>OU898280.1:123693864-123864128 GCA_918026665.1 Diabrotica balteata
AGAAAATCTATCAATAACATAATTTTTTATTGTCTGTAAATTGGCTCTTACAAGAATAAAACATTTTTTTGAATGTTATTTTAATTGTTCCTTTTCTATTCCTATCATAGCTACTTACTACCTCATTTCGGAACTAACAAACCACGTATGAGTTCTGGTTTATTATTAGCAAAAGGTATTAATCAAAATACAAAAAATAATAGTTTATTCGCTGAATTTCTTTGAATTCTTCTTAACTTCAAATTAAATATTATTTTATATTATATTTCGTGTAACATTGTTCTATAAAATGTTTAATGGGAAAATGGGAAGTATAATCAATATCAGAGAATACACCATCCATAGATTAAATATAAAGTAGAGAACACCATCCCAACTTAATAAATAATATCGTAATAGTATATTACATAACGAGAGTTGTAAGAAGCTTATTACATGCGAGTAAAAAAGTTGCGCGCGAGCCGCGTAGTGGCGAGCGCAGTAATTTTACAAGCATGTAATAAGCTTACAACTCAAGTTGTGTACTATACTTTTTCTACCATTATTTTTGTTTATAAAAATAAAAATTAAATTACCACTATATTTACACTGACAGATTAATAATTTTTAACCTGTCAAAATAACGCGTGTTAATTCGTTTCCATGGTAACTCGACCAACTGACTTACAAGGCTTATGTGATATTACACATTTTTATAGAACTGAAGCGTAATTTTTTTTATTACGTGCTAGTCATTACGTGTCAGTATCTGTTATGATGCATTTACTTAGCATCCAAATAGTAGGTAATATACAATTTACTAGTAAGATAGTAGAAAATAGTATATTACATAACGAGAGTTGTAAGAAACTTATTACATGCGAGTAAACAAGTTGCGCGCGAGCCGCGTAGCGGCGAGCGCAGTAATTTTACAAGCATGTAATAAGATTACAACTCAAGTTGTGTACTATACTTTTTCTACCGTTATTTTTGTTTAGAAAAATAAAAATTAAATTACCACTATATTTATAATGACAGATTAATAATTTTTAACCTGTCAAAACAACGCCTGTTAATTCGTTTCCATGGTAACTCGACCAACTGACTTACAAGGCTTATGTGATATTACACATTTTTATAGAACTGAAGCGTAATTTTTTTTATTACGTGCTAGTCATTACGTCTCAGTATCTGTTATGATGCATTTACTTAGCATCCAAATAGTAGGTAATATACAATTTACTAGTAAGAGAGTAGAAAAATAATATTACACATCATTAAGGGTGATTTGATTTGGCATGTAATTGTAATTAATTTTAGTTTTAATTTAGCGACTAACATTTTTGTTTAAAGTTGAATCAGGAGGGGGCGTCTCTGAGACTTTGCCAAGAAACAGCCCCACGGGAACAAAAATTACGTGCTGGGTATGTCTTGATTACCATACCCCACAAGCCCGTAAGAGCTCGTGTGCTATCCAGTAACAAGCACCCTTTTTGAATAATAAGAAATGTGTCAGGTGGGCTACAAAATAATGTGAAGTTAATGGCGAAGTACCATAACTGCTGCCATCTGTCTGTCAAAATCTAAAGCTTTTGAGATAGATCCGTATAGAGACAAATTTAAATATATTATAGTTTAAAATATAATTATATAAAAAATTAAACTAAATATTGTAGTGCTAGTATAATACATTTTGTATCACAAATAAATACTAAACAATGACACAAACGTGATTTTGTTACGCGGATTTCTTATGCAACCAATTATACACTAGTGTTTACGAGGTTATCGCTCTATCAGATAGTTTTTAATTTTTGAATATTAAAATCTCAAGAACACATACATATGTTATCAAATACATGGATAAAAATTCAAAGGGATTCTGTGAAGTACATTTTCCACATAGCATTTAAATAAACTCAAAAGTAACATTTACATTTGAAGATATATTATTATCTGTAATCAGGGATTAGACTTTTACATGTTGATAAAAGTAAAATAGAAATAGGTATGTGCATTGTAATAATTATTATTTTTTATTTACTATGAATAAGTTTTATTTTAAATTAATTTAATAGGAAGATATAAGTTAAACTAGTTTAAATAATAACATATTTTAAGAAAAAACTTTCTTCAGTGATTTTCTAACTTTTCTATATATAGGCCTCTCTCATTGCTCTTTAGTTCTCTCTATTCTGGACTAGGATATGGATTCTGCATTTGTCAGTAATTTATCAGTATATTTAAGTTATTGCAGTAGCGCACCTAGAATTTTCCTCTGGGAGGGGAGGTTTTGGTTGTGCACCGAATTTTTTTATGGTAACTCCACCATTTTAAGTCCTTAAAATTTGTAAATAACAGTGTTGGAATAGGGTCCTGGGAAGGAGGGCTTTAACCCCAAACTGAGTTATTCAACAACTTTGAATTTTATTTATTTATTTCCTGTAACTCCTGTTTTTATTGAACACTAGACAAAGACCAATGTATTTCTGAACTCAAATAAGAACCCTGCTACATAATAAAAATCTAATTAGTAATTTGAAGTCTGTAGTAATTACAAAATTAGCCAAATATATTAATTATCAAATTCAATATTTTTTGTTGGTTTTAATTTTGTTGAAATTTATTAAAAGTAGAAATTTTCAGTTCGACATTTCGTTGACTTTGTTTTTTCAACTTCGTTATTAACATACTACAAAATTAACTAACAATTAGATACGATCATTATACCTATTCACAATTTTTTAACTTACGAAATGTTGTCTTATTTTATAAAGCAAATTATGTCAGAGCGATATATTTGAATTACATTATTTGATTTTATATATAGGAGGTTTACATGGCAACGTAAGATTCCACTGAAAGTTGCTAGTCCTGCGGAATAGATAGGAATCCACTGGTTATCCACTGGAATATATAACGTTGTCATGTTATCTATTGCTGTTGTAACTTAAACCTAGTATTAAATCAAATAATGTAATTCAAATTAAATTTAACAGCATTTAAAGAATTTTTACCCAAGTATTTAGTGGATCAAAACGTACATCTCGATAACACTGATGATGAAATATTAATGCCGAAAACGTTCTGTGATGTAGCGGGCTCGTCCAAGGGAAGTCCCATTAGGGATGTTTTCTAGATGTTAACTGTGTCATTTTTTTACTTAAGTATATTTTTTACAAAATATAATATCTTCCTACTAAACTTTATTTTAAAAAGTTATATTTAGTTTTAAATACCATTAATTTATACAAAAACAGACAGAGGCCCCTTTAGAGAAAAATCCTTATCCTATAACAGAGCTGTATCTCTAAAATTTTGTTCTGTAGTGGAAGTGAGTGTGGTTAGAAAGAAGAATGTGGTTATGTTTTAACGACGCTTAGCTTTAGCCACTTCGGAATCTTTTATTTCTCGAATTATAATCATTGTGATTGTATGGTTGTAATAAGAATTAGTTTTATTGCTTTCGATACTAGTTTATAGTTTGGTAATTTATTATTATAGACATTAAGTAGGTATATAGGAATTTTATAGGTAATTTTTGTGGTTTTGGTGTGAGTTACTACATTTGTAAAGTAAGTACGAGTAATGTGCTTAAGAAATACTATAAATTTAAATACATAATATGTTCATATAAGTACACAATAAAAATCCCATTTATTTTTGTTTTTCATTTTATTAGTTTTTTGTAAGTTTCCTTTAGGTCCTGTATACATCCTCATTTAGGTTCTGTATTAGTCCATGTGAACTTACAATGGATGTCCCCAATACATCCTTCTTAGGTCCTATATAAGTCCGTATTAAGTTCTGTATATGTACTATGTACGTCCCCATGAACATCCCTGGGACGTCCAGGGACGTACTTTTTGGTAACATTTAGTTAGGTCTTATTGGACGTCCCGGGGACGTCCAAATTATGCAAACGGATATCCGTGGGATGTCCGGACATTTAATGAGGTACATCCTTCGGACGTCCATGGGACGTACTTGTGCTGTCTGGGCCGATAGGGTGTTTTAATAGATTACTTTTATAAATGAATTGTTAAATATTTTTTTTATGTTAGATGGTATACAGCCAGCTACAGGAATTTAGTTTCCTTGTGGATTTTAAAATATTGCACTACATATCCTTTAGCATAAAAAAATCTTCGGTTGGATTGGATGAGATCCCATATTCTCTATTAACACATGTAGTTAATAACATAAATAAACAATTCGAATCGAAACGATTGAAATTTAATCGAATCAAATCAATTGAAACCATTGAGTTAGTATATACCATGGACGTTACGTCCATGGTATATACTGATTGGGACATAAAGAAATCAACTGGAATCGAATCAAATTGACACGAACCGATTGGAATCAAACTGAATCGAAAGGATTGGGATCAAATCGATTTAAGCTGAGATCGTATCGAATGGAATCTGTTGGAATTGAATATAAATGACTCGATTGGAATCGAATCAGTAGAAATCAAATACAAACACTATTCGCTCCGTGGGTCTCCCCTCTATTTACAATCACGTGACACGCTGTCAGATTTGTAAAAGGACGTTTTAGTATTGAGCCTTATGGGATTATTTTGTTAAACTTAAATATTTTATTTTGTAGTCTTAATATCCGGATACAATTTTTAGAATTAATTAGTTAATTATTTATAGTGACATTTATAGTTCAACAAAAATATTTTATGTCGTTAATAAAGATTTATTAACATAATCTGCGAAAGTGAGGTTATATATACATTATCAACATCCATGGTACAATGAATATGTTCATTGTACTTCTTTGATTGTACCATGCACAAAAGCGTCCTGATAAAATTTCAAGCAATCGCCACCATGAGCAGTTCAGTCGATTTTGCTTTGACACTTTGTTAACCCTCGGAGCGAATTATTGCTCAGCGCATTTTCATGGAAATCAACCGCTGTGCTGTCTAGTATTTTTTTTTTTGAATAAATAAAGTATATATTAAATAAAGGGTATTTTAAATAAGTTTGTAATATTTTATACGAAAAGAAGAAAAAACTAGGATCCGAGTCGTGAGCATATTCTTTATATTTTCTTTATCTGTGCTAAGCGACTCGGATGTGAGTCGTAATAATTATCCAAAAAAAGTAATTCACAATATTTTTTTATTAAATCAAATGAGATATATTATAACAAATCAAGAACTAGGGAAAAAAACAAATTTTCATTTTCTAGCAAATTGTTTATGAACACTTAAGATGAAAACTTCCAAATAAAATTTAATGGTACTTTATCGTGATGCTCATATTGTAATGGCTAAATATGTATTATACACGGAATTTAAATTAAAAAAAAAACATGAAAAAAGTGGAAAAATAATAAAAAATTCTGGAACAAGAGTACAGGAAATTTTTAATTTTTTTGAGCTCCTCTATTGTATAGTACGTTCAATTTCAATTTTTTTCAACAATACTTGAGGATTCCTATTTAGTACTCTCAGTCTTATAAAGGTTTCCAAGAAATCAATATCGGATGGAGTTTCAACAAGCGAAATGAAAATCTTAATATTCAACGGCATTGTAACCAGGTACAATATCTGACTGTTATGCAAATTATTTAGAAAGTCAATATCGGCAAAACCAGCTTATTAAAATTATAGGTACCTACATATTATCTTAATATTTTCGCTACTTCCAATACTACCTTGGTGGAATGTCCTTTTTGACCTATCGCCGGGTCCGAAGCGCCTGTGTAGACTACGATGTTTTGAATAATACCAGAAGGTTCTGTTATAATATACAGTTTGATGCCGAATTTATTCTTTTTCTGCTTAATATACTGCTTTAAAACCAAGTTTGCCCTTCCATAGTACCATGGATTCGTCTAGAGATATATCCCTGGCTGGATAATATAGAGCAGCCATAATACAAAAATGTTTGTTTAGCGTAATAATTGGTTTCCCCTACCACCATATTTAAAAACTCATCATCGAATATCATTCGAAAATAATCTATTGGTTTAGGGTTTTCTGGAGGATCTATCAAAAGTCGTTATTTCTGGTAACAGGAAATCTCTGCATTTCCGAAACCTCATCTGCCCAAACTTCAGCAGTGTTTTCTTCTCCTATATCAGTCATACTTTGATTGATATCCAATAATTTACTATTTTATTTGGGAATAAAGCCACAATTTAAGTTTGAAATTAAATTCAGAATATTCTTAACCCTAGAACCACGCGGTTCAAACCGGCGATCAAACGTTACCACCGACAACTGGTTTTCGTCTTGTCAACTCTCTCAGGAACTTAAGAAGAATAATCTAACTTTAGTAGGCACCCTTTGAAAAAATAAGAGGGAGATTCATAAATTCTTTATTGATAGAAAAAGGATTCCTGGTGAGTCATCACGATTTTTGTACAGTCCAGAGAAAATGTTGGTATATGTACCTAAGAAAAATAAAAATATAGTTTTTGTTGGTTTTTTTTTTTGTTTAATTTTATAACTTGGAATATGAACAATTGCATTACTTTTGTTTAATCGTTTATGTACTTCTAATGCATTTTATATTTTTTTTATATATCAAATAAACGTATTTTGCACTAAAATCTATTATGAGTTTGGTTTACAATTTTCTGTTTTGTACATTAAAGTTTTCGATATAAAATAGCGATAAAATTAGAATGATGTCGTATCCGACGTCACGGTACTAGATATGTCCCAATCATCACCGTGTGGTTCTAGGGTTAAGTTAAATTAAATTCATGTAATCAAATCAACTATCTTTCAATAAAGTCGTCCCAGGAATGCAACTCATAACTTTTGGCAATATACATTTTAAAGTCGTCTACTTTAAAATGTATAATATATGTCTGAATTTATTGTCAATATGAATGAGTCAGATAAAATTAAATTATTAGATTTTTTTACCAAGCAACAAAAACAAAATTTGTTCAATTTATTAATGTTTTGTATTTTGATAACGATTTTGGAAGTGAAAGTAGAAACGTCAAATAAATTTAATTTCAAAACTAAATTGTGACTTTATTCCAAAATAAAATAGTAAATTACAAAATATGCCACAAAGAAATAGTTTAAGAATATTAACAATAAAATATTCCTAAATCTTGTTACTGACAGAGAGCTATACTATATTATACATCTCATTGTAGTATACTTCCTTGTCAGTAGAAACAGTTCGTCTTGTGTGAATTTTGCACTTTGTAATTTAGCTTTTTAAGTCCTGAAGGGCTCGGTTGTGTTCGCCCATATTCGCACACTAATTACGATTCAAAAACGAAAAGCACTTTTCAATTATAGGAGAGTATATAAACACGTTAGTCAGAATACAACGTTCTTACTCAAGCTAAAAAATACTGACGCGTTTTAATTCGGGACTCTCGTCGACTCAGATCCGAGTCATGAGCAGTGAACGAGTTAATGAGCACATTTTTCTTCAATGGAACATTAAATTTTGCTCACAATGATTAAATTTCAATAAATTCTTACACTAAGTTTCAAATTAGGAATTTGTATATTGAATGTAGTTTTTTACTGTCTCACTGCTCGAAAAAGTACTTCCCCAATTCCTTCCAGGAGCTTTTTTAGTACCAATACTAAAATCTATCTACGCCCGTGTCTACATAAATATAAGGTATGTCGGGATTTTTTTTTAAATAAAAAACATGTAATAAAAATAATGTTTTCTTATTAAATATTCAAATAAATATCGTTGTAAAAACTTATGTACAATTATAAGTACAAATGTAATTTGGCAGCTTACATGAATAACAATCTGGAATAGATTCAAAAATTTAGGAACTCAAAAAAATATTAAAAATTATAACTCAGTCATTATCATCTTTCTTTTTTCTAAGTTTACCTTCTCTTTGAATGGTTCTAGTAACCATATCAACACATTCAGAGGTGGAAGGTTCACTTTCATCGCTTTCATCGTTTACAATGGAAGACAAAGTCATTATATAAGAGCAAGCTATCCTTAAAACAGATAGCTTTGATAGTTTTTGATTATGAGAAAAAGAAGGAATCGACCTCCTCAACGTATCAAACGCGGCACTAATTGTATGCACTCTAGTCCTTTCTCTAGCATTAGCTTCGATCCTCCTCTCTCTTGTCATGTTTTTGTAGTTTCGTTGCTCCCTGCGAGGCATCTCCGAAGATTTTTTACTGGTACCAGGAATGGAACTTTGCAAGGTAGGAAATAATTCGGATGATTGTAGGATTAACCTCTCTGTTTCTGCGGTAGAAAGATTCTGGATCTGAGGATGGATAGGAACACGTATTTCTTCGTTGTTAGGAACATCCTCTCTTTTTTTTATTAATGGCACCGGTTCAGACTGTTGATAGAAGTTAACTGGGGAAGGTGGTCTAAAGTAAGGCGCAAACTTGGGTTCCACCTTTTCCTCTGATCCGCGCTGGCACTCAATTTTCGGTAACTGGAAGCTAATTGGTTCTTGTTTCTTAATATTAACCGCAGTCTCATTTTTAACAGTAACTGGTTCCTCTGCCTTCTTCGGAGAGGGACTCCAAGGTCTGAAGGGATGGCTATCATTTATCTCAGCTTTAACTTTGAGGCACATTCTCTTTTTTAAAGGCCCGGTAAACGTTTCGGGTGTCTTTCTTGGATCTATCCTTTTTCTCTTATTAGACAAAGATATTGCTGATACTTTGACTTCAACACTATCTTCTGAGCTGTCCGTAGGGGAGTGGATTTCATGCTCCAAATAGTCTTCGCTCGAACAGAAGCCCATGTCTTCAGAAGGGACAGCCATTTTGAGATCTGTAACAAAGAAAAATTTGATTTAGTTATCTTGTAGATCTTATTCAATTTAAAAAGATAAGAAATATAACAACTGAACCAAGATTCTAAAAGTAGTAAAAAAATAATAATTTATTTGAAAGTTTGAAAAAGTTATAAAAAGAATATTAACTGTATCTCCAAAATCATGAATACAGATGCTGTTAAGAAAAGCTTATTAATAAGAAATGATAGTTTCAATTATTTAGAAATTTATCCTTCCCCTAATATAACAATAGTTGCGTTATTTTTTTACTTCTTAGTAAAAAGTTAATTATTCTTCTCAAAATTCATCTTTACAGTCAAGAAAGAAGAATGTATCTTTATAATACATTCGTATATGAGAAAATTATTTGTACATATATATGCAAACGGTCGCCCGAACTTTCAAAATGGAGACCAATTATAACGAAAGAATCTTTTTTGTAATCAAAACAAGTTCCCGAAACATATTTGTCCACGTATGAATGTACATACCGATTATTGATAGATATTCTTTGATAAACTGCCAACCCACATGTGCTTCTCTACGTGAGTTTGCAAAGCCTTTCATCGTAACAACATTTGCTACATCAAAACATCCGCTAATAAACCATAATGCTATGCTTATTTATGTATTAGCATCTTGAATGAAATCTATTTTTGAAGTCTAGGTAAGTAAATACACGTCGCAAAGAGATGGTGTGTTTAAAAATAAATTTTAACTGTTTAATTTCATAAGAATCGTTTAAGTTACACCGAATTGCCGCTAAAAATACCATTCCTTATCAAATTTGAAAAACAAAATGCTAATGGCATTGTTACCTTGATTATTAAAATAAGTATGAAGAAATTTAAAGCATTTAAACTATCTGTGAGGTAGCAAACAGATTAAAATTTATGTAAAATGTGAAAATATTATTAATATACTAATATTCCCTAACCCTACCATAAATTACGATGATAATAGCCAGTGAAATCTAATAGTCGAAATAAAAAAAACTAAAAACGGTGCGGTGGCTGCTTGCGTAGATTTTGAAGCAGCTTACAATACACTGCCGTACAAAATCTATGTGACTCTCAATGATCACGTCTAATTGGGATCGCTCATTCTGAATTACACAATAGGCGTGCGTTTGTTTGTTTCGTTTCGAGGATAAAAAGAGTAGGGGGAAAGACTAGTCTACCATGAGTCTCCCACTTTCAATGTGTGATCAAAAATATTCAAAGAAGTAGAACTTCATTTTCCATACATAAACGGCATCCCACTGTAGTTAATTTAGCTATTCACCTGGTGAATGGACAAATATTTTATTTCGCGAAAGAAAACACAACGCAAAGAACTGAATAATCACCAACGACAACATTGAAATGTTTCATTTTCTTAAAGGGAGACTTGATAACATATATATTGTTAGGTAGATTTTAAGTTCAGCGATAAATCAGATCCTGTTCATTAAAATAAAATAAAATAGAATAAAATAGAGTAAAATAGAATAAAATAGAGCAAAATAAAATATGTAATATTAAATAAAATTAAAATAAAATAGAATAGAATACAATAAAATAAAATTACTTTTAAAAAATTAAATTAAAATAAAAAAATCCGAATAAATTGAAACAAAGTAGAATAGACTAGAATAAAATATAGTAAAATAGAATAACATAAAATAATTAGAATAAAATAAAATACATTAGAATATAATAAAATATAATATCATCAAATCTTAAAGTTGACGAATATTAACAGAGCCGCAGTATTTCAATTGTTTGGTCTGTCATTTGCTCTTTATTTATCTTATTTATCTTAATATATCTTTCAAAGAAAATTTATGACACATCGTTAATATTTGACAGTAAATCAATGTGACTTTATGACTCATTTGTGACTTTATGAAATAAAACAACACTTACGAAGAGAACAACAGATCAACACTGAAGCATTTGTCGAAATAGTTCATACAAATTGTCTACAACTGAATCAATAACAAACGATTGCCTACGATACTTCGATAGAAGCTGGGAACATTGGATCTGGTGAAATTTACTTCCTTGTAGAACTGGGAGATCATTATGAGAAAATTTACTGTTAAGTGTTAATATCCAGCTGATAAGCAATAATGTTTGCATACGATGACTCATAATTAAAAAACGACGACTTTTACAGAGATCTGATAAATCGTAAAATTAAAATAAACATAATTCTTGATTGCTAGCTGCCATCGCCAACGTATGGAAAAGTGTAAATTTATAAAACTTATAAAATGAATTTGTTGTTCACAAGATGAACAAAGCAGTTTCTGATAAAAATGAAAACAAAATGCATTATTCAAGAACAGATGGTTGGCAGTAAACTTTATCAGATATAAATTATCGTATCAATCGACCACTTGTATTGGCCATATGGAAACAGGATATTAGTTCGAATACGACTGTGACTGTTAATTTTACTGTTTGTATAATTGACAAACTAGTACTTAGTACAGTTAGCCAAAAAATTATTTGAAAAAAATTGCAATTATAGTTGAACTGATGGATGAATAATTGGAATAAATATTTTGAAGATTACTTAAAACAATTTAAAACGGGCTTTCAATCGGAACATTTAATCAATCATAGAGTGGCAAATGTTTTGATGCAGTATAGCTTGTCTCAAAATATATAGTCTTGTTTTTCCCCTCGTTAAAGGATTGGTATTATTATTGTCATTTTCGTAAATGGATTTACCAAAGTTATTGATTCTTAGTGATGAAAAAACATCGGATGTGGACTACAGGTAAAAATATTAATACAGGGATTTTATTTCAAGACCTCCATTTTATTGTAAAAAAGGTTTAATTGCTTAAATTGATCGCTATAGAAATCATATAATATTAATACAAACATTAATAATAAATATGAAGTTATTCTGAATTTTCCCAGCTCTCTACTACCCACCCACATATTTATAACAGTTTTAATTAACTGTATGACAGTGGCACTCATGGTAGAAGAATTATTTTCAGCCCTCACCTTTACTTTGACTTGATGCTACATATGCTCAATAGGCCGACAGTAACCGAAATCATGGGGAAAATAGCAACATTGAGATGACAATGGGTAGTACATGTAGCGAGACAAGACACCAACAGATGGTCTCATAACGTAACATTCTGAAGACCTCGAGAAACAAAAAGAAGCGTGGGAAGACCCAAAAAGAGATGGATAGATGATATAACAGCTGTAGCTGGAAAGCAATGGATGAGAATAGCCAAAGATAGGGAAGCGTGGAAGCAATTGGAGGAGGCCTATGTCCAAGAGAACTTACTCCATCCATGTCAGTTGAATGTATCAGTGAACTTACAATTGAACACGACGACAGTACGGTGAGTAAGCTTAGTTCAGATCTTTCTTTTTTGTTGGCGACATTGCTATTATAAATCAACTGAAAAATTTTTGGATCACAGCAGTTATTTTGTTACAGATTGATCAAACTATTGAAGAAAATAACACTAACCAGGATACTCAAATAGTATGGGGACCCGTTGATGGTACTTCACTAAGAACGTTTGATTTCTCTAGTGTTGACATTGGAATAAAAGCTGAATTCTGATAGATATGATGAGCAGACTCCATACGACTTTTTTAAACTATTTATTAGAAATGAGATTATTGACCATATGGTGTACCAAACCAATCTTTATGCCGAGCAAGTGTTGAGAGAGAAGCAGAAGCCAAAAGGCCACGTAAACGGATGGGTTCCCACTGGTGACAAAGAAATGGAAATATTTCTTGGCGTAATTAATTGGATGGGTTTAGTTAAGCTACTATGTCTAAAAGCTTATTGGAACACTAATTTTTATACGCTAACAAGGTAAAAGATCTCATGCCAAGAAACAGAACAACTCCTTCAAATGTGGCATTTCAATAATAACGAGGATCTGAGCTGTGCAAATGATAAACTTAGAAAGTTGACCCCACTAATCAATAAGTTGATAGAAAGATTTTGATTTGAAATTCCACGAATATGTGGTGGGTGTCGACTCCGAACTCAAGCGTTTTGTCAAGAATCTGCCTGACTGTGAAGATTTAGAATCTTCTGTACAATACGTTGGACAATACTTTATATGCCACGGTAAGTAGGGTGATGCCTCTATACTTATCACACACCATCATACGTCCCTTTTTGTGAAGAGGGTGCATTACACCCTCTTAATTTATTCTTCGGTGGGGGGCGGCTCTTGAGCGTTTTCATCCATTTCAGGCAAAGTAATTTCTATTTGGACTCTCTTACATAAATAACGTGTAATTTGAAAATTATTAACTCAGAGCTTTTGGACTTTTAACTCTTTGAGAAATGACATTTTTATTGAGAAAGATTAAATTTTTTTGAGTCGTTACAGCGTATAATAAAAAAATAAATGTAATTTATATCCTGACAAAGTTATACCTATTTACATTGCTGTATTCAATCTAAATTTGTTCTTTTTTTTAACAATTGTAAACATGGATTGATTACTGCGAACAAAATAAAGACCTAGTTGTAACAATCAAAAATATGCTTTATGAACGAACGTATCCAGCATATCTGTTAATGAAAGATAAACAGAAACAGGGTAGTTTTGCAATTAACCATAAATACGACTCTTAATAACCAAATTGAACGGAATAGACCAAAACAAAATTAAAAATAAAACGCAGTAAAAAAATTCTGACGGAAGGAAACAATATTTTTCGTAAAATCAACCACTATGAATCATTACGAATGTTTACAAGTTGCTAACAGCATTTTTTCGAATTCCTAAACAAATCTAACAACCTACACTAGCATAAACCAAAAATAATTAGAAGTCGTAACTATTTTTAGTTGGTGGAATTTTAAAAAATCACGTGAATTTCTCAACACTCTAGTTTCTTTTCAATAAGGAGGCTTTTAATAGAATCAGTTGGCGGAATATTTTTCAGGAAAATAAACAGTGTAGTTAAAAATGGATGTTATGATTAAAATACGGCGTCGTAAAAAGTTGAATCATTTGCCAGGAATTTATGTTTTTCGAACAGCTGTGGATCTCTAAACATGTAATAATAATGTCGCAGGTAATAAAGGCATCAAAAATCTTAATTATATCCCAATATCTGTCAAAATACATATTGTTACTTACGAACACTTGGATTTTATTGTAGTAGTCAGAAACCAGATAGACTACATTATGATCAATGAAAGATACCGTAATGCTGTTAAAGCCGTGAAAACATATCCTGGATCAGACGTGGCCTCAGATCATAATCCACTTGTCGCCAAGATTACACTCATCAAAGAATCCCTACAATAGACATAAGAAAACTTAAAGAACCTAACGTAAAAGAATGCCTCCAGCATGAACTGCAGCAAATTGAATACAAACACCAATGATATCGACGAGTACTGGGATCGACTAAAACATTGTCTACTGGAACCCTGTAAAGAAATACTAAAGACTTCCGCAAGGAGAAAAGAAGAATAAATGAATGACGAGATCAACGGAGACAATTTAAGAACAAACACAACAATAAATACAGAGAGATAAACCACGAGATCAGGAAGATGGTAAAGCAGGCAAAAGAAAAATACTTTGAAGAGAAATGTAAAGAGATCATATTGAGTAACAGACGGACGAGAAAGTACAAAGATGGGCAGAATATATCGACCAACTGTTCGATGATGAAAGAGGAGATCTGGAGCACATAGTACTTACGTCAGAAGAAATATGTCTATATATTACAAAAGAAGAAATATTACACGCATTTAAAACAATGAAGAGTGGGAAAAGTCCTTGACCTGACATGCTTCCTATAGAAATCCTAAACATTATAGATGAGAAGCACATTGATGTTTTAGTGATACTCTTGAACCAAATTTATAGTTCAGGCGTATTAGACAAAGAGTGGTTAATGTGGATTTTTGTTTGTCTCCCCAAAAAGTAAATCGCAAGAGAAACCAGCGATTACCGCACCATTAGCTTGATGTCTCATATGCTAAAGTTACTACTAAAAGTCATCCATAACCGAATATATTTACAAACTGGATATAGAAGTTAATGACACACAATTTGGTTTTCGCAAAGGCCAAGGAACGCGTGAAGCTCTTTTTCACTTAATATACTGATACAAAGATGCCTGAACGTCAGAGTGGTACGTATGTACATCAAATGAACTTTTCAGAGCAGCCGTCTCAAACGTCCGATGATTGCCGACCTCCGTCGCGGAGATGGCACTTGAAGAAGAAGAAGAAGAAGAAAGATTTTATTGATTGGAATACCATATTTTGTAATTTTCAACATGAATATTTTCATTCATTTGTAGACCAATCATGGGTATCCATAAATAATTCATAATATCCTACAATTTTTTGGGACATTAATGAACAATTTTAGAGTTTTCTAATGCAGGTGTTTCACGTAGAGTACGCAGATTAGATTTATCTCTAAATATAATCATATTTAAAATTTGCATTTCCACATAAATAACACCTGTAACCTATTAAAAAAAAATTGGCTATCAATTCAGGTAAAATTTTAAATATATATTTATTCTCATTCCATATTTTTGCACAATAGTACTTGGAACGGTTCCATTATAATAAAAGTGCATGTTGCCCAGAGAAAATTGTTGAAACAATTTTTTTAAACAAATTTTTTACAAGCTAAAACGTCATTCGAAGACAAAAGTTATTCTTGTATTTTATCGCAAAATGCTTACTTAAATACCTATAAAATGCAAATGAGCAATAATTAAAAATGTCGAAAAAAAAAAGCCAAATTTAGCGTTTGTGGGGACCATTTTCAATAGTTTGGAGATCGAATTAAAAGAAACAAAAAATATGAGCTGATGTTTCAAAATGCTTAATTTTGATTTTATATAAATTAAATTTTGATTTTATATTGCAAAAGTCGGTTTAAAAAATCGGAAGATATACCGTTGCGTTTCGGGATTATATATTTGATAAACGTCTGCATATTCTGCATTTCGAACGATTAACGTTCGAAACATACTGATTATTTCTTACCCACAAGTTGAATTCTGTTTTAGTCAAAAGAATATCCTAAAAAAGATATGTAACTATTTTTAAACAAATTAAAATAAATACAATCGATTTTTTATTTGTTTAAAAATTGTTATAAAATAGGTATCTGTGGTAAAGTTTGTGTAAACTTTTTACTGTAACGTTTAAGCAACATATTCTTTCTTTTAAAACATAATTCCCCTTTGGGTGAGAAATAATCAAGCTGTTTCAAACGTTAAATTAAAATTTAGACTTTCGTCAAGTCTATGTAGGTATCCCAAAACGCAATTTGTTTATGAATTTTTCAAACTGGCTTTTATAGCATAAAATCACATTTTTAAACTAATTGACATAAGCTTATACTTTTATAATATTTTTCAAACTTATTTTTTGTTTTTATTTTAATTACATGCTCAACCCACTGAAAAATGGCGTCAAAAAATCATAAAACTGACGTTTCTTTATTTTTAATTGTTAATTTACAAAATACGTTCTTCTTCTTCTTCTTCAAGTGCCATCTTCGTTCCGAAGGTTGGCGATCATCTGGCTATACGTATTTTCGAAACTGCTGACCGAAACAATTCGTTGTTGCTACAGATATACGATTCCCGTAGATTCTTTAGCCAGGAGTTTCGTCTTCTTCCTATGGACCTTTTTCCTGCTATTTTCCCTTGCATAATTATTCGAAAGAGTTCATATCTTTCGCCTCTTGTAATGTGTCCTAAGTATTGCAGTTTTCGTTTTTTGATCGTAAATATGACTTCCTTTTCTTTATTCATTCTTCTCAAGACCTCGAAATTTGTGACTCTCTCGGTCCATGATATTCTCAGGATTCTGCGATACATCCACAGTTCAAATGCCTCTAATTTTTTGGTATCAATCTTTTTCAACGTCCATGACTCCATTCCGTAGAACAGCACAGAAAGTACGTAACATCTCATCAGGCGAAGTTTCATTTCAAGGCTCAACTCTCTTCCGCAGAACACTCTCTTCATTTTAGTGAATATGGATCTGGCTTTTTCTATTCTTATTTTGATTTCTGCTGAGCTATCGTTGTCTTCATTTATAAAAGCGCCTAAATATTTGTATTTGCTAACTCGATCGATATTGTGTAAATATAAATTTTGGACATTTTGTGTTGATTTCGATATTATCATAAATTTAGTTTTCTTTATGTTCAAGTCCATATTCTTCGCTGCAGTCTGCTATCTTATTCACCAATGTCTGTAGCTCTTTAAGTGTTTCTGCGATTAGAACGGTGTCGTCGGCAAATCTCAGATTGTTTAATCTAACACCATTTATATTAATACCTACGGATTGCTCAGAAAGTGTTCGAAAGTTACGTCTTCGAAATAGAGATTAAACAGGGTTGGTGACAGTATACACCCTTGTCTCACACCTCGCTTTATTTCAATTTCTTCAGTGGTATTATTCTCTACTCTCACTACTGCTTTCTGATTGTAGTACATATTTGCTATTAGTCGGATGTCTCGTTTATCTAAATTCTTTTCTGTCACGAGTCTGATTAGGTGATCATGCCGCACTTTATCAAAGGCCTTGTTGTAATCTATGAAACACATGAATACATCTTGATTTATGTCAAGACATCTTTGAGACATAACGTTCAGTGTAAACAACGCCTGTCTTGTTCAGAGTCCATTTCGAAATCCAAACTGGGTATTATTGATGTCCATTTCCAGTTTTCTGTGTACTCTAGAGTGTATAATTTTCAGGAATATTTTCAGTACATCGCTCATCAGACTGATTGTACGGTAATCACTACATTGTTTGGCATTTATCTGTTTTGGTATAATAAGAAAGGTGGATAAAAGCCATTCTTGTGGTATTTTCCCTGATGTATAAATGCTATTGAAAAGTTCAACTAAAATGTGAATCGAGTCTTTTTCTATTAGTTTAAGGATTTCCGTTGGAATTTCATCTGGACCTGGGGCTTTACCATTTTTCATTCTTTTTAGTGCGTACATTACTTCCTCTTCCGTTATTTCTGGACCTTCGTCTCCTTGTATGTTACTTAGCTCAGATTGTTGTCTATCATCTGCAAAGAGTTCTTCAATATAGTTTTTCCGTGTCTTCAACTGTTCTTCTACAAAATACCCCGGATTGTCAAAAAAGTGGTTTTGAAGCGAAAAGCCAATTTTATAATTAGTTTCAAAACGTTTATAAATAAATAGGTTCTCGTGGAAAACTTTCGGTAATCTTTTAAACATAGCACAATATCTACATTTAGCATTTAATCTATCGATTAAAATAAGTTGCGCCTTGTGGGTATGAAATCGACTTTTTTCGACAAAAGCCACTTGCCTAGTACGAATATTTGCACTTGCATGTATGTCTATGGATATAGCCTGTACTTATACACAATTTCAATTTACCACGGTCGCGTAACTCGGCGTGGCGCAAAATTAAAGACAATTGGTTGCACTAAAGTTATAGATAAAAACTCTTTCAGGATTTTGTAATATGAAGTTTTAGGTCCAATTTGATGATTGCCAAACGTAAAAATATTAATTTTTCCGGCTTTGGAAATAGTCATTTTCTCGCTTGGTATCTTAATTTGTTTATAACTAGAAAATTATGCATTTTAGAAAAAAGTTTCCAGGGACCTTTTTGCGCAGAATTAGCCAATTAATATAAAAAAAAAGAACCGGACAAAACATGTCCAAACAAACTAAATTCGTCAGACCATTAAGTTGGGGTTGTGGGCAAAAAGGGCGAACTTGCCATCCCCAAAAAGAATCAAGCCATTGAGATCGTACATAAAGTATTTTTCTTGAAATCAACTGGCTAAGTTTAACACATCCTTAGAAATCGCTCAATGGCAACAAAAATCATTAAAACACAATCAAAGTCTGTTCATTAATGTATTAAGCATTAATTCTTTCTGAATTCATACTGCATATTAAATAATGAAACAGGCGGAAGCGGTGCCACTTAATTAGGCATACAATAAAAATATGGCGCTTGCAGTCAGTAACCAGTGATATGTAAATACCCAGACTTGATAAGAGCACATTTTTCAAAGGTCAACTTAAAACTATTTAATATGGTGTTAACAAAAAGTTTTGTTCGATTTTTAACAATATAATTTAGAAATATTTCTAGGTTATTAACAGTTATTATTAGAACAGACAATAATCTTTATTGGGTTCTAACATATTCTTCTTCGTTCTTAACTTTAAGCGAGCTGCCTATTTTTTATATTAATACAGCTACCCCATTTTTTGCATACAGATGTTTAAGCCATCGTTCCACCTCTTTCAGGAATGGGCGACGCGACGTTCCAATGTCTTACTGGTTATTTATATCGAGCGATTCTCACCACTGTGTTCTTTTTCATTCTATGTTCAGTTAACTCTTTATTCTATGACAAATAATCACCCCGAACAGTAAATGAATATTATCTTGGAAGATTTTTTTTTTTTTTTTTTAATGGCATAGGCAAGTGCCATACAGCCAGTCACATCTTGGAAGATTTCAATGTAAAGATTATGAAGGAAACAGCATACACACCAATCATAGGTAACCATAGGCTTCATGATGTCAGTAACGATAACGAAACAAAGTAAAAAGAAAATACACAAAGACATGTGGGGTCTCCAACGACGGCGTCACAAGAAATCAGATCGATCATTCTCTGTAGATGCCAGGAAAGGTAGTACCTGCTTAGACATAAGAAGCCCAAGAGGAGCGGAAGGTGACACGGATCATCTTCTGGTAAAACGAAACGAAAATAAGAACAAGAATAGCTACTATTGACCGGGTATATACTATTACTATGTAAATTTCGTTTTCCCCAATTTACATCCTTCATTTTAGACAATTTCGACGTATTGTTTCGTCCCTGGTGATAGAATAGAAGCGGGATGAATGCGCCTCCCTAGCTGATCCTATACCCAACCCGTACACTAGGCGCAGTCGCAAAATTTCGGGCCAATGCTTTTTAAATGCATTCATATTTTTCGAATCCTGAGAAAACTAATAAATATTTTTGAAAAATTTAAACGCAGAATAAAAGAATATATTATTACCGAGGGCCGTAAGTCCATGAAAACTTCTATAATGTTTATTTTAATAAGTTACAGGGGTGAAAAAAAGAGACAATTTAGTGTGATTTTTAATTTCAAATATCTCATTCAAAAAACTTTTTGTTTATTCTAAGGGACTTTCGGCTGTCGGTAATGTAATCTTTTATTCTGCGTTTAAATGTTTCCAAAATATTTGTTAGTTTTCCCAAGATTCGAAAAAAATTAATGCATTTAAAAAGCATTGGCCCGAAATTTTGCGCCTACGCTCTTAAATATAATACACCTGTTCGGAGTAAATTGAAAAAAGTAATACAATTTGGATACATATAATATAGAGGTCAACTCAGATGGAGATTGGAAGTTAACAAAAGAATTCGGTAAAAACTTAACTATTATACAGGTATCTTCGAATACCCAAGACAAAGTGAATAGACCATGTCGTAATCGTTTATTATAGCGTAAGCGTAACAGGTACTTATAAACAATGATAACGATTTTTTGAATATTTATAATAAAAAGTATATATATATTATTAAATTTGACCTAATGCTTTTACATAGTTAAGACAAACTTGACTTTGCATATCACTTATAAACATCACTTAAAAACGTTTATATAAAACGTTGAAGATTGCGTAAGAGTAATCTTCAACGTTTGATAATGAAAATATCAAATCCTGTTTATTTAAACTTCAGGCGAGAGTAACAATTTAAATTTAACCCTCTAAGGATGAGTGTGACGCTTTCGTAACTTTCCAATCAAAAGTGATTTGTAGGCAAACTATTAGAATATTTTTGGACCATAACTTTCTAAATTTGATTACTTACCAATCGAATTTATTTGCTGTCCAAACAAACCACAATAAACCTCTGGGGCTGACAATAAAAGAGCTAGAACAATTTATGGGTACAATAATTTATATGTCTTTGATCAAACTACCAAAAACTCGATTATATTGGAGTTCTCAATTTGATATTACTACAGTTCGTGAAATAATGAGTCGAGACAGATGAGAAACAATAAAAAAACATATACATTTCTCCGATAATACCAAAATTGATCCATCAAACTTAGATAAACTGTACAAGATAAGACCCTCAGTAGAATATTTGGGAGAAAAATTTCGAAATATTCCAAAGGAGCAGATGGTCGTGGTCGATGAGCAAATGGTTCCTTTCAAGGGTCATTCCGGGCTAAAACAGTACATGCCAAAAAAGCCTCACAAATGGGTCTACAAAATGTATGTGTTGGCTGGCTCCAGTGGTGTTGCGTACGATTTTGAAAGATATACTGGAAAAATTTTCGCTTCGTGTCCTTTATTGTCAGGCAAAATCCTGAAAACAAGAGGACGCGGATCGTTTCAGGAAATAGAGTTGAAAACTGATACTGTACCTTGCAGAATTATCAAATGGCACGACTCTTGTGCAGTATAGCTTATTTCCAACTTTTCCTCTGCCAAACCTCTTGATACAATTAGAAGATGGGATAACAAGAAAAGATACTGTAGATGTTCAGTGCCCCACAGCAATTAGAACTTACAATAAATTCATGGGTGGAGTAGATCTTATGAATTCACTAATAGGTCTATACAGAATCACAATTGGATCGAAGAAATATTACCATCGTTTTTTATTCCATTTTATGGATATGGCAGTTGTAAATTGTTGGCTTTTATATAGACGTGACTGCAATGATTTTGGTGTTCCAAAGAAAAACGAACTGTCTCTGTTTGAGTTTAAGAGTCGCATAGCCGAAAGCCTAATGAAGCAAGGAAAGACACTGACAGTTACCAAAAAATTAGGACGTCCCAGCAGTAGCTCTATTGATGATCTTTATGTAGCAAAAAAACACAAAAGTGCAGCTAGAAAAATGATTTCTCAAAAGGATATTCGGCAGGATGAAATAGGACATTGGCCCGTTGTGAAAGATAAAAGAGGACGATGTCGAAAACCTGGTTGTAAAGCAGTTCCTGTGCACTATTGTGAGAAGTGCAACGTATACTTATGTATTAATAAAAATTCGAATTGTTTTTACGATTTATTTTCATCATAATTAAAATTTGTCATGCTATTCACAAATGATGTTTTTGCACCAATAAATATCTTCATTAAAATTATTGTATTACTTCTAGATGCCTAATGTGACGTTTTCGAACGTTTAAAATTTTCAGTTTTTTTTTTGCAAAAATAATGATAAAAATTTAATATTAATATGTCGTACACACAATTATTGATTTTAATTTAATTAAAACATTTTTTTGGAAGAATTTTTAAAATTTTGGAAATTTCGTCCTTGGAGGGTTAATTAAAAATGTGTTTTTTTAGTTCGAATAGTTAACTACAATTATTGGTTTTGCTTCCCTTTTTGCTGTGCAAAAAATTAAATTTAAAAAAATGAAATATAATGAGCATTTTTTTGCTCTTAAATGTGATTGTCTTAAATTTACTAAATGGTTTGTTAATTAATTATGGTTACTAAAATACAAAATCAGCTATAGGTACTACCGAGCTCTTCATAGAATGCAGCAATAGTTTTAAATCCCGGATTGCAAGACTAGAATATTTCACAGAAGACAAGCATTATAACAGACCTCCTTTCATATACACTATTATGAATTACCCAACTCATTATCTGTCACAACCAAACTTATGTGGAATCACCATGTATAAACAAATATTTATTTAAAATCAAGAGAAATCATAAGACTTCCTATAGTCGAACAATTTTCAATTAAAGGTGACTAATCTAAAAATTGAACTTACTGCCGGTAGCGGCAACCATGTAAAATTTCATTAGTAAATTCTTACCGGGGTCATTTTTATTGTGTATGCTTCGCCCATGTAAGTATGTAAATTTGTAACCCATGTAAGATAAATTTGCCCCCGTAACAATATAAATTAATGCGATTCACGAGTGTATAGTGAGACAAGTTCAACGAATAGTTTGAAACATCGGTTAACTTACCAATATTTTGCTGGTCTATATATATTTACGTTCTTAGAAAGAATGTTAATGAGAGAAATATGATATCCTAGTTTATTCCTTCCAGATTATAAACATTTGTGCATAAGCGTAGTGTGTTATTGGGAATATATTTATTAAATAGACTTTATTACTAATTATAGTTTTAAGGTAAGTAAAGTAAATTTGAGGCCAGTTTATTCTTTATATATTATTAAACCCTTAACGGACGCTCAATATACAAAGAAAAATTTGACAATTAATTTATTAGATTCGATTAAAAACACATAATTAGGACTGGTTCACAACCAAAAATTTTTTTTTCTCATTTTCAAGGAAAACAGTACAATTTTTAATAAAGGAACATATTGTATCCTAATCGTAAATTAATCTTCACTATTATAAATTAAAATTATAAATCTATGTCGGCTCATGCTTTCTCTTATAATATGCACTTCTTTATCCTCATCCTTTGATCAATGCATATCAACTTAAAGTGAAGTGTAAACCAGATAATATTCATATGCTAATAATTGTATTTAAATCTATGTTATTCATTTCAAAATTGTGACGGTTATTCTCAATTACTTTTTTATCAAAAAGAGTAAAAAAACTTCAATATATGACTTGCCTACATGGTTGGCTTTTATATTGTCTAAATATCAATCAGACTGGTGTTGAATTACTACTGAGCACGAATGAATATCCGTTATTACAACTTGAGATAAATTTGGATTTACTATTTTTGCCTGGTTTTTTCATTGGTCGTTTTATCTGTAGTTCAGAAGAATATCATAATCAGAATCGTTAGAATTCCCAATCACTTGTATTTCATATGTATCTGCAATATCCGATTTTATTGATTCTTCACAAATAATATTATCATCATCAATGTCTTCAAGGAATACAATAATATACCAACAAACGAATGGGAAAGATACCCGACGGAACTGTTTAAAGTAAAGGATAATAATAATCAACACAATAACGTACCTGAATTAAGACACGAAATACAAATTAGTTTTCAGGAAGTAGAAATAGTCATAAATTCACTTAAAAATTTAAAGTCACCAGGACCAGACGGAATAACCAAGAGCTTCTAAAATACGGAGGAGAAAGTATAACCCTAGAGGTGACAAAACTTATACAAAAACTAATATTGCACTGCAAGATACCAGATACCAGAACAGCATAATGATACCAATGTTCAAGAAAGAAGATAAAGAAGACCCCAACAATTATAGAGGTATAAATCTACTGAACACCGAACTTAAGCTTACCACAAAAGTCCTAACCAACAAAATCAATAAACTAACAACTTTATCAGATGAACAACAAGGATTCAGATCCGGATGATCCTGCGTAGATGTCGTATTTGTACTAAGACAAATCACAGAAAAGGCCATCGAGGACAATAAACCAGCATATCTATGTTTTATAGACCTGATAAAGGCTTTCGATCGCATCCAAGTCGAAGACGTCTTACACCTTCTGTATAAAAGAAACATACCAATCAATATTATACAAACCATCGAAAGCATCTACCTCCATAATCGAATACAGGCAAAGATAAATGGAAAACTAACACAGTGTATACCCGTACAAAGCGGAGTCAGAGAGGGTGACTCGTTAATCCCACTTCTCTTTAATATAATAATGGACGAAATAATACAAGCAGTACGTAAAGGTCATTGCTGATGAATGGGGAACAAAGAAATCCAAATATTATGTTATGCAGACGACGCCGCATTAATCGCCGAGACAGAAGACGAGCTTTAAAGATTAACACATATCTTCAATACAACAGCTAAAAAATACAATATGATAATATCAGTAGAAAAGTAGAAATGTATGACAAACATTTAAATACCGACTACGGTGTAGAATCGAAATTGATGGGAAATAAAGCCGGAAGCAAGGTTTAGATATCTGGGAATAGATATAACTAGTTACGGAGATGTTGAAGAAGAAGTACGAGACCAAAGCTTAAAAGCAAGTAAAGCGACGGGTTCTCTTAAAGACACAATCTGTAAGAACAAACACCTAAGACAAGACACAAAAACAATAGTTTATGAAGCAGCAATTAGACGTATATTAACATACACGGCGAGATAGGGAGAGAAGCAAGAAGATCATGCAATATAGAAGACATAAATGGATGGGTGACAACATGAAAACAGGAATGGAACACATCAGTAGAATGGCAGAGGGTAGAATAGTACGAATAGCACGAAATAAGTCACCAAATGGACGAAGAAGTATTGGCAGACCAAGAAAAAGATGGTAGGATAATTCAAACAATTTAGAAGGCTAATATTAAAAAACAAACAGGCTTTAAAGCCTACATACTAGAAGGAAGAAGAAGAAGAAGATCAATGTGTTCTACATCAGAAACTTTCTAATCTAATCTCGGCGGCAAATAAACCACATTAGGTGAGTCAGCATTTACACAATCTGAGTCTTCTTCCAACAAAGCTATTAACTCTTTAGTAGTTAGTGCCATCTTCATTTCATATTTCGAGAATTTACTGAAATAAACAAATGCACTACTATATAAACATTCACTAGCATTCATCTAATAATAGTTTAGCTTACTTCATTTTAATTTATATGAACTTCATAATACATTTTCATATTTATATAAACAAATAAACACAAGGAAACTTTCAAATTAAGTTAAAAAAAAAACAAATATAACGTTTACAGCACACAGCAATTCTATAAATAGAGAATGATGGGTTATTAAAATTGCAGATTGTTTTTAGTCTAATGAAAAAAAAAGTATTTTCCAAAGTTATCTTTTTTTTGAAGTTCTCTATTAGATACTCTCTAATAAGAATAAAATTTTACTTTACTTTGTTAGACAACTATAAGATACCTGTTAAAAGAGACATGATAATTTAATAATTAAATCGGTCTTAGATTTAATTTTTACGTAATTACTTATGTGTTTAAATAAATAATTAAATTTTTTTTGGTACACCTCTGTAAAATTGATAATTTCAATACGATTTCGTTGAACAGTTATCGTTAAGGGCTTCGTTAAGTACGATGTTGCCAAGTAATCACCTTCAATTAAAAATTGTTTTAGTATACTTAGCGAAACTGAATTTAAATCTTTACCACTGTGCTTTCTACAACTTGCAAAGCAGACAGATTGATGAATTAGTCGGCAAGGGAATCTAAAATATGCATTCCACATGCCGTTCATCATGGTCAAAATTTGTAGTGAGTTCAGTTTCTGATACTCCAAACAGAGTAAAGAAATAAAACATAATGACGGTATTAGATTTTTATTTCTATGCTGGGCAACGGCTAGCCGCTTATACGTATTTCAACCTCTTTAGGTCTCATCAGAGCGGTACTGCTGCTCTGATGCAGGGATAATAAAGGTTTTTATAGAAAATAAACACCCAAGAAAACAATAACAAGATAACACAGACAATGACGTTATATATTATTTGATTTAGTTGTAAATTGAACGAAAATAAATAAACTAACTTTGAATAAACTCAAAAACGAAAATATGCCTTATGTGGGGTTAACGGATGTGCAAAGGGGAAAGATTATTGATCTTGTGGAGCACGGAATATTTCACAGGGACATAGCTGCAGTGCAATAGACAAAGATAAAGTCGTCAAAAAGTAACAACGGCTTGCCATGATCGTTTTATTGTCCAAGTAGCTAGAAGAGACCCAACACTTTCTCACTCGCAACTACAAAAGCAGCTTTTGGAAGGTACAGGTGTAAGTGTTTCAGTTGAAACGATAAGAAGAAGACTTGGTGTCCAAAGACTATACATAGAAAACTGTTACGGGTTCCCGAGTTAACCAGGCAGCACAAGATTGATCGCCTAAATTGGCGTCTTCAATATCAAAACTTGAACATCGGAAATTGGCAAAATGTGCTATTTTCAGCGTAAAATCATATACCCGATGGATTCGTGTACTTAGAGGGCAAGGAAGGCAAGCAAGAATGAAAACAGACAGATCTGTTCACAGTTATAAAGGAGGAAGTGTTCTGAGGAAGTAATATTATGGTCGGTGAAAAAACTCCTTTAATTTCTATTCAACCAACTTTAATAGCTGGCTGGTGTGCTGATTTGGTTCTAGAACCTGTAGTTAGACTCTGAAAAACTGCACTGGAAAAAAATTTAATTTTCATGCATGATAATGCACCTCCATATACCAGCAGAGTCACTACAGACTTCATTGAAGCAGAAGATATCACTATTCTGTAGTGGCCTGCTCGCTCACACGAACTTAACTCCATAGAGCATTTGTGGGATATGCTGGAAAAAAGAATTAGACCTCGTCGGCATAATTCACAAAACACTGGGATAGATCAACTTTTCCAATGTGGTACTTATTCCGAAATGTTTATTAATTTAACTCTAAAACCTGAGCCACAAGGTTACAGAAATGGAAAACGTAAGCAAGTACAATAATCCGATTGTCTCCAGTTCAACCGGTTATAACATAACAAACGGCCTCCGAAAGAAAGAACCATGCCAATAATACAAAGGTTAGACAGGAAAAAAGGTTTAAAAACACGTAAAAGAAGGTAGAGCTAATTGTATCCACAGAAAAATAACAAAGACATGAATTCAACCATAACTTTTGAAATTTTATATAGACGATTTTTTTTAAGTTTCTGCTCTATCATCGACCTGCATTGGTACCAATCACGCGTTGTTTAATAAAAACACCTGTCTAAGAATACCAGATTGGAAAGAGAAAACTGGAAATAGGAAAGCAATAAAAGAATCTGTGTGTTTTTTCAGGGAGATAGATAACAGACTGTCTCATTATCGAAAAGCATAATAAGAAAACCACTTTATCATCTTAAACTGTTGTTTTCTTTGCTGAGGTTATACTTTTCACAATCATTTTATCATCCCAACTTTGGAATGTTCATTTACAAAATGGAAAATTGTTGAATTTTGGTCCATTCTCGAATATTTTCAGTTTATTTTCTTACTGCACCCCAACGATCTATTGACTCCTTTAAAAATTAGTGCAGTATTCGATATCGAGTTTCTCTCAATATATGTCCCAAATAAGATGTTTTCTTAAATCCAATAACTCTATATTCTTGTTAATGTTCATCAGTACTTCTTCGTTGGGTATGACGTTCAAGGTGATATTGATATTTATCTACAAATCCACGTTCCCACTGTTTTAGTTTCACGCTCATACTCAACAGTAATACGCACTCGAAGATATTTTTTTATAGATTATTATAATAAAAAAACTGTGAAAGTAAATACTGAATTGTTGTTGGACTCCTACAAGAACAGGTGCACAAAAACAGATATATTGAACTCGTATCCTCTCAAAAGTGTCATTAATGTTTCAATATAATCCAAGATTTTTAATATAATCTGTTAATTAGGTATATATTATGTATTAAAATTGTGATCTTATGGTTCATTCTGGTTATCTTAGATTATACATGGTCAAATTAAAGACGCAACTTAAATACTGTGATGAACGATGATCTAGAAAAGAACTTCAAAATCAAAGAAATTACATCAGCAAAACTGATTTGAAGTATTTTTAAGTTAATATTTATGAATATTTGTCAAAACTTTAAGCACGTGTGATATGAAACAAATATTTAAAGAATTATAAAAGGTCATAAAAACTTCAAATAAATATTATGAGTCCTATTTCTCACAAGACTGTTCATAAACCGTAGCATAAAACTTAACATAAGCAACTAAACTTAGTTTCTAAGTTTATTACATACATTCAAAACTTAATAGAAGAAAAAAATATACTAACCGTTGACACACAAATCAAAACAAGCACCATTCGTCATAATCCCATAAAAACAAATTATGATATATCACAGCACATACAATCCTATGTCACAAAAAACTAAAAATTAAATATTGAATCAAAAAGCGCGTGTATTTTGAACTACTGCGTAAAGTGGTACAACCAACTCGTAGAAGATTTAATGAACGACTGACGGCAAACAAGAGGACGTGCTTTCTGTTCTGGTCGCTGCAGTGAATGTTTTCAGTTGTGCGGCCCCAAAAAGGAGGAAGGGGGGTGTGGGCGCACTCTTTGGCGCCAGCTGTCTGGCCAAGCTGACTTGTTAAGTGTGAGAAGTAACAGGGCAGAGGGCCCGCTGCTTTGGAATTTACAGATACGGACTAAGTATCAGTTCTGATACATAACGAAACAGGTGTTCCGGCCATGAGATTAAATAAATTCTTAATTTGTCAAAAATATCTCTACAGCTTCCGTTATCGATGCGGAAGTTCCGCCTACCGCTGTGCCAAGCTATAGATGAATATTTTGTCACCTTATCTTATTATCGTTATAGATAACCGTTTAGTAGAAAAACATCCGATTATTATTTAATTGTTATAATCAGACAAATATTGTATTTATCTTTGCACTTCGGTCACCTCCATTTTTCTCTATTCTTCTCTATCTTGAACAATTTGTGCCGATATTAGTCAGCTTATTTTTTGAGAGTGTGTAAACAATTAAGTTGTAGTCTCGAATTCAATGCAGGAGCAAAAGAATTTAATATCATGATCTCAACTCCAATTAGATGTAAATTAAAAATCGATGGCGTCAGTAAGGAATAGAATAGAAGTAATGGAAGTAAAATACCTGTGATTACATTATCCAGCTATAGAGACCTGAAAAGAGAAGGAAAGAAAACCTACATGTTCAAACAAAAATGACATGAAATAGGTATGCATCAAAAACAGACAATACCACAATGGCTATTGTAAGAATTATGCCCTCCACATGGTACAAAGAATAACAGGTATGATACTCCCGAGAGAGAAATTGGGATGAGTTCGCGCAAAACGTCACAATGAGAATGATTTTAAATATGCCCTGTAAGGACGTTAGCAATCAGAATACAATTAGTTTTTAATTGGCAATAAAAGTCATTTTAATGGATTAATAGAGTTTCTATTGAACTATTCCAGATTTATTAAAATATAGGTGTTTTATTATTTTGATTGAAAATAATAATAATACAGTGAACAAAAAAATAAATCTGTAAAATAAATTTGTGAGTTTTTTTTGTGTTTTTGGCTTTTTAATCCTAGAAAGGTAATCTTCGTAAATTTTACGAGCTAGCTTTTGATTGTATTGTCTTATTTGGCGCTAGTATCGAGGAGAAAAAAGTCTTCGTCTAAAGGTAAACAGAAGAAAATAATTTATCATTAATTATCTGCACTAAAATCGGAAAACAAATCAAATACAAGGTTTTAAGTTAATTTTCTTTTATTTCTTATATCTTCTTTAAGTTTTAGGTTTAATTTCTTAATTCTGAAATACAGATTGCTTTTTGTTTGTGGTAGATGAAGAGAAGGAACCGCATCACCCTTCAGTTTTGGTCCTTTCTTTGATTCAAATTTCTTTTAAAGTCTTCTGGCTTAAAGTGTTTGGAACAGATCCTTGAGGTTTTAGTATTCAATTTGTCTTTACGGCAACAATCAATAACCCACAGTTTTTCCACTACCGAGTCCTTGGGAAAACTATAAAACTTAACATATTTACCGGCACCTTTTGTCTGATTATCACTTAAACAATTAGCTACAGCACAACGCATTTTATGTTTAAGTTGTAAACTATTGCTAGCAAAACTCCCTAAAAAATACAAGATGGGTATAAGTATGGTTGAGTATTAAATACTGACTCAATAATAATTAAACATACCTTATTTACAATTTCTAAAAGACCAAAATGATGTCCATATAAAGTAGGTATACCTACAAAGCCACTATCACTCAAAAAACTCGCATAGAGAGTTTATTAAGCTTATTACAAGCTTATTAAAGACGTCAAAAGTTAAAACATTCTTTGTACCATGTGCCCTGCAATCTTATATGAATGACCTTGGTTCATTCCCCCATCACTTTAACTCATCGAGCAAAAAGACAAAAGAGGGAATGCAAAGATAGTGGGGGCAAACATATTGTTAGACAGGAAGTGCGATCTTTAGAGACCACATTAAACAAGGAAAGATAGTCTCTCTCCTTGTTTGACACCAAATTTAGTTGGGTTATATTATTGTTTGTCCCAAATGTCACATGAAATCTTATTATTAAACTGATATTATTAGGTCCATCAAAATAAACCGGCTGCGGTGATTAGGTCACATAGAGATAATGAATGAGATGGTGCCGCCAAAACGTATTTATAACCAAAGAATAGATTTAGTGAGAAGGAGAGGCAGACCCAGAGCACGATTTAAGGCTCAGGTGGAGGAAGATAAGAATGTTGGGAGTACGAACCTGGAAAGCTAAGGCGAAGAATAGGAGAGAATTGAGACTAATCCTTCAGCAGGCCAAGACCCACCATGGGTTGTGGAGTCGATGATGATGATGAATGGAAGTGGCTGGAAGTCACAACGTAAACAGCCATTCACAAGTGCATATGCTTACAAATAAACTATTTTATTAACAGTTTATTAACAGAATAAAACTGCGTCCTTTTAAAATAATAAAACGAAATGTTAAACCATTATTTTTTAGACTAATTAACTTTTAGATTAAAGAGGTTAGTTTGCAACAATAAGTTTATTTTAGGTAGGAATTTCTGTGTTCTATGTTTCCGATAATGACACTGTCAAAATGTTCCCAAGCTGAGTGAATCGCCTATACCTGGGTATATTTTAAAAAACTACCAACTAAAACGTGGAAATCGTGACTGGAAAATGTATACTCGCACCTGCATGTTATTTAGTTATTATTTGTTTATATTCATACGTATATAAGTTGATTACTATTAAACTGGGAATAAGCCACAATTAAAGATAAAAATACGTTTATTGACGTTTCAATTTCCACTTCGGAAATCGTTCTCAAAATACAAACAGTAAATTAAACAAATTTTGTGTTTTGTTACTTAGTGAAAAATTCTTCTAATAATTTAATTTTATCTGACTCATTTATATTGACAATTCAGACATACATTATGCATTTTAAAGTAGACGACTTTAAAATGATATTGCCAATATTGTTGAGTTGCGCTCCTGGGACGACTTTACTTATAAGATAGTTCATTCGATTATTACATGAAAAAAATGATAGCATGTAATTCGTCTTTAAAAAGACAAACACATGACATGATGACAGTAAAATTCTCCTGTTAGTGATTCCATAGTAAATTATGAGGAAAAAACCAGGAAAAAACCTCATAATACTATCCCGATATTGTAAGTATTTGTTCATGAATTTAGTTTACCTTCAACAAACATCAAAATTCTGATTTTATATGTTACGTTATTTAAAAAACATAAATGATGTATCCTCTATATGTTACTGACTTACTAATACTGGTATTTTCTTATTAATAACTTCCTCTTTCAATATTGATAACCAGATCCTACTACATTCTGCCGAGGAATTTGCGACACAATTGGCTTTATTTAGCATAATTAGAGCCGTTTCTTTGATTTTTCTTTTTTTACCATCCGTTTCTTTTAGGACTACATTTGAATTATTCCATTGAATAATTAATTAGTAATTAATAATTACATTTGTTGAAGGTAAACTAAATTCATGAACAAATACTTACAATGTCGGGATAGTATTATGAGGTTTTTTTCCTGGTTTTTTCCTCATAATTTACTATGGAATCACTAACAGGAGAATTTTACTGTCATCATGTCATGTGTTTGTCTTTTTAAAGACGAATTACATGCTATCTTTTTTTTTCTGACGGATATTCTCAAGTTAAAGTTGATTTCATGTAATCGAATGAACTATCTTATAAGCAAAGTCGTCCCAGGAGCGCAACTCAACAATATTGGCAATATCATTTTAAAGTCGTCTACTTTAAAATGCATAATGTATGTCTGAATTGTCAATATAAATGAGTCAGATAAAATTAAATTATTAGAAGAATTTTTCACTATGTAACAAAAAACAAAATTTGTTTAATTTACTGTTTGTATTTTGAGAACGATTTCCGAAGTGGAAATTGAAACGTCAATAAACGTATTTTTATCTTTAATTGTGGCTTATTACCAGTTTAATAGTAATTAATTCACAATGCCACAAGAAAATAGCTTCAGAACAGTATATAAGTTGGTCGATTATAATTTTTAAGTCCACGGTTGAATGACCGGTGATAAATATATTCACCTTATCTTGTTCACTAGTTTTGTTAACACGATATTTCTTTTTAATAGATGTACATTAATTTTTATTTATTAGCTAATATAAATAAATATAATGTATCTATCTATAGTCAATTCTCCCGCCTTGTAAAGACACTTGGAATGCCCAGTGTTTTAAGCTATTGAAGGCTTTCTCAAGTAGGTAGATATTAGTCGAAATAACATTTTCATACTAAAGAGGCAAATACTAATATTTTATATTATACATTTGTCTGTTAAATTTTTAAATTATTTGCAAGTTACATAAGTACAATATGTGGGTTTCAATCCGGTCCTGTCTGGAATTCGTTGGGCGACGTTAGTTAGCGATGCAGGTGGACCGCTTTTTCATCAAAAGTTTTCGGTGGAAGGTTACACAGGTACCTGGTAGGGGGTATTTGGCTTTTTAACGCCACTTGTAATATCACGCTTCGACAGGTACCCATTGGCAGACAGGCTAATTGTTGTTATCGACTCGGGGAAGCTGCAATAAAACCTAAAAGGCGTGTTATTATTTTAAACTGTAATAATCATGAGGCGGATGAGAATGCTAGTGTTCTTTTGTAAATGGATCGCCGCTCGTTTGATATAACACGTTATAGGAATTCGGTAGGGTTCGAAGTTCGGGTATAACTGAAAGTAATATTTACTTGATTAGTTAAAACCAAACTTCCATTAGATGGAGTATATTGAAATTGCCACATTTATTTGTAGTTGTCAAAATATTATTTTTCTACAAAACTGAGCGACATTTTAGTTCTCATAAATTATGCCGGGCAGTCAGTTATGATAATCCTTCAATATTTTATTTTTAGTGTACATTTGACACCCCTTTCTTAGCACTTTATTTTCATTGCGAATTTTAATTTTTATAGGCACATGTTCAAAGTCCAAATCTGGTTTTGCCTCTTGCATTTTTTCTAGTAAGAATGTCTCTAAAAGCTGTAGACGAAACTGATTGAACTGATGAAAATTTCCTACCGAACTACTTATTAAATAATAGGTATAATATACACATAACCATTTTGCACGTATATTTGAAAAATATAGATGATATTTATTTCAATTTTCTTATAATAACTTAACGTTTGACGTATCATAAGATACTAACCCAACATCTGACCTCATGGATATTATGGTCGTCTGATTATCTTTCCATAAGATAAGATGTCCACGTTTCTGTCTTCTCATTCTTCTGCTAGATATCGATCCAGTCCGTCGTCAGTGACAAAATTTTGAGATCTTCCTCGTTACTAGAGGACCCAGAAGAAGATCCAACTTCCCTGTTGTTTCCAGGTTGAAACTCTTTTTTTTTTTCTTAAATTTTTTATATAATTCTCTGAGTTGTGTCTCTATTTATTGTTTCAAAGAACGGCCCTATTCCGATAAATATTCAAAATTTGTTTTATTGTAGTATTTGATAATCTTGCTCTTATAAAAGAATTTTGCAAATGGAATTCCTCGTCATTGCTTTCATCATCATCATCATTATCAGTAGCTCGATAACCCTTTCTGGGTCCTGGCTTGTTCTAGGCTCTTAATTTTTTTCAGATTTTGTTCCACTTTTTCCATGTATCTAAGTTTGGGTCTTTCCTTCGACCTTCTCCCTACTGGTGTTTGCCTCATTATATGTTTTGGCGTTTCAGTCTCCAACATCCGTTCAACATGGCCCATCCAGCGCGGACGTCCGATCTTTATGGATGTTATGATCTCGGGTTCATTGCATGCTGTTTATAGTTCAAAGTTATATCTTCTGCGCCATATGTCATTTTCCTTTACCCCCTTATATATGTGTCTAAGGATTTTTTGTTCAAATGTACCTAATAGGTTCTCATCGCTTTTCGACAGTGTCCACGTCTCTGATCCATATACAAGGACCGGTTTTATCAGGGCCTTGTATACTTTGCATTTGGTTTTTCTTGTGATGTTGTTAGATCTTAGATGTTTAATTTGTCCATTATATGTTTTATTAGCGATATGTATTCTTCTCTTAACTTCTTCTCTGATATTGTTATCTGCGATAACTATTGAACCTAGATATGTAAAACTTTTCACGCTTTCGATGTTATAGTCTCGTATTGTTAGATTCTGTAGGTTTCTTTGGCCTGTCAATTTACTGGCCTTCACGTATTTGGTTTTTATTTCGTTAACGTTTAGGCCACTGTTTTGTGCCGCTCTTTCTATCGCATTAAATGCTTCTATCATTTCTCTTTCGCTTCTAGCTGATATCAACATCATCTGCAAATGTCAATATTTGTACACTTTTTGTTATTATTGTTCCTCTGGTATTGACTTTTGACTCCCTAATTATTTTCTCTAATGTGACGTTGAATAAAATACAGGATAGGGCACCTCCCTGCCGTAGGCCAGTTCTAAAATGGATTGTATATATTAGTTTATTTTGGATTCGAATTTTGCTTTGTACTTTAAGTGTTTCTTTTACTATATTAATGAGTTGAGTTGGAATATTAAACTCTTTCAGTGCATGAGTCAGAAATTCTCGATGGATGCTATCATAGTCACTCTCAATCTATCTACTATCAAGTCAATGAAAAGATGATGTGTGTCTATATTAAATTCCCTAGTATTTTCCAAGTTTCGCCCCAAGACGAAGATCAGATCTATTGTGGACTTCTGCCTACGGAAACCACATTGATATCTCCCAACTATTTGTTCCGCATATGGTCTCAATCGGTCATACACAATATTGGACAGTATTTTATATGCCACAGTCAGTAGCGTTATTGCCCGGTAGTTTTTGCATTGAAGCTGATCTCCCATTTTATGTAGTGGGATAATTACTCCGGCATTCCAGTCTTGTGGCAGTTGTTATTATTCCATATGTTTACAATTATGTAGTTCGTGTATCGCATTCAATAGGGAGTCTCCACCTTCCTTTATTAATTCTGCGCTAATGTTGTCTAATCCAGGTGACTTGTTGTTTTTCAGTCTGGTAACTGCTTCTTGCATTTCAGCTACTGAAGGGGGGTTGTTTCTCTGGTATCCGTTTGATCCAGTATAATTCCATCATATGGTGGATCTTCGTTTTTTTCAAACTTTTCTTTGAAGAATTCTGTCCATCTTTGTAGTATTTCACTCTGTTGAGTTACTATATCTCCTTCTTTGTCTCTACTCATCTTTGTTCTTGGTTTAAATTCTTTCGTACTTTTGTTGAGATTTTGGTAGAATTTTCTGTTTTCTGATGGTTTATTTAGTTCTTCCATTTCTTGGAGTTTTTTTCTATGTGTTCTCTTTTCTTTCTGCGATGTATTTTCTTCTCTTCCCTCCTTAGCATTATATATTCCTCCTCTGCTTTCCTCTCTCTCTCTCTCTTTCTCTCTTATGTTACGACACTCTTCATCGAACCACTGTCCTTCAGTTGATTTGGGTTTTTTTTGTAGACCCAGGGTCTCTTTGGCCGCGTCTTGTATGATGTTTTTACACGCTTTCCATTCTCTGTTTATATACTCGTGCTGAATGGCCACACTGGGAAGCGTGACATACTTTTCCCATTCTTGTAAGTCTGTAAATTTTTGAAGTTTTTTAAGAAATCTATTGGTTTTAGTAAATTCGATTCTGCTTATTGGATTCTGAATGGTATTAATTTTGAATTACTGATACAGAGCTTAATTTTTTCGTTCTAAAAATGTCCACCGAAATAACGCCGATTAAGAACAGAATCCTATCCCTCGGCAGGAGGTATGTGCTTCGAACCATTACAGGCTCGAACAACCGAGCCAAACAAATGCTAAAGATGCCATGCAATCGTCGAGGGCAAATACTCACCAGGGTTCCTAAAAGAAAAGTTCCATTCCCTCCAGCTAAACCTCTACATAGCACTGGACACGAACTTCCTGATGAGTATTTTGATATTCTAGAATTATTCCCCATCAAATATCGCAACTAACAACTGCACGCCAAAAACACTGGTTAAGAGCCGTTCCTAGTATGGCTGGTAACCCCTGAAGAACCTCCTTCGTCTTGTTTGGCCTTCTCCACCAACAATTCTTCTTGTGCTCTTCACCATATCATCCACATCACACACACCACCTTCCGAACCCCAGCTTTTTAGCAATCCACCTGCATCTCCACAAGTATTCTTCATCACGTTTACCACGCCCCCCTTACCCCGAAAAAAAGGGAGTACTCCTTCCTTGAAAAGGCACAGAGCCTAAACAAGGTAATAACATTGGATAGATTCACCGAAATACAAAGATGAGAATCTATAAAACCTTAATTCGACCAATAGCATGCTATGGCAGTGAAGCATGGGTCCTGAAGGAAATATCCAAAAGCAAACTCAACACATTGGAAAGAAAAGTACTGAGGAGAATACTAGGACCTGTTAGGGAAAACGGAATCTTCAGAAGTCGATACCACAACGAGTTTTATTAACTTTATAAGGAAGCACCACTGTCAGACTTCATTAGAATACAAAGATTGCAATGGGCCGGACATGTGATAGGAATGGAAGAGGATAGGCTACCAAAAAGAGCACTGAATGCTAGAATGCAAGGAAAGAGACCGGTTGGAAAGCCTAGAAAGCGCTGAGAAGACATAGTAAACAGCGACGCGCAAGCGTCTGAGTTTCCTTGTAAAACCGAGAGATCCATAAGTACAAATGACTTTTTTGAAATCTACAATATATATTTCAGAGGTTCTCAATTCTTATTTACATATATAATTCTCTGTTTACATAAAATTACATTTGGTAGGTAAACTTTTTTCTGAAACAAGCAGAAAATATGATATTTAATCAGATTCATATTGCGAATAGATTGTCATCAAATTAGTTAATCGTCGTGTATCTATATATTGTGAAGGTCGCGTTCTTGAAAGTTTATACCATAATAGATGTTTTTGACATTATTATTTATCCGAGAAAGTGACGTGTACAAGGAAGAATTTAGACGCCAGATATAAAAGCGGTATGCACGTCCAGTTATAGTCCGGTGTCTATCTACTTAATAATTTTATTATTAGCAGACAATGTATAGGTAGTACGACAACTGTTGTTTTATTTTAGATAGTTTTGGTTTTTATTTTACTTTTCAACAATGTTGAAAAGTAAAAATGTGTCTTGTAATAGTCAAAAAATCCGGGCCAGACTAGGCCGCTTTTATGCATGCGTTTTTCGTCGCCTGTCGCCTGGCGACAAAAAACGCGGCGTTATCTAAAGGAATTGTCTCGAGGCAGGTTTACACATTTCTCAAACTCTGTCGTAATGAATTAGAGGACGCGTCGCCACAGGCCTTTTGTAAGTAGGTATGTTGAATTAAAATTATGCATTTAAAACGTGTGCATAAAAGCTGGCTAAGACTATGAATGGATTTTCTTCTTCTTCTTCTTTAAGTGCCGTCTCCCAATCGGAGGTTGGATATCATCATCACTATCTTTACTTTATCTACTGCTACTCTGAAGAGTTCTATAGAACTGCACCCTTAAATTATTCAACCATGACACTCTCCTTCTTCCTCCTCTTATCTTTCCTTGTATCATCAGCCTTAGCAGTTCATATCGTTGTCCCCTCATTACGTGTCCTAGATATTGTAACTTTCTTATTTTTATTGTGTTTATTATTTCGCATTCTTTGCCCATTTCTCGCAATACTTCCGTGTTAGTTTTCTTGTGTCTCCATGCTATTCTAAGCATCCTCCTGTAACACCACATTTTAAAGAACTGTAACTTATTTATGTGTTCTTGCTTCAATGTCCAGTTTTCAAGTCCATATTGTAGTATCGAAGACACGTAGCATCTCAGTGCTCTTACTCTCAGTTCTAATCTAAGATCTTTGTTGCAGAGAAATGTTTTCATTTTTACAAACGCATTTCTTTCTATTTCTATCCTAGCTCTTATTTCGGTTGTCTAATCATTATTGTCTGAAATCCAGGTTCCTACGTATTTGTATTTATCAACCCTTTCTATCAGTACATTTCCCAAATGTATGTCTGTTGGTATATTTGTTTTCTTTGTTATTATCATGTATTTGGTCTTTTTTATATTCATTTTTAGTCCATATTTTTCACAGAAACTGTTTGTTTTGTTTAGCAGTGATTGGAGTTGTTAAGCAGAGCTTGCCATAATCACGGTGTCATCTGCATATCTTATGTTGTTAATAGATCTTCCGTCAATTATTATTCCTTCACTTTGAGAAAGTAATGTTTCTTCAAAAATGGCGTCACTATATACATTAAATAGTAATGGGGACATAATACATACCTGCCTAGCTCCTCTCCTGATTTGAATTTCTGGACTCGGTTCGTTATCTATTACGATTTGTGCTCTTTGATTCCAATAGAGATTGGTTATTATTCGTAAGTCCCTATGGTCTATGTTTTTTGTCTTTAGAATTTGGACTAATTTTTCATGGCTTACTTTGTCAAATCATCATCAGTGGCATTACAGCTAGTCATGAGTCAAAGCCTTCTTCAGAACAATCTTCCATTCGCCCCTGTCTCTGGCAACTCTTTTTAACCATGCTTTAACTCCGATGGATTTTAGATTACCCTCTATGTTATCTTGATACTTAAGTTTTGGTCTTCCTCTGGATCGTCTTCCCACTGGTTCTCTTCGGTCGAAAATTTTTCTGATCGTTGCATCTTCATCTCGCCTAATTACATGTCCTATCCATCGAAGGCGTGCTAATTTAATAAATTTTACAACATCAGGTTCCCCAAAACTTATGTATAATTCAAAGTTGTAGCGCCTACGTCGCAAACCCCGTTTTTGGACTCCATATATTTTTCTTAGAATTTTGCTCTCGAAACGTCTAAGCAATTCTTGGTCGTTCTGTGTAAGTTACAACGTTTCTGACTCGTATGTCAGAAAAGGTCTTTTCAACCCGTAAGTCAGAAACTTTGTCAAATGCCTTTTCAGAATCAACATAACAAACATGCACATCAACATTCATATCCATGCATCTTTCAGCTAACACATTAAAAACAAATAACGCTTCTCTGGTCCCTAGTCCATTTCTGAACCCAAACTGACTATTATCTATTCCTTCTATATGAATGGGTGGTTACTAATATACCGCGCATGATCGATTGGATGGAGAAATTCTTATCCCCGACAGATCGGATCCCAAATGCTAGTAAGGAACATACTAAGGATATATATAGAACACTATAAATAGAAGAGGTGTGAATAAGATATAACCAAATACTCAACCGCGAAACAACTGAGAAAATGACATAGGGTTTGCAGCTATGTCATTAACTGTAGATTTGTTCATTGAATTTGATGATTGAACATGACAAACACAAACACTCATTCATGCACACACGCACAAATACAAAATGGACATACATACATTTTATGTATTATACTATGTTTAATAAAAAAATCATCAGACATCCGCACCACAACTGACTCATCATACGGTAAGATTTGTGCTGTGACTACTGCCCTTCCCAATCCAGAGGTGTAACACCATAGTGCCCAGGGAATGCATGGTACAGAGAAAAAGTGTTGCCTAAGCGATGCTCCAGGGAGCTGGCCAACTCAGAGATTATAGGTTTGGCACGGTATGGGCGCACTTCCGTGCTTGAAAGCATTTCATCCCAACACGTGAGAATAAGTAGAAAAAAAAAAGATAATACAGAAGGGATGGTGGAAGTGACTCGTCTGCGTCTATAGATAATAGTTATTTATTGTACAAGACGATAAAATTGTACTTTGTCCTCGAGAGCGTTTTTTAGCGTCGAGACGTCAGTTGAGACGCTAATTATGCTCGAGAAGATAATGCGATTTTATCGTCGTGTGCAATACAACATTTTTTTCTATAGCAAGACTTCAAGTTCAGGTAAAAAATAGAATTTCAAAGAAAATTGTAATTTTTAGCACAAAAATCGCAATTGTGTTGCTCCGTTGCTAGGGATATGAATTACTTTGTCAACAAATACAGAAAATCAATCCAGTACCTTGAATCAAGTGTTTAAGCAATCAAGTACAAGTTATGTTGCTCCAAAAATAGATATTTCTAATAATGTTAATTGTAAAACTTCAGTTGTTTTTAATCCTTAATGTGTTTGAATTTGTAAATTTTATTGAATAAAAAAAAGTTAAAACATCTACTCTTGCTCTTAAAGTTTCACAACAACAGTTGTTATAGCAACACTTTAACATTAGCTAAGGAAAAAATATAAAGGCAACGAGCAGACTGACAACCACTGTCGCGGATTTTGTGCTGCTATAAGAAGATTCGATGTCGCCTTGATACAAAAGCCTTGGTTTATCCAGAGCTAAATAAAATGGCTATGGAGTGTTAGTTGGAGAGTTTATATATAGTAGATTTGACGTACTGAAGATTTGTTTAATCGTAAATAAAATATGTACAATGAGCCAATTGATTGCAATACAGCCGGTTTATAACAGACACCTTTAGCTAAAAGATTTTGCTTTTCATTTGTACCGTGTTAGGAAAGTTTTATTTAACATCCAAATTTCGAATTACTTCCTAAATAAGTTATGTAAAAATTGCATCGGAGTAAAGCGGGGATAATGTTTATACGAAAAAATAGGAAAACAGAAGACTTGCTATCAAACTCATAGAAACCAGTAATTCTGACTTTCTTCATATTCAAAGTAGTGGAAAATTTTGAATATCTACATCTACAATAAAAATCTTATACAGACAGTTCGTTGTACCACTTGTATCAAGGTTAGGTTTACCTGTTTGAGTACGTTCATCGGGTGTTCATTCTTGAGAGGAGCATATACCAGAAAGAAAAGTGATGAAAGGCGCATTGGGTCTATCGGGTCTATATACAGAGCATTAATGAAAAACAATACTAATGAAAAGTCATACAGGAAAAGCGGCAGTAAAGATTCCTATATTGCTTTTTGCTAGATATGGTCTACCTTCAATAATTTTTGTTCTCTTCTTATTAGGCTCTTTTCTTGCTTTATTTCTCACAAAGTCACACTGTAGTGTTGTCACTGTTTCTGATATGCCTGGCAAATATTGTACTGAATCCACACTTCCTTGCTCTTGGAGTTGCTGTATGGGTTAGTCCATATCAAACACAAAACATCGTCCTCAGGTTGGAGGACCTATTTTTTTATTAATCGTTTTCTTATTTGCTTTATTTTCTAGTTCAATTTTGAAAGGTGAACTTGTGAGAACTTCTGATTTTTGGCATCTGCTTCGGCGTTTAACTTCAATAGATCTTTCAGCTCTAAAGGTAAGATTACCATAGGAGACACTGTAAAAAAGTCCCCGCTCCAAGATGCCTGTGGCAATTTTTTTCCATGATTGGAGGTATTGCTAGAACATCTCTACTGCGGGAGGGCTGCGGTGAACTATCTTCTGTGTAAGTCTCAATCTGCAAATCCGATATCGTAGGGTAAAATGTTTTATTACTCTATTCTTCTTTATGGTGCTGAAGCTTGGACTGTTAATGTTAACTTGATGAGAAAGCTGGAAGCTTTTGAGATGCGGTTTTTTTAGAAGAATTTAGAAAATACCATGAACCGATCCTATTACGAACAAACTGGTGTTGCACAGAATGGGAGGAGATAGAGAACTTTTGACCATCATTAAAAGGAAAAAGATGGCATATTTGGGACATATACTTAGAAATGAAAAGTACAAGTTGTTGGAGCTGATTATAAGGGGTAAAATTGAAGGACAAAGGGTCTTGATAGACGACAAATGTCCTGGTTGAAAAACATTCGCGACTGGACGGGGTTAAACATGCATAAGCTTTTAAGAAATGCAGAAGATAGAGACGAATTTGCAATGGTTATAGCCAACCTTCATTTGTGGTGTCGGCACTAGAAGAAGAAGAAGATGAGAGAAAGAGAAATAAGCTACTTTGGTCATATACTAAGAAATGAAAAATATGAGTTGAGGTGATTGGTTATACAAGGGAAAGTGAAAGGAAAAAACGGACCCGGGAGACGACGCACGCCCTGGTTGAGAAACTTAAAGCAGTTGAGTTGAAGTAAAAAATATCAATAGAACTCTTCACAACTTCTGCAGACTCAGTAAAATGGACCGTAATGGTCGCTAATGTCCTTAAAGGAAGAGGCACACGAAAAAGAAGAATAAGTATCTTCTTGAAGTCTGTATATTCTGGTCTTTTATTTTGTCATTGTTTAAAAAAATTGCTCTTCTCTTTCTATCCTTTGCCTTTATCTATAGATATTGTGTTTTGGCGTTTATTATTATTTTTTATTAATTTCTGTTTCAACCCACACTGTGACCAACTGTGTCAAGTTAATTTAGGTCTTGATTGTTTTCTGTGGGATCTCCAAGTTTTTCCGTCAATGTATTCTGTCATTATTCTTTTTTGTTTTTAAAATTCATTTATCGTGCAATTTGCTTTTTCTCCTGCATTCATTCCCAAGGGCAGCTAATTGATAGTCGTTTAGCAGTCATTTGTTGTTATAATATCTCAATTAAACTGGAAGCAGTTTTCTTTTTCAATTTAGACAGTTTTGTGCCTTCCTTAGACTCCGTGAGACTGGCGATTTACAGTGCGTGATTCCGAGTTTACTGTTCTACCCGCCTGGAGTATTTTTGTTTTCATAATAAATTGGCAGTTTAATGAAAGCACAAGGTTTGGTGTAAAGTTCACACGATCATGTGGCGGAGAAGCAATATCTCGTCTAATTACAGAAGGATAGAAGTATTTCGAAATGCTGAATCTATCCTTGCCGTTTTTTGGGATTACCGAAATTTGAATCGACTCTGAATTTAACAATGAAGAAACTTTTAGGTTTGAGTTAGATTTAAGGAGGGCCCAGTTTTGGATAGCATATTAAATTCAGCTGGGAAGTAGTCTTTTCATTGAATTTTTCGGAAGATTAGATATATAATTTTTACAAAAATTAATATTTTATTCATTTTACTGCTATTAATCTCATTTTGTTTTTCGTAATAGAGATTCGAATAATATATTGTATTGCAGTGTCATTGAATATATTTGCTAATATGTGCAAATCATGATAGTTTCTATGTATTGTGGCGTATTTTTATTGCTCTAATTTATTTGTCTTTATTCTAATTTATTGTCTACAATCTAATTTATTAAAACTCACGATAGCTAATTACTAATTTATTAAATAACTTTACAAATGTATTTATTTCACGTTTCGTTACATTTAAATACCGCGTTTACCGATCTTCTTATGACTGCCTCAAATACAAAAATCTTTCATTTATATACACAACTGTTGTCATCTGGAACTTTCGGCAAACTTCCTGAATAGTCTCGTATTTTGGTGAAGGCGCTCGACTCGTTTTTCAACCTCGAGACGTGGATGACTCACTAAAATTAGTGTCTAGAGATTTCTGGTAAACAACTGGTAGCTAAGCTCAGGTATATTTTGACCTACAAATTACGAGAATCAATAAAAAAGAATTAGTCATAAAATATTTACAGTTCTATATGCCATAACATTTAAAATCGTAACATTGCCCCCCTCTTAAAAGATGGTTCCTCCTGGAACCTTGTCGGGACTGGAACTGGAACGACATGCTGATATCGGCAACTGGACCCTCTTTTACAACTTCCAGTTGTATAGAAATGACAAGGGACGGTTTTCTCTCCGCAGCAGTAACTATGCGGATTGCAACAGACTAACACCTGGACTTCGGTGTCTTTAAAGATTTCCTCCACCATGTTTCGTATAACCCTCCAATCTAATTGGCGGCACTCCAACTTTGGCATGGCTAACTTTTGCACGTCGGACTCTAGTACGTGCTCTCTCAACTGAAGTAAGGCTTCCCATACATCTCGGTAGGTAGGTTGGTCACGGGCAGTGTCTTTTGTTACCAGGTAGAAAAGGTAACGTGATGCATCTTGAAGTTTCAAGGTTTTACCAGGAGCTGGCACTTGGCATTGAAGTTCTGCAACTCGACCAAACTTCCTTCGAAAGACGGATGCCAACCCTGGTGCATCTTTGATACTGGCCGGGATGGTAAGGGCCAGTGAGTAGTCATCGGGAAGCGCGAGTAGATCTTGCCTTTCTTCAGTGGTAACACCATGTCTTGCTTTACCGGTACCTCCATAGGCACCCATGAATTCCTCAAACGTGAGGTCAGACACATCTTGGACTTGGTTTACTTCCACTTCTTCATCTACGTCGTGGTCACCCTCGAAAGACGCCAGCCGGTTATGGTGTACTATCATCGGCTTTCCTCTCGGAATCTTGCTTATTCGGTAAATAACATCATTGATCTTCTCCATAATGAGGTATGGACCTTCCCAAAACTGCTGCAATTTGGGAGAACAACCTTTTCGCTTTTTGGGGTTATAAAGCCAGACTTTATCGTTCTTCTTAAAACACCCCTTTTCGGCTTGCGTATCGTACCGTTTCTTCATTCGGTCACTAGCGATCTGGAGATGGGAACGGACCAACTCGTGTACATCGTCCATTCTTCTTCGTAATTCGATCACATAATCTTCACCTGCTACATCTTCTCCAGGTCGACACCCAAACTCTAGATCACAAGGTAGTCGCATCTCGCGTCCGAATAGGACTTTGGCTGGTGTCTGGCCTGTTGATTCATTAACAGCAGATCTGTAGGCCATTGTGAAGAACGGGAGATATTGGTCCCAGTCTCGCTGATGATCGGACACCATCTTTGTCAAATACTTGCCAACTGTTCTATTCATTCGTTCTACCATACCATCCGATTGCGGATGATAAGCCGTAGTCCTTGTTTTCTTCATACCTAGTCTATCACATATTCCTTGGAATAAATCGCTTTCGAAGTTCCTGCCTTGGTCACTATGGATCTCCAAAGGCACTCCAAATCGGCTGATATATTCTTGGATCAACTTATCTGCAACGGTGGCCGCCCTTCTGGTCTGGAAGTGCATAAATCTCGACCCACTTAGTGAAGTAATCCATTACTACCAACATGTACTTGCCTCCATTATCACTTTCTGGAAACGGCCCAGCAATGTCCAAAGCTATTCTTTCAAACGGGCTTCCAACATTATATTGTCTCATAGGAGCTCTCCTTTTTCGATAAGGCCCGTTACTCGTAGCACAAATAGTACATTTCTTACACCAGTCTTTTACATCGTCGGAACTGTTCATCCAATAAAACCGTTCCCGAATTCGCTGAAGGGTCTTTTTCACACCAAAATGCCCTCCTGATGGACTGTCGTGTAACTGACGAAGTACTTCGGCTATTCTGCTCTTTGGAATCACCAACTGTCTTCTCTTCTCTGAACCGTCATCATTTTCCAGGACTCGTTTGAGCAAGCCATCTTCCATGATAAATGAGTCCCACTGGGCCCAATACGTCTTAACTATTGAGCCTAGGTTCGATATTTCTTGCCAAGGTGGTCGACGGTTTTCCTCTTTCCATTTTTGGATTTTCTGTATAACTGGATCTCTCTCTTGTTCTTCCCTGATCTTGGTAGGCGTCCAGTCGTCGTGGACCACCGTCGTTCTTAGCACTGCTGCTTCCTTGGATTCCGTTTTGTTGCAGTGAGAACACTCTGCTGGGCATGGCCTTCTGGAAAGAGAATCGGCGTTTCGGTGGCTAACTCCGGCCCGGTGCTCAATCTTAAAATCATATTCTTGGAGTCGTTCGATCCACCTGGCTATCTGACCCTCTGGATTCTTAAACTGCATCAACCACTTAAGGGCGGCATGGTCGGTTCGGATTAAAAACTTCCTTCCATAGAGGTATTGATAGAAGTGCTCTACTGATTTCACTACTGCCAGAAGTTCTCTTCTCGTGACGCAATAATTTCGCTCAGGTTTTGAGAGGACTTTACTAAAATATCCAAGGACTCTTTCCTGTCCTCCTTGAATCTGAGACAGCACTCCTCCAATTCCCACATTACTTGCATCTGTATCTAAGATGAACTCTCCTTCTGGCAGTGGATACCCTAAAATTGGTGCTGTGATTAAATGCTTTTTTAAGGTTTCAAAGGCATTCTGGCAGTCTACATCCCAGCGGTATTCTCTTGCTTCCTCTGTAAGTCGCGTTAATGGTTTAGCGATATCTGCAAACTTCTTAATAAACCTCCGGTAGTAAGTACACAGTCCCAGAAAACTTCTCACTTGATGTTTGTCAGTTGGTTTTGGCCATTCCTTAATAGAATCGATTTTTCCCTTATCCACGGCCACTCCTTCTTTACTGACTATATGACCCAGATAATTGACTTTACCTTGAAATAGCTGGCACTTCTTGGGGTTTAACATCAATTGGGCAGCTTTAAGTCGATTAAAAACGTTTTCTAAATTCTTCAGATGTTCTTCAAATGTCTTCCCCAAGACGATTATGTCGTCTAGATAAACTAGGCATGTTTTCCAAGATAACCCTCTCAACACATTTTCCATAAGCCTCTCAAATGTCGCAGGAGCGTTACAAAGTCCAAATGGCATAACGTTAAATTGCCATAATCCAGATCCTGTGGTGAAGGCTGTCTTTTCTTTATCTACCGGGTCCATTTCTACCTGCCAGTATCCAGACTTCAAGTCCAAAGTAGAAAATAACTTACTTCCAGCCAATGTGTCTAATGTGTCATCGATCCGAGGCAGAGGATAACTATCTTTCTTGGTAACGTTGTTCAGCAAACGGTAATCCACACAGAACCTCGTTGTTCCGTCTTTCTTCTTAACCAGGACCACCGGAGAGACCCATGGGCTCGTAGAAGGTTCTATCACCCCGTCTTTCTTCATTTCCTGAACAATCGTTTCAGCTTCCTCTCTTTTCGCCTGTGGTAATCGTCGAGCTGTTTGACGAATTGGCTTAGCATTACCAGTATCAATTTTATGCTTAACAACGGTAGTTCTTCCCGTCTTTCCTCCTTTCGGTACGAAAATATCACGATACTGCCGAAGAAATTCCCTTAATTTCCTTTTCTCAATCTGATTCAGAGACTGTCCAGCAACCGCAACCATTTGATCAAATTTATCGTTGGAATTATCAGACGTTGTCGTCTGACGGATTATGGATGTGACAGGTACACAAGTTCCTACTTTTGTCTCTTTCTTGATGGTCACTGGGTAGTCATTGACATTAATAAGTCTCACAGGAATTTCTTTAGCCGAAGTCACTAATTCTTTTCCAATTATGATTCCACGGCCAACTTCGTCGTCATGATTCCAAGGCTCCATCATAACAGGTGTTCCTTCGTCCACAATTCCCTGTAGCCGCGCTACTATTATCGTTTCACTTCTCGCAGGCACGACTGTATCTTCTTTAACGGCTGCTTGCATAGTGTTGTCATCATGTGGATGGAGAAATACCTCCTCGTTACCAACTTTGATTACCTTATTCTTAAAATCCAATTGGAATCCATGCGTATTCATTACGTCCATTCCTAATATAACATCCTCTTCGATGTCAGCAACTATAACAGTATGGACGAACTTTTCTGCTCCAATTCCTAATTGTACCTGGATTTCTCCATGAATGTTGGCATTTTCACCTGTGGCGGTCCGAAGTCGCAACCTCGTTGGTAACAGTTTCTTTCGGCTGTTTATAACTGTCGGGCGTATAATGGTTCTGGTCGCTCCAGTATCCACCAACAACGTATGCTTTTTACCATTTATTTCTCCATCTACATATACACTATCTTCACGACATTTCAAAGAAGCTATTAGTATCAGAGGGTCTTTGGTAAAGTTCTGGGTCGAAGCTGCTCCCCTAAGGCCGACGCGTTCTGGTTTTGTCTTTGGTCTTATGGTCTTCGTTTTCTTGTGTGTCATGCTTTTTATCATATTAAAGAGCTGGTCAAGTTTATCTTCATCTCCTTCCTCTTTTACAGTCCTAACTTTGCTATACCCGCCAGAGGCCTGCGTAGCTGACTCGTATTCGAGGGCGGCAGATAAGACATCCATCAGCGTCTTGTGACGAGCTAATCGTAGTGTTCTTTGCATCTCATGATCACGAAGACCATCAATAAACGTTTGAACGGCCAACTTTTCCATCATGTCTTCGGGAGCTGTTGGATAAGCATATCGCACTAATCTGGCGATATCTACTTCATATTCTTGAAGAGCCTCATCTTTCTTTTGTCTTCGATTTTTAAGCTGCGACTGATATACATGCTCCAAGTGTTCGTGGCCATATCGCATATTTAACCTCTTCTTGAGTTGTTCGAAATCATTCGTCTCCTCTACGGCTATGGTCTGGAGCACATCTAAGGCATCTCCTCGAAGAGCGATAGTCAGGTTTACAGCCTTTTCTTTTTCAGACCATCCATTCGCTCTTGCAGCTGATTCGAACTGTTTCATGTAGTTGTTCCATGATGATTTTCCGTCGAAAGTTGGAACTTTAACATGAACAGAAACTCCACATCCTTCAAATTTCGGCCGCGTTTCCAACTTACATTTCGTCTCATTTTCTTTTATCTCTACCGGATCTAAAGCTACCGTATTAATTGGTGGTAGCACTCTCGTGTTAGTTATCATGGTCTCTAACTGTTTGATTTTCTCTTCTACTTTTTCGAATGTTTTGGAAACTTCTTCAAATTTCTCATTATTCTTTTTCGAAGTTTCTTCCATCATTTGAGAAACATTTTCAAATTTCTCGTCGAATCTTTTTGACACATTTTCAAGTTTCTCGTCGTTTTGTCTAGCTACTTCTTTAATAATTTGAGACGTTTCATTGAATCTTTCATCATTTTTTTTAGAACTTTCTTCGATCTTTTGAGACGTTTCATCGAATCTTTTGGAAACATTTTCATCATTTTTTCTAGAACTCTCTTCGATCATTTGTGAGACATTCTCAAATTTTCCATCGATTATTTTAGTTAAAACGGCTTCTTCTGCTGACTGGAACTGGAATGTCTCTGGGTCGTCTCCATTCTTGTTGAGAACAGTCTTCAGTCGTTCTTGGAGGATCTTCTTGGACCCGCTGCAGTCTTCATCACGTTCTTCTAGTTGCTCACGCAACTGTTTCACTGAAAGTTCTACTAGCAGCATCTTTGGTCAGGCACACACGTACTTTTTAAATGTTCTTTCGTACAACGATCACTCCTGAACTACGCGGATGTTCCCGACGAACAATACCTTTCAAAAGTTCAAAAGTCTTTTTCAAAAATCAAATTAAATTTATCTACGATCCCACTTCTGCACCACTGTGGCGTCTTTTTATTGCTCTAATTTATTTGTCTTTATTCTAATTTATTGTCTACAATCTAATTTATTAAAACTCACGATAGCTAATTACTAATTTATTAAATAACTTTACAAATGTATTTATTTCACGTTTCGTTACATTTAAATACCGCGTTTACCGATCTTCTTATGACTGCCTCAAATACAAAAATCTTTCATTTATATACACAACTGTTGTCATCTGGAACTTTCGGCAAACTTCCTGAATAGTCTCGTATTTTGGTGAAGGCGCTCGACTCGTTTTTCAACCTCGAGACGTGGATGACTCACTAAAATTAGTGTCTAGAGATTTCTGGTAAACAACTGGTAGCTAAGCTCAGGTATATTTTGACCTACAAATTACGAGAATCAATAAAAAAGAATTAGTCATAAAATATTTACAGTTCTATATGCCATAACATTTAAAATCGTAACAGTATCATATATGGTGCAGTTAAAAAATGCCAATATTAACAGAATTTTTAAAATGTTATCAATATTATCGTCATCTAATCACCAGTCTATTTATCTGGTTGTTACATGAATCAAAATAAGCGTCAAGCTGTTAAATATATGCAAAAATGTAGTTTCTTGCAAACACATGCCTCCTCCGTCATAAAATTTGAGAACTTGGAATTTCCCCAAAATTATGGTAATTGTTTTAATAAATGATAAAGTTCCGGTTATTGTGTGTGGAAAAATATATTTAAATTGTTCAATATAATTAAAATATATTTAAAAATTCTTTACATTGGGGATATATATATATATATATATATATATATATATATATATATATATATATATTGTTATGATATGTAAAATCGAGAAAGATATTGGTTTGTCTAAAATATCTCAAGATTCAAAAACATTAAAATTAAAATAAAAATTTGACGACAGTAAACGAAGGTTTGGGAGTACAGATAAGAGTGGGAGACAAATTCCATATTATGAAATGTGTGGTGATTGAAGATTTAAATCATGATATGATAGCGGGAATTGATGAATTGAGGAAAAAAGATATCACCATAAATTTTTCGGAAAATAAACTTGAAATCAGAGCAGAACCAGACAACAGAGAAGAAGAAAAGCAAACAGATAGGAAAACAAATTCTGGAAGGATCAATGCACAGAAAAAACGCAAAGAAATCGATATGGCTGTGGAGGATAAACCGAAAGTACAAGAACAAAATCTAACAGAAGAGAAAAAGAGAAGGAAGAAAAAGAAGAAGAGTTCGAAAAGAAAGCAGGAAAATAAGATGGAGACAAGAGAACAACAAGAAATAGAAGGTACAGAGGAATTGTCGGCAACCGACGATAAAACAGAATGGAAGCAGGAAGAAAAAGAAGGTATCATCAGAGAAATGAAAGGAATAGAAACATGGTGCTCGGAATACCAAAGGGAATTAGAGGATAAAAAGAAAACAGAAGAAAAAATGGCACTGATGTACGAGAATCCAGAATTTTGTGAAGAAATACTATGGGCAGTGAACACATGTGAACAAAGGGAGGATGAAAGAAAAATAAATTGTGGAGAAAACATGGGAAAGAAAATAGAGAAGATTTTTGGAAACCATGGAGATCTTGTTAATGAAGTAAACCGAGTGGCTAAAAATTATGAACTTTCTTTTAAGGGAAAACACTTGGAAAAATTTAAAAAGAAAATATATCCAATCCCGTATAAAAACAGGCAATATACGGGGTATTTTAACATTCACGACATTTATCAGTATCATACGTAGATTTTAATAACATAGTGAAGTAATTTGATCCTAGAAAACTTTTGTCATTTTTAAAATTTAACAAAAGGTTTTCGGCAGATCAAATGGCGGGGATTTGTTATGATATGTAAAATCGAGAAAGATATTCGTTTGTCTAAAATATTTCAAGATTCAAAAACATTAAAATAATTCAGATAATTAGGATAATACCCAACAAACATTTCGAAGAAGGAAAATATTTAAATTTTTGGATTACCTGTATTAAACAAAATGTAAGCTAAGCATAAATTATTTCCTTTGTTATACTATACTTGAGTGACCCGCATAATTTTAAGTGAAATCCCAAACACAATTGAACCGGGTTTTTCCAAATACATTAACGCAGCGATTATAGACAATAGAAGAGATTTGGAAAGATGTTTTTGTTAGTTTTTAAGAATTATAGAAAATTATTATTTGTAAATAAGTTTTAGGAAATTTTATAATTATAGGTAAAAATTTGTTTGTTATCGGAATGAAAGAATGGGGAATTGTGACGGGTTTTGATTGGCGGAGATTAAAAAAGGTGGGATAGATATGTAGGAATGACAGTTTAGCTAGATTTCGGAGGGAGAAAAGATAGTCAGTTGGTTTTCCAAGGGTGCAAGGCGAACGGCCGTTGTTCTCGGGTAGTTTCCCAGAGGTAGGAAGCAGTAGCAGTGAAAGTTTGTGAGTTTTCGTGTAGTTAGTGTATCTGACAGAAGCTGATCCAGTAAAATATTGTAAGTCATATTTTTCTACTTATATTCCAAGAGTCACTGTTCAGGCCAACGAGAGATTCAGTTTATCGTAAAGAAAAGATATTCCAAGAGTCATTTTTCACTCAGGCCAACGAGAGATTCAGTTTATTGAGAGAAGAAGAAGCTAGCATAATTTGAACGATTCGTGCATTTGAAGGAGATCATTAAGGACGAGATACTTGCAATAATTTATTGTAAGATTGCTGATTACTTAGGGAGCGGCCACGAGTAAATAGTATAGTCTACAAATAACAAGGATTTGGACCACTCATCATCAGAGAGAGATAGTTTTGTTTTCTGCAGTTTTTCTTTCATTGATAACACAATTTTTACACTTAATTTAGAAAGGATATAAATATTTTGATTAGGAGATTTAGAGTAATACTTGGATTTTGAGATTTCAACTAATATTGTTTGTACCATTAATTTTGAAGGTTCACGTACGTAGAACAAAATTTTTGAGAATCATTATATGAGATTTTGTTTATCGAAAACATTTGAGTGTGAATATTATTTCATTATTTTTATTTCAATATATAGTGTTAGATCATATGTGTTTTTTATTATTCCGGTATTCTTTGGACCTTCCCTTTCACATGTAATAGCATAGATATTGAAGCATGAATAAAACCCTGAGATAAGAGAATTAAAAATTGTGATAGAAACATAATCATATCATTTAAATAATTTTAATTAATCAAAAAATTAATTAGCTAATTATTGCTTGGCGCACCAAGACTTTAAATATCACAATAATATATATATATATATATTATATAATATATATATATTATATATATATATATATTCTTTTTTTTAGAAAGGGCTTTAGTGACTATGTCAGTCATATATAAGGATATCTTGGGTTTAGTAGTCAACACTGGCCTTCAAGTAAAACTCTTTTAGGTTTGTTAAGCTTTCGAGTTTATTGTACTCTTTTTCAAAACGTACTAACACCTTAACCACCTTAAACAACACCTTAAACAAAAGAGAAGACATTGAAAATCTTAGTGCTATATACAGTAATCTTCTTTTAAATAAAAGAATAACAATATAAAAGTTCTTAAAAGTTACGCATATTAAAGGGATTATTGCAAGTTCAAATGAGATAAAATTTATTTTTATTTGTGTTTTTTTTTTCTTAATTACTTAGTAACATAAACTCTGTTGCTTGTTTAATAACTGCAAAGGATACATTTCTACATATATCAAAATTTGCAATGAAGGTTTGCATAAACATAGACACTTCCTCTGTCAAACTAATCTAAAATAAATATAAAAGATAGAAGAGACATGCAAACCTTAGTAATAAGTTTTGACAGAACGAAAAAGAAAATCAAATTTTTAATGTCATTATGTTAATTAATTTTACTAATTTTAAAACACAATCCTCACAAGGGTAAGCCTATTGAAGATATAACAACTTCATTTTTTTAATGTAGTTTTTATGTTAATTTTTAGTACGTTTTGAAAAAGAGTACAATAAACTCGAAAGCTTAACAAACCTAAAAGAGTTTTACTTGAAGGCCAGTGTTGACTACTAAACCCAAGATATCCGAATATATATATATATATATATATATATATATATATATATATATATATATATATATATATATATATATAGAAAGAGAGAGAGAGAGAGAGAGAGAGAGAGAGAGAGAGAGAGAGAGAGAGAGAGAGAGAGAGAGAGCTAAGATTAATACTATTATAAAAATTAATATAAAACTCACCCGTCTTCCGGATTGAACCGCGTTGATTTCCATTGCGCCGAGCTTTCGACATCCTCTCTGATATCTTTTTCAGTGCTTCCGAGGTCTCAATCTCCCGAGCCTCAGACACTAACTACTACACTGATCACTAGAGATACTGAGATAGATAGATACTGAGCAGTGAAATGAATAGTGATCAGTGTATACTATAATTCCACTATTTGGAAGAGTGATTTCATCCTTTGAAGGCGGAAAGGCGGGGAACGACGTAGGAAAATCTAGTGGCGTACAGTCACTTTTATTTCAACGTTAATTATATCATATTTTTTAAATATTATTTGTTCTTAATAGGTCACAATATATTTATTTACAGGTTTTTACTGACGTTTCACATCTTTTAATTAGTTTTTTCTATGATTATTCTTTTGGAAGCAGCAAATTTGAAGTTGAGTTGGCCCGGAGGTTTTACAACTGTAGCGACTGCACTTTTCCAGTCTTGAACGGTTACCTGGGTCCTAACTTTTCTAACTGTGCTTGGGAAAACATTTTTTTTTTGTTCAATCCTCCCGAATACCCTATCGGAAAGAATAAAGGAGTGTCCAACCACAGGATAAGTAACAGTAGTTTTTTACAACTTAATGTTTCATATAAAAATTTGTACAAAATACCAATCACAGTACTTAATGTTGTTATTTTGGCTGGGGCAGCCATCGCAGAAAATCATTATTTTCTTGATTTCTGAAAGGTTCTTATTTCTAAGCTGGTAGTATAAAATCGAAGCGATTTCATTAGACCCTTTATATCTTTGGCGTTCACACCATGTATAAGCATGCATTTACGACTTATAATGGAAGGGAAAGTGGAAGGAAGAATAGGCCCAGGAAAAAGAAAATGCTCCTAGTTGAAGAATGTAAGGGACTGGACAGGCATGGACACACATTCGATACTAAGAACAGCTCAAGATAGAGAGCAATTTGCTGTAGTTATAGCCAACCTTCAGTAATGGAGAAGGCACCTTAAGAAAAAGATAAGCATACACTGAACCAGGATTTTGTACACTAGTAGAATTTCTCTCACAGATGGAAAACTTGTAGAGGTACAGTTGCCTGCTATAATAGGTAGCCTGGTCTGGAGCAGGTGGCAACACAAGGTTCTTTTGAGAATCAAAAGAAAGTTTAAGTATAGAAGGCCCGTCGTCTTTTTTCAGCATAGGATAAAAAGTTTTTTCCTTTATTTTATGAACCGTATGTTTAGCCATAGCTTCAACCTTCCTGGGTCCTGCAGGCATCGTTTTTATTTGGCATTTCAGACGAATGCATTGCGAACAAGCATCTGTTGCTGGAATATTAAAATAATAGTTGAAAATATACAGGAAGTAAGAATACTTCACCTGCTGGTTGTCAATTACTAATTGGTTGTACTGTTTCCAAAGTTTTTTGCTGTGCAATCACTTGGCGTATAGTGTATGGTGCTTTTCTCCCTTGTATAATGGGACTCCACAAACGTGATTTTAGGAAATTTGTAACAGCTTCTTTTTTACCTTTAAATTTTTCAGGTTTTTGGCTACTCCCCTTCGTTCTCTTTTTCTTCTTCTTCTTCTTCTTTTTATATAGACATGACTGTGTCTGTTTTTTAATGTGCCTCCAGTAAGTTGTCGTTCCATCGTTTTTGTGGCCTTTCTACTGATCGTCTTTTTATTAAGGAACCGTCTCTTGCCGTCTTTACTACTCTATTTGTTGTCATTCGGCTTATATGATCGTTCTATTCTATTTTTCTATTTCTTGCCCAGTTCTTGATGTTCTCCACCTTGCATCTACATCGTATATCTGTACTTCTAGCTCTGTCCCATAGTGTCTTACCATCAATTTTTCAGTGTTTTCATTTTTGCTGTTTCTAACATCCTTTTTGTCCTTTCTTTATCAGGTCTTGTTTCTGCCGCGTATGTCATTATTGGTCTGATGACTGTTTTGTAAATTCTGCTTTTCGTTTCTTTCCCGATATTTTTATTTCTCCATATTGTTTCATTTAAGCAGCTTGCGGCTCTGTTTGCTCTATTCACTTGATCTTAAGCGAAAAGCTCGAAACTACCGTGATGCCTAGTGAAATTTTAAAAGATATTTCTTGCCAATATTTTGAACGCGGTATTTAGAAGTACCCAAAATTGTAAGAAAAGCTTTGGAGCAAACCTGTACCATTCCCTCGAGCCGGGTTGACACGAAATATTTTATGGATATACAACTTTTTCTCTCTACATTGTTATCCAATCTTTTATAATTTTTCCATTTTCTATTCTTTAGTGGAGCTAGTTGCTTCGTATGTTTTAAAATAAAATTATCTTGGTCCAGTTTATTTGGTGTCTCATAAAAAGATTGATGAAAGCGCCGTACATCGTGGAGTTTAAGTTTTGAACAATAATATGTTTTTGAATGAGTGCTTGTTGGTAATAAAAGGTAGCCTTTTGCTGTATGCCTGGAATAAATAAAAATAAAATTAATAAACTGTTTGAATAATTAATGCAAAAAATTATTTATCGAAATATAACCTCAAATAAACCTAAATATTTCGTTTCTCAATATTTCTCTTCCACTTATTTTTAACTATTCTTGTTTTCTTTGGTTTAGGATCCATTACTATTAACACTGTTAAGAATAATTAAAATAAAAACTGTATTACTTTTATTTAAAAAAGTAAACTTTTTAATGTTTGCAACAGTTTGCAACAGTAGAACGAACTAGTTTTGCTACCAACTCTTATTTTATATAGTGAAAATCAAGAGAAACGATATCTTTATTCAGATAAAGTCCGTTAGCATTTATTAAAGGTGTTGTTTCCACCTTTTAACTATTTCTTTTGTTAGTGTTATTAATTCTCCATATTTATTTTTAATGCTGTATACTTCATGTTTTTTTTTGTATTCTTATCATCTTCAGAGTCCCGTAGAATAGTATTTGGTTACTTTTGCTATCTTGTTCTATTTTATACCCGAAATTTCCCAATTATCTCTCTTTACCGCTATTACCGCTATTTATGCTTCATAGACTTTAGGAAGGCCTTTGACCGAGTGCAGCATATGAAGTTAATAGATGAATTAAAAAACATCAATTTAGACAAAAAAGACATTGAGTTTATTAAGGCTATATACTGGAACCAGAAAGCAGTAGTAAAGGTGAACGATATAGAAACAAATAATATACCGATTGCGAGAGGGTTAGGCAAGGATGCGTCTTGTCTCCGACGCTTTTCAACGTGTACTCACAGGTCATATTCAGAAAAGCCTTATGGGAAAGAAAAGAGGGAATAAGAATTGGTGGAGAAATCATAAACACCATGAGATTTGCAGATGACACGGTAATTATGGCTGAGAGTATAGAAGATCTACAAACTTTACTAGATGCAATAAATAGTGAATGCATTCAAATGGGACTTGACATCAACACAGATAAGACCAAATTTATGATAGTATCAAGGAGTCCAATAAATAATGAACAACTAACTCTTGGTGGACAGCAAATAGAGAGAGTGACAAAATATAAATATCTGGGAGCTTACATCAACACAGAATTAGATCCAGACCAAGAGATCCAGATACGAATAGAAATGGCAAGGGCAGCATTCTTAAAATTCAAACAATTGTTCTGTGACAAAAATCTGAATATTGCGCTGAGACTGAGGTTTGTTGAATGTTACGTCTGGTCGCAATTATTGTACGGGGTAGAAACATGGACACTAAAAGCGCAAATAGTTAAAAAGATTGAAGCCTTTGAACTTTGGATATACCGGAGAATGTTGAGAATCCCATGGACTGCCAGGGTCACCAATGAGGAAGTGCTGAGAAGAATGGGTCGAGTCAAAAAATTGTTGAGAACGATAAAAGTACGCAAGACTGCATACCTTGGACACATACTAAGAAATAATAAATATAGTCTTCTGCAGGTCATCATGCAGGGTAGATTCGATGGCAAAAAGGGAATAGGTAGAAAAAGGAAGTCATGGCTGCGAAATATTCGAGACTGGACAAACATGACTGTAGACGAATTATTCCACGTTGCAAAAGACAGAGAAGCTTTTAAAAATGTGGTCGCCAACCTCCGTTAATGGGGACGGCATAGGAAGAAGAAGAAGACCGCTATTACTAAAGATCGGTTCTAAAGCAGGATGAACAGGAAACAGCACTGTAGGTAAATTTGGATCCAAAGGCAGAAACGTCATGGACAAACAGTACTATTTCTATTACAGCAAAATCTATACCAGATTAGTTTCTGATGAATAGTTTCTTCTCAAAAAAAGACTACAGAAGATGGACGTGAAAAAGTCCAAATGGCAAGATCCGAAACGAAATAGACAACATAATCAGTGACAAAAAGCATATATTCAACGCTGTCACAGTCCATAATAGCTTTACCACAGGCAGTGATCATAGAACGGTAAGAGCTAAACTAAAATTAGACTTAATAACCAAAAGATCCAAAATGGTTAGGAAGATAGCCAACCCGATATGGAACGTCCCAACGAATTTAAATGAATACCAAGACAATATCTATAAAATCCTACAACAAAATGAATGCATAAATACCCTAAACGAAAATATCGTAGAAGCTATTCGAGAGACTCAAGTAAAATGCTGCCTTAAACGACGCCAAGACAAAAAAATAACCATTGAAACAAAGAAACTAGAAAAGAAATCAAAGGAAACGGAAGCATTGACGAAAAAAAAAAACTACGAAAACTAAATAAAGAATTATCAAAAGCTATAAGGAAAGATTTAAGAAAATTTAAGAATGTAAAGGTCCTCCGAACTATAGAAAAGAATACAAGTCTGAAAGTCCTGAGACGGCTAAACAATGGAAAATGTGAAATACACAAACTGAAGAACAAAGAAGGAGTCCCCATATCAAAGAGAAAACCAAACGAACTTAGAAGCCGCCGCATCACGCAAAATCATCAACCAGGGTTCAGAGCTCATACCAGAGATCACACTAAGCGAAATTCAGACACAATGAAAAAGATGAAAAACAACAAAGCACGAGGAGAAGATAGAGTCGTAATAGAAGCTATAAAGATGGGCGGACGTACCCTTCTCAACCAAATAAAAATTGTGTTTAACCTTTGTCTAAGATATTGCATACCGGAAACATGTAACAACGCCGTAATAATTTTGCCACACAAGAAAGGAGACAAGGGGCACCTAGAAAACTATATTTCAATCTATTGAACGAAAAAATGCGTAAAAATAAGTATAAACCATTTAGTTAAAACAAACGTGATTATGAAATTTTGACTATGGTTGAAAAGCAAAAGATGGTTATACTTACTAGGTCACAATGCCTGAGCCACCAAAAAACTAGGGTAAAAACCATTTTAATTACATTTAGTTACAAAAGATTATACATTGTGTTGTAAAATAACTGTGATGTTCAGTATTAAATTAAATTTGGCTAGAGGTAACACATGGCTAAAGCGAGTTCCAGAGCCGGTGAGAGAACCTCTACACGCGGAGAACAGCTGGAAACTGATTGACAAGATACTTATGAAGGATGTCGAAAACAAAATGTCAATGTAACAAAAACAAAAAACTATATTAGGTGTACATAGTATTACTACAGCCAAAAGATTCAACAAGTTTTGATGATTTTAAAAAATAACAGTAATCTAGGTGTTGGGATTTAAAAAACTTTTTTATTTATTAATTTAGGGTATAAAAGATGTGAAATCAATGATGGTTTTATAGTCATGATTAATAGAATGACCTGTGTCTTAGGCAACTTATGTTGCTTTTTGTCATATGGAATATTGTCTAGAAGTGTATTTTATGTTGGATTAGCTTATATATATGAAAATTATCCTTTTATGTTTATCACATCTAGGACAAGGTAAAAATTAAATAACAAATATTTGAAGCTAATATCAGACGTCATATTTAAATGACTTTATTTAAGACTGTTCCTATGGTGAAAAAATTAATAAAATTAAGTTTAGTAAAATGGAAATCTACAGGCTAAAGAAATTAAAGTAATAACCTATGTGATTGAATTTAAAATTGAAGAGGCTGGGTTCCTCAGAGACTTAATGATAATAAAAGTAAAGGAAATGACTGAAGAAAAGGAGGGGGGGCGGTTAAAGGAGAAAAGGAGTTAATCAACAATTAGAGATAATAGGGGTCCTTTATACTTAAAGTATCTAGCACCCTGAACAAAATCTATTTTGGTGGTATTAAATTCAGTTTGTAGAAACCTGAAATTTGTTGTATAAGTGTGCTACTAAGTTGTTGACCGAGAAAAGGTGGACAATGGTAGATAAGGATTCTTTGTAATATGGTAGATTATGAATTTTGATAAATTGTTAGATAATGTTTGAATGATTACTAAGTTAAAACTATTGGATACATGTTTGATATATGAATTGATCAAGAAATAATGAAAGAGAAAAGAATTGACAGGAATTAGGGTCGAAAATTTGTGAGAGGAAGGTGTGGCCATATTGTAGAGAATGGGTGTTTAAAGAAACACAAAAATGTGTAGGATTAAAGTGTTGACGTTTGTATAGGAAAATAAGGCAGATAATGTAGGGCAGTATTGTGAAGTGTGAACTAGTTCACACATTATCCCTCCAGATACTGACAGAGAATGTAGCGTAGAAGTAATTTTAAACTGTTTGTCCTCGTTTTAGTGTAGTGTTTTGTACAATTTTATGTTATTTTTAATGTTTCCACATTCTACGCTTGCCGGATAGTTCACATTTTGACGAAATGCCCCTGAAGATGCTATTTTAAGCGAAAGTACTTGGGCTAGATTTAATTAACTTGTGCTCGATAATAGCCTTATTTTCAAAGAATATTTTATATTTTATGGGAATAAACCAAAATAATTATCTATTTTATTGACGTTTCGAATTCCAGTCCAGAAATCAGTAAAAAACTTAATTAATATAAAATGATATAACTAGAAAATATTATGTTTCTATCAATTTGAATTAACATTATTGTGGTTTATTTACATAAAATATAAAATATTTAGTGTAAAACATACGACAAACAAATATCAGAAGCAAAAATAAATATTTTGTAGAGCAGTATAAATTGTGAAATGGGCTCTAAAAATCTAAAAAAATCGGTAGTCCTGCTCTGCTGAGAATCCAGTTGGAGTTGACGGTAGAACATCTTTAGGTTAAATCTTGGATCTTGGTATTTTATTTCTAAAGTTTTATGTCAAAATATCTAGACCACTGCAGTGCACCTGTAGTAAAAATATCAAGCGTGAAATCTGCCTTCGCAAATAAATGTGTATATCAACGCTTACGCCTACACTTCCGATACTCAATTTCCATTAATCTTTACATATAAGTTAATATGAATATGTACATCTGCCTGATTTTTCAGAGCAGTATTGTTTTTAATTTGAAATAAATGAAATCTATACAAATAAGGAAATTTCAAAAATAATTAGCAATACATAACTGCAACAAAAGTTGAAATAATTTTACCTAACTTATCTGCACTATGTTTTTAGTTCACCTAGTACCTTTTCGATACGTGTCCGACCCAATTCCACTTTATGTGTGCATCTATTCTTTCCAGAGTATCCGTGATTTCTGTTTTTGATTTGCTAATTACATTTGGAGCGCCATCTATTACTGTTATTCTCAATATCTACGCTTCAATGGCTCAATAAGTCACTTTGACTTTGTAACACTGTAGAGCTATCTACTGATTAAGTTGGAGATGTTTGAAAGAGTCACAGCCTGCTACCTGCATACTCGTTCCAAAAGGATTAAATAATCAAAATAGTATGCAAGGAGTTGTTTCAGTTCTGAACAGATTTGGAAGCGAACTAAGAAGTACGCGGCTCAATTTGTTAGTTAGATTGAATTGGCCATTTGCCTTAAATAGCTTTTAAATCCAAACTTGTAAAATAACAAAGTGGCAGAAGTGACTTATAGTACATTTGAAAATGATTGATAGCACAAATTTTATAGCAATGGTCAATGCAGAAAAAATGTAATAATTGATACCTTCTTATCTGAATTTTCACTTGACTTTGATATGACCACCTCGACAAACCTCAAATAAAATATATCATAAAATGCAAATGATGGAGTGACACCTCAGTGACGGAGAACATAAAATTAAAAACTAAAATGTCAATATTACGTATCCCCATTAATTTTTATAAAAATACTAAATATTGGTTTAGGACATTTCCTTACAATTTAATAATAATATATTTCGGGTACCAGCGTCATATAAAATTATAATTAATGATATAAATATATAATCACATCGGTCCTACCATAAGATACATATCAGGGAGAGATATTCGACAGGAGTTATTATGTCTATATTACTGTACTTGAACATGCTTTAAAGTCACTGGAATGGGAAAGTAAAGGAATAAACATTGATGGTGAGATTGCTTAGTCATCTACGATTCGCAGATGATGTTGTTCCAATCTCAGATGACCTAAAGGCTGCCAGTGATATGTTGAATGAACTCAGCGATGCAGCACGTAAACTAGGTCTAAATATTAACTATCAAAAGACAAAAATGATGACTAATTTAGTTCCGAGCCATCCTTTAAGCGTAGAAGACGTCGAAATTGAAATTGTTGACAGCTACATATACCTTGGACATACGGGGCAAACAATTAGCTTCTTCTTCTTCTTCTCGTGCCACTCCTAGCGGAGATTGGAAATCATCATGGCCACTGCGACTTTGTTAGCAGCGCGCCTAAAAAGTTCAATCGAACTACACCCGAACCATTCACGTAGATTACGAAGCCACGATATTTTTTTTCTTCCCACACTTCTTTTGCCCTTAATTTTGCCCTGCATGATGTTTCTTAAAAGTTCGTACTTTTCACCTCTCACAATGTGCCGCAAGTATTCCATCTTTCTAGTTTTTATCTCATTTAGAATTTCGCATCTTTTGTCTAAAGTTTGGAGTACTTGCGTGTTAGTGACGCGGTCCATCCATGATATTCTGAGAATGCGCCTGTAGCACCACATCTCGAAAGCTTCGATGTTTTTTATGGTCAACTGTTTTAGTGTCCAAGCCTCAACTCCATATAACAGGGTAGAAAAGACATAACACCGCAGCATTCGTATTCGTAACTTTATATTGATATCACGATTGCAAAAGAGTTTGCGCATTCTATTAAAGACTGATCTAGCGATTTCTATTCTACATCTAATCTCTTTTGTTTGATCAGTATCGTCTGTGATCCAAGCACCTAGATATTTATAACAGGGCACACGGTCAATCGTTGCATTATCTATTACAAGATTAACTCTGATGTTCTTTGATTTCGTGATTACCATAAATTTAGTTTTTTTTCAAATTAATTTTCAAGCCGTAACTGTTACAGTATATATTAGACTTTGAACGAGATGTTGTAGTTCTACTAGCGTTCCTTTAGGAGAACTGTATCGTCAGCATACCTTATATTGTTGATCGTCTCACCATTTATTATCAGACCAAGATCTTCTTCCTCGAGTGCTTGTTCACAGATAGCTTCACTATACAGATTAAATAAAAGTGGCGATAAGATACATCCCTGCCGGATTCCTCGACGGATTTGAATTTCTTCTGTTAGTCTGCCCTCAACCTTGACATTTGCTGTTTGATTCCAATATAGATTGCATATAATTCGAATATCTCGGCTGTCTATATTTTTCTTTATTAGAACTTGTCTTAGTGGTTCATGTTGTACTTTGTCAAAGGCCTTTTCGAAATCAATAAAGCAGGCGTAAATTTCTTGGTTCATGTCTAAGCATCTCTGTGAGAGAACGTTCATTGCAAACAGAGCCTCCCTTGTACCCAGCCCTTTTCTGAATCCCATCTGAGTGTTACTGATGTCTACGTCTAATTTCCTATAGATCCTATTATGGATTATTATTAAGAACAGTTTTAGAGCATGACTCATCAAAGCTATCGTACGATATTCGTTGCATTCCTTTGTATTTGCCTTTTTTGGCAGTAATATAAAGGTCGAACGGAGCCATTCCCTAGGTATTATTCCAGTTCTATATATTGTATTAAATAGATCTAGGAGTATTTTAATAGATTCATCGTCCATAAGTTTGAGCAGTTATACGGGAATTTCATCAGGACCGGGGGCCTTACCACTTTTTGCTTGTTTGATTGCATATTCTATTTCTTCTCTGATTATATCAGGGCCTGTATCATCTGTATATTCGTTTGAGATTTCTTGTCTAAAAATGTCTTGTCTTGTCTAAACAATTAGCAGAGATAATCAAACTGCTGAGCTGCTAAGAAGAATAACACTGGGATGGGCAGCATATGGAAGACTGCGTGATATTTGTAAAGGGGATATACCTTATCAGCTAAAAAGAAGAGCCTTTAATCAGTGTGTCCTGCCTGTCCTTACATATGGCGCAGAGACACTTACCCTAACAAGGACATCTGCACGAAAACTACAAGTGACGTAACGTAGAATGGAGAGATCATTGTTGGGCATAACGTTGCGAGATAGGGTAAGAAACGAAGAAATCCGTAGAAAAAGTGGTGTAGAAGACATTATAAAACACAGCCAAATTAAATGGAGGTGGACAGGACACGTCGCTAGAATGAAGGATAATAGGTGGACCAAAAAAATCTTGGAGTGGAGACCGAGAGCGGATAGACGAAACCTGGGAAGACCACCCACAAGATCGGACTGATGACATAAAGAGGATTTGTACCAACTGGATGCAGCAGCGCAAGATAGATCTGAATGGACGTTTTTCGAGGAGGCTATGTTCAGCAGTGGACGACTATGGGCTGATGATGATGATGATATAATTACATAACTAAATACATGAGTTGTTTTCTTCCGATAAGGAGACATCATCATCATCATCAATTTCTTCATTTCCCACAGAAATAATAATTGGTCTTATTGTTTCCTCTATTAACATATCGAATTTCAAGAATGGTTCTTCTTCTGCTATGACACGTCTTATAGCTTTTTGGCAAATTTTCGGATGAAATTTTTTTAAAATGGAGTAATGTTGTATTATTTGGCATGAATTGTTAATATTAATGAGGTAGATAAAATGAAATTATTAGAAGAAATTTTTTTATTACCAAGTAACAAAATATATATTTTAAGAATCATTTTTTTTCATTAAAGTAAATAATAAATAAAATGTGTTGTTTCGTGTTAAAAAGGTTTTCTAAAATTAGTTATATATGATATGTGTAATATATGTACATATAATCAAAGAATTGAGATTAATTTATACAAACTAGAAACTGGAACATTGTATTGGTCTACTTAACATTTAAAATCAAGATCAATATCCCGTTATTATCATTTAATTATTTGCCGATGTAAATAATAAAATAGCTTATATTAGGTAAATTCATGATATTCATGATATAATATTATATTTACCCGGATATTCATGATATACTATTAGACCAGGGCAGATTTGTAAAGAAACGATAACTTCAGTAATAATCATTGACTTATTCTCCCTCTCAAATAGATCGGGAATATTAAAAAAAAATTAAAATATTTAAAAATTATTAAAAACATTTTTTAAATGTCATTGCTTATAATTTTTATTATTTTTTATTATTTAGTTAATGCCTCGACAACTAAGATCATTGGCATGGTACAGTCAGGTACCTAGTGTAGTGTGCGTGTGTGTGTAGAGTAATTGTCTTGATACTTAGCAAAGTCGACGTCATTGTCTTTGCTAAGAGACGCTAATTGTATCCGAACGTCTGCGGTCCCTCCGGTGAGTACCCATCGCACAAGGATAGAAATTATTTTCATTTATTAATTTTTAATAAACGAAAATTTCCACCCAGGTGAGATTCGAACTCACGACCTTTAGGTTCAAAGGTAGGCGCTCTTACCACTGAGCCACAGAGGGGGTTCAAGCTTATAATTTTAAATCGATTCATTTTGGAGCAAAGTTGTTAATGAAATAAATAGAGGTCAATCATCGCTATGGTGTTGCTATCTTAGTTGCAAAAAAGGTCAATCACTCTGTGGTAAGTTTTACTCCTTATTCTGATATGATCTTATCAATACAACTACAGTCTAAAAAAGGTATAGTAAATTTTATTCTAGTTTATGCTCCTACGGCAGATAAAGATGACGACGATATCGAACTGTTTTACCATGATTTGGAACAAGTCTTAAAATCAATGAAGAAACATCACACTACAATAGTAATGGGCGACTTCAATGCCAAAGTTGGCCAGGGAAGAGTGGATGGATATGTGGGGGAATATGGTCTAGGAAATAGAAATGAACGTGGTGACCGTTTGATACAATTTTGCCAGACGGAAGAATTTGTAATAGGTAATACACTTTTTAAGCTACCAAAAAGAAGATTGTATACATGGAAATCTTCCGGTGATACAACGAATAGAATAATCCGAAATCAAATTGTCTTGAAAGATTTCGTAATTCTATACTGTCTGCCAAAACTTACCCTGGAGCAGACATCGGTTCAGACCATAACCCCATAGTAGTCACATTACGAACCAAATTAAAACTGGTTAAAAAACCCACACAAAGTAGAATTAAGAGTTAAGGGACACAAACAAAGGAACAACTGAAAACTTACGAAATCTACGTATGCCCAAACTAAAAGTAGCTATAACATTGATCAGAAATGGGAAAATATAAAAGTAGCAATAATTAAAACAGCAAATGAAAACTTAAAATCAAAGAATAGAAAACATAAAGATTTAATGACTGAAGAAATACTACTATTAATGAATGAAAGAAAATCATTCAAAACAAAAAATCCAATTAAATATAATGAAACTGATCGATTAATAAAAAAGAGAATAAAAGAAGCTAAGGAGAGAATGTTACATGAGCAGTGCCAAGAACTAGAAGAAATTGAGAAAAAATATGACTTTTTTAACATGCATAAAAGAATTAGAGAATTAACAGGAATGAGAAAAACACTTCAAACTAGGCAACTAAGAGATGAAAGGGGTGCACTTATAACAGATATAAACCAAAAAATGCAGAGATGGACACAATATATAGCACAACTTTTTGAAGACAAAGAGAGAACAGAAGCACCAAAAGAATTTAAGGATGATACTGGGCCTGACATTATACGAGAAGAAATTGAATATGCAATGAAACAAGCTAAAGGTGGTAAATCTCCCGGGCCTGATGAAGTTCCTATCGAATTACTTAAAATTGTGAATACTGAATCTATTGATCTTCTTTTGGATCTATTCAATACCATATATAGAACAGGTATAATACCTAAAGAATGGCTCCAATCAACATTCATACTGCTTCCCAAAAAAGCCAATGCAAAGGAGTGCAATGAACATCGCACCATAGCCTTGATGAGTCATGTCTTGAAATTGTTTTAAAAGTAATTCACAATAGAATACATAAGAAATTAGATGAAGGCATAAGTAATACACAAATAGGATTTAGGAAAGGACTGGGAACACGAGATGCACTGTTTGCATTAAGTGTTCTTTCGCAGAGATGCTTAGATATTAATTAGGAAGTATATTCCTGTTTCATTGATTTTGAGAAGGCATTTGACAGAGTGCAGCATAATCGACTTGAAGAAATTTTATTAAATAAAAACATAGACAGTAGAGACATTAGAATCATCTGTAACCTCTATTGGAATCAAACAGCAAAAGTGAAAGTTGAAAACGAACTGACCGAGGATATCCAGTATTTTATCACCCTTGTTATTCAATTTATACAGTGAAGCCATCTCAGAATTAGCGCTTGCCGAGATCAGTGAGTGCCTTATAATAAACGGTGAGCCACTGAATAACATAAGATATGCTGACGACACCGTCCTTCTGGCAGGAACACTAGAAGAACTGCAACACCTTGCTGAACAACTAAATATATATTGCAACGATTATGGACTAAAAATCAATTTGAAGAAAACCAAGTTCATGGTATTTACAAAAGCACAAAACATCAAAGTTAAGCTAGTACTAGATAATACAGAAATTGAACAAATATCTTTGTACAAATACCTTGGAGCATGGATCACAGAAGATACTTATCAGACAAAAGAAATAAGATGCCGCATTGAAATTGCGCGGTCAACTTTTAATAGAATGAGAAAACTTTTTTGTAATCGCGATATCAATATATCGCTCTGGATAAGAATGTTTCGATGTTATATTTTCTCTACCCTTTTGTATGGAGTTGAAGCTTGGACACTTAAAAAATCCAACATTAAAAACCTAGAAGCATTCGAAATGTGGAGTTACCGACGTATTTTGAAAATATCATGGATGGATCGCAAAACAAACGAACAAGTTCTCGAACAACTAGGAAAACAATGCGAAGTTTTAAATTCCATAAAAATCAGGAAATTGGAATACTTGGGGCACATAATGAGAGGTGAAAAGTACGAACTACTAAGTAATATAATGCAGGGTAAAATCAAAGGTAGAAGAAGCGTAGGAAGACGTAAAATCTCGTGGCTACGCAATCTCCGTGAATGGTTTGGATGCAGTTCAATTGAACTATTCAGGCGAGTAACCAATAAAATTATAATTGCCAGAATGATTTCCAATCTCCGATAGGAGTGGAATTTGAAGAAGAAGAAGAAGATGATCGTTTGTTCCGAATTTTGAGCGGAAGCCAGCTTGTTTTCGGGGCTGGTAGAAATCTAACTTTTTCTCTAGTCTTGTCGTAATTATTCGGGATAACATTTTAGAGATCTGGTTCAATAAGCTGATTGGTCTATAGTTTTCTAGGTGCGCCTTGCCTCCTTTCTTGTGTAGTAAAATTGTTATTGCATTGTTCCATGTTTTTGGTATGCAACAATCTGTTAGACAAAGGTTAAACAACATTTTCATTTGGTTGAGAAGCGCACGTCCGCCCATCTTTATAGCTTCTATTACGACTCCATCTTCTCCTGGCGCTATGTTGTTTTTCATCTTTTTCATTGCGTTCTGGATTTCGCTTAGTGTGATCTCTGGCATGAGCTCTGAACCCTGGTTGATAATTTTGCGTGATGCGGCGGCTTCCAATTCTTTTGGTCTTCTCTTTGGTTTATGTATAGTTCTTGATAGAATTCTTCAACTATGTGTAGTAGTTCTTCTCTATTTGATGTGGGAACTCCTTCTTTGTTCTTTAGTTTGTGTATTTCGCATTTTTCATTGTTTAGTCGTCTTCTCAGGAGTTTTAAATTTAAGTTAAATCAGAAACATCAAATACAATATATTTTGAATTAAAATTGACATTTATTCCCATTAAATATAATATATAGCGGTAGTGGCCATCAAAGAAGCCAACATAAAGCTGGAAGTGTTCACACATAAAATTTTAATATATTATTCTTTTCATACATTTTATTTTTGAAGAGAATACTTCTTATCGCTCGGTATGATGTTTTTGCACCGGCAAGAAATAATATTTAGCGTGACGAGACGCGTGGCGTAACCTTGCGGTATATCGTAATATAAATACATAATATACATACATATACACTTAGTATAATAACAAAATGACGTTTAACAAACGCCATTTAATTTCTTTCTAACTTTTTATAACAACAGAGAAGGACTGGATAGATTTTACTAATTTTGATTTTGAAATATTTGTAGTTTAATAAAGGCTTAAAAGGTGAGAAAATATGATCAAATTATATGGAGAATAGTAAAACCAACAGTTTTAGTGCCTATTTTCACTTCTACTCACTTTTTGTTAATTTTTACGCGAATGACTGGAGTTCGATTCCCATCCTAAGAGAAATTTTTTGTTTTTTTTAATCCATTATAATGAAATATAGTGATAATTAAAATGAAATAATTAAACATAAATACAAGACAATAATAAAAATGTAAAAGATGACTAAATTTTATATCATATTAAAGAAATTTTGAAAATTGCTAAAATCATAAAACAGAATTTTTAAAGAAAAAATTAATTTTTTTTTTAATTTTAAAGAACTTCAATGTGTGGTGGTATTATAAAAAATATTTACAATTCAGTAATAAACAGACATATGTTATGTTGTGTTAAGTTGTAAATCTACCTTAATACTTGTAAATATCTCTTAACATTAGTAACACGTCAAATAGAAAAAGAAGCCCGGGAGTGAAAAAAAAGGACAGACATTGACAGTCTAGAGCCGGAGTTCCCAACTAGGGGGGCATGCCCCCCAAGGGTGCATAGAGAGATGTCAAGGGGGCGGAAGACGTTTGCGATTTTAGAAAGAAAAAAAAATAATCAAACAACATTTACAAATAATATTACAATGTAATGTTTAATTTACACGGATAAAATTAATGAAATTAAATCTACCGGACGTGCATGAGCATCTGTGACATTCATTCACACAAATTTACGAAAAAATTGACGTTTCGGTATCAATTTGTTGCTGAGTTTCACTGTTAAAAGGTAAGTTTGTGTATTTACAAACTACAGTTGTCATTTTTATTTAATTTACTAAATTATTGATTGAGCTAAGATGCGTTCGTAGATCGATCATTGGATCTTTTTTAACACATTACAATCAAACCTACGTGGCGAATTAATTTTGAAACGTTAAATACATTACGTTATTAAGATAAATCGGCATTTATAAATAGTAATTACATGTAGGTATTTTGCTTGTTTATTTATTACTGTTTTATTGTTATAGGTTGCAAAATGGCAGCGAAAAAAAGAAAGTTTTCCGAAGATTATATTAAGTTTGGATTTATCTTCATAGAAAAAGACTAGTTACAGTTACCTCAGTGTGGTTTTGAAGACGCAAGAGTTTTTTTCTTCTAAAGCAGAATTACTCAAGCGGATGAGATTGGATAAATCGGGAAGTTATCACAAAGGTGTATCGCAACATCTCAAAGCTTCATTTGAAATAGCTTTTATGATAGCAAAGCAAAAGAAACCTCATACTATTGGTGAAGAATTAATAAAACCGTGTGTCCTAAAAGCCACGCAGATAATTTTAGGAGAAGATGCAGAGCAAAAAATGAAATCTATTTCTCTTTCGGATAATACAGTCAAGTGAAGAATCGATGACATTGCAGCAGACATAAAGTCACAAATAATCAACAAAGTAAAATTATCGCCATTTTTTGCAATTAGTTACGATAAATCCACCGACATCGTTAATTGTGCACAGTTAATAGTGTATGTTCGTTACATCGGCGAAGATATCATTGAAGAAGAGACTTTGTACTCCCAATCTTTGACAGTAGGTACTACTTCTGAGAATACATTTAATTAAATTATCAAATTTTGTTGAAAAACATGACTTGGATTGGAATAAACTCATTGGACTTTGCACAGATGGCGCACCTGCAGTGATAGGTGTACGCTTAGCTAAAAAGCTCAAAGAAAAAAATCCCGCAATGGTTAGTACACATTGTGTTATTCATACGGCAAGCTTTGGCTTCCAAAACATGACCACAGAAATAACGCTAGACTTTGGACTCGGCTATAAGGATGTAAACTACATTAAGATCAGCGCTTTGAACAGCCTTTTATTTACTTTACTTTGCGAGGATCTCGATTCTGATCACAAAGTTCTTATGTTCCATACAGAAGTACGCTGGCTATCCAAAGGCAACATGTTGGCTCGCCTTTATGAATTGAAAGAAGAAGTAATTCTTTTTCTCGAGTTCAAAGAAAAACACGATTTCTTCACAATGTTCAAAGATGACACATTTCAATGGAGGTTGGCTTATTTGGCTGACATATTCGATGCCTTAAATGAATTAAACTTAAAACTTCAGGGCAGTAACGGCACTATAATAAGCAATTATGATTATATTCAGGGTTCATATCAAAGCTTCAACTTTGGAATCAAAAAATCTCTTCTGAAAATGTTATGTCTTTTTCTCGGCTGTTCGAAGCAATTAAAAATAATATACTTGACGCAAATTTGAAAGCTGACATAAAAACTCATTTGCAAGCGCTGAAAGACGAATTTCGCCGATACTATCGAGACATCAATTCAGAGTCAACAATATGGCGTATGACAAGAAATCCATTTGTTGTTGATGTGTTCCAATTACCAGAAGAAATTCAGGAAGAATTTCTAGATATGATGGCTGACTCATCCATGAAAGATGACTTCCATCTCTTGACATTGGAGAAATTTTGGATTAAAAGATTGCCTGTTAATTCGAAGGTTGCATCTCTTGCTTTACGAATACGAATAATAAAAAACATGTATTAGTTTAATTAAACTTTTAAAATTTGTTTATTAGAATTAAAATAAAATTTTAAGTACATATATAATGTGCGTTTTTTGTTGTATTTATTAAAAAAGTAAAGGGGGCATGAAAATTTAGTTTATAGTCCGGGGAACCCCAACAAAGAAAAGGTTGGGAAACCCTGGTCTAGAGGCTGGTCTTAGGGCTCTTTAGAGATAATGATGTATTAGTATTAGTTTGTCTTATAATAAATAAAATATACAGAAATGAGTCGGCTATTATTACAAAAAGCCCACAGAGTAGAACAAAGATGGTGTCAGAAGTAAAAAAAAGTAAGTCAAATATCGAAGAGTCATTATAATAGTTACAAAAGCCTAAACATAACCTAAGAACACGTGTTGGGGTGTTAAAAGCAAAAAGAGATTTATTATTAAAAACACTCAAGATATAATATGGACATGGAAGAACAAAACGCTGTCGAGCAGAAAAAAAAACAGTCGTTGTAAAAATAAAAAGTAACGTAGTTGGCAATGAAATTCAACCTTTGCGAATGGAGGGAAATTTGGCTTACAACTGGAAAGAATGGTGCATGAATTTCAAAATATTTTTGAAGGCGACAGGTTTAGAGCAGGAAAATGACGCAAGAAAGGTTGCTCTACTATTACATTATATTGGTCCAGATGCAAGAAATATTTTCAAGTCATTTGAGGTTAACATGGATACTGTAAAATTTAATGAGGTAATAGAGAGATTTGAAAAATATTGTAACCCGAAGAAAAATTTAACAGTAGAAAGACATTATTTTCTTACTAGAGTACAGAAAGATGTTGAAACCATTGAGGATTTCATGACTAGTTTAAAGAATTTGAGTTTAACATGTGAATTAGGAATTTTAAAAGAAAGTTTGGTGTGTGACATGTTCATTATTGGTTTACATCCTAAACACCATTCAATTAAGCAAAAACTATTACAAGAAGTAGATCTGAAGACACAAAAGGTATTACAAATTGCTCAAAATATAATTACAACTCAAATAGAAGCCCAATAGTCAAATAAAAATTCAGAAGCTGTGGTATATAAAGTGGAGAAGATGGTCCAGGTTCGAATTTTTACCAAAATAGCAGTTACAAGAGTCACAATTCAAATCATTCAAGGTATAGAAGTGAAGTTCCAGGTCCAAGTTGGAGAAATGATAATCAACAACACAACATAGACGGTACGACTGTTCGTACAAGTCAAAGTCAGGTAACAAGTCAGAACTTACCTTTTAAATCAAGAAATAATGGATATGCAAACCAGAGTAGGGTAATGAAAATAATCAAGTGGTAAGAAAGGTTTGTCAAAGATGTGGTGAAAACCATAGAAATAAATGTCCAGCAGCTATTTGTCATTTTTGTAATGTAAGTTAAAAAAAAAGGTTTTTATTTTCAGAAGATTAATGTGGCAATGTAATATTGCAAGTATATTTAATGTGTTTGTATAGTTTAATTTTTTTTTGTTTTTGAAGTTATACTTCTATACGCACGGTCGGCGTTGAAAATTTGCATGGGAGTGAATCTGTGAAACCATTATACTTCATCTAATTTACTTACCGTTGCACGTCATTATCATTGACAGAGATCGAAGTTGACATAGTTGCCAAAGTATCAAGAAATCCTGAATCCATTTTAAATCAAACAGGTCACATAATTATTGCAAAAGTGGATTATACAACAAAACAAATTAATATTAACACACTAATAATAATAATAATAATAGTAATTAATAGTAGTAATAGTAATAGTAATTAATAATACACACTAATTTTGTTCCAAAAAGAACAGATTTTATTAAATAGGTAAAAATATAAACCAAGAGGTATTCACTTTAAAATTCAAAATAATAAAGTACAAAAAGTGTCAAACCGCAACTGTCAAATAAGTGTTACCAATTTATGCCAAAATATCACCTTCGTTCGATTACAGTTACGGTGTATTCCGAACAAATGTTCTTCGTAAAAACGGTTTATAATGCATTTATACAAATTAAATGAAACATATTATTGTGGATTTCTTTAAGTTAATATTAATAGAAATCTTTAAATATTATTTCTACGCGTATATAATAAAATATGTCTAGTGGCTGTAATGCCAGTGTACTTGGCAAAGTGATTCTAAAAAAGAACACACCTACCGCCTAAATATTTCGTGTTGGTATCATGTGACCTCGCGAGCTATGCACGCGGATGACGTGCAACGGTAAGTAAATTAGATGAAGTATACATATGTAAGATAATGAGTAAGGGAGATACAGAAGATATATTTTCTCTCTCTTCCTCTCTCGAGAATAAAAATGTTCCTTTTGTATATATATATATATATATATATATATATATATATATATATATATATATATTAATATTTTATATATTATATATATATATATATATATATATATATATATATATATATAATATTATATACTTAATATAATATGTATTAATATTATTATTTATGTGATATGTTTTGTATTATTTATTAAACGTTTATAATTATTTTAGGCTTTTGTATTTCAAAATAATCACTGTTTCACTGAGAACTGTTAATTTTGAAATCCGTTAGTGTCATGTCTAATTGGCAAATCCTTTACGTGTTTGGTTCATACGCTGGTGTTTGTGAGTTAGAATCCCAATATGAATTTCCTTTTTTATTTTTGAAATATTTAAATACCTCACGTTAATATTAAATATATGTATTATACGCAAAAATGCTAAATTTTAAAATAAAATGAAAATTTCCAACATAATCCAAGTTGTTGGTTCTTTATTTTTATCCTCGTAAAGTAAGTTATGTATATTGGCAGTTTTAAATACTTATGAACATTGCATTTTAATTTATATTGTATTATTATATTGTATTATGTTGCAGTGTATTTATTGTATTGTAGTTTTTATATTAATAACAAAATAAACAATGAATTTTACTGCAGAGTATGTTTAAAAAATTTTTTTTGCATTCAACTCCTTTTGTACATATATGAAAATAAAAATATATATTTTCATTAAAATATTGATACAATCCTTCATTTACTATACTCTTATTACAGGTCAAATGTTTATTAACAGCAAACGATGCACCATATACCTATATAACTAATTATTTTTCTCTTTCTGCTCTCTCTCTTACCTATAGCATTACATATGTAATGATTGTGCAGATTGACTTATATATAAATTTGTAACGGCGAACGCGTGTATAGAAGTATAACTTCTACCGGCAGTCCCACCGGACTGCCACACCCGTTTAAAAAAGGGCATGTTATATTGTGTTAAGTTGTAAATCTCTACCTTAATATTTGTAAACCTACCTTAACATTAATGACATGTCAAATAGAAGAAGCCCGGGAGTGAAAGACAATGACAGACATTGACAGTCGAAAGACTGGTCTTATGGTTCTTTAGAGATAAATATGAGTCACCATAGAATTAGAAATGAGTCAACAATTATCACAAAAAGCCCACAGAGTAGAACAAACAACATAAAACTTTATAAAAAGTATTCACTTATGTCGGCACTCTTAAGTGCCACGCGCCGTTTTTTTTTAATTTATGTTTTTGAGTGCACTGGTTCTTTTTTATCGGAAGAATAATAAACGTGTACAAAATTAATTTTCCTGTCATATACAAATTTAATTTGTTTAGAATATGTTATATTTTTTATCGATATAGCTAACATTATCATTAAGCAATAATTTATTATAAACAAACAATTTTCTTGTTGTTATACTTAAAACAAACAACACAAATATAAAGTAAATTAAATAAAAATAAGGCGCCAGATTTTCTAAACATATTAAGTAACAAAAACATCTCCGCTGATATGAATATTTATGGTGTAATTTGTATTAATAAAATAATTAATTTTAAATCTGTCAAAAACCAGTTATTTTCCAATGTTTTGTATTTCCACAGATGTTGAAAGTAATTTGGAGTTTATCTTAATTAGTGAGTTAGTGACGTTGATAAAATAAAGGATGTTGTGTTTTAATGTGACTAAAAATAAATTAATAACTTTGTAATCATTTTTATCACTGTAGATAGCTTAATATCCTTTAAAAAGTTAATGTCATAGACCTACGCAAGCTAGATGATAGCATCATATAGAGTGAAGCGGAAGATGACTATATCGCACAAGATCCAAATATTGGAATACTTACAAGGAATGAGACAATCAGAAATAAATTTAGGAAACAATGTCTTCTTCTTCAGTACCTTATCCGGTCCGGATGTTGGTGATTATCAAGGCTATCATGGTTTTGTTGACTGCTCTGCGAAACAGCTCCGCGGAGTCATGCCAAACCGTTGTCGGAGGTTTTTCAACCACGAGATACGATGGCGTCCCGGTCCTCTCCTGCCAAATACTTTACCCTGCATAACGAGTTAGAGAATTCGATATTTTTCTTCGTTTCGCATCACGTGGCCGAGGTATTCAAGCTTACGTTGTTTCACTCAATTAAGCACTTCTTTTTCTTTTGCCATGTGCTGTAGTAGCTCAACGTTGGTGACATGGTCCACATACGATATTTTTAGTATTCTCCTGTAGATACATCTCAAAGGCTTCAATCCGTTTTTCAGTAGCTTGCGTCAGTACCCAGGCTTCAACTCCATATAGTAACACTGGAAGAATGTAGCACTTCACTATCCGCATCTTGGTTCCCGAACTAAGATCACTGCAGCACAAGGATCTCAACTTGATAAATGTAAACCGTGCCATTTCAATTGTGGATGTAATCTCTTGAGAGTAGTCCCATTGTGAGTTGAGGTTAATTCCGAGGTAAGTGAATCTATCGACTCTCTGGATCTCTTTGTTACTTTTTCTTAGAATTTAGTTTTCTTAATATTAAGGTCTAGAGCGTAATCTCTATATTACGCTCACAGTTCTCACTCGGTCTAGTAAGGCTTGTAGATCATTTAGGCTGCTTGCTAGTAACACAGTGTCATCGGCGTAGCAGATATTGATGTATTCATCGTTGACTCCGATTCTTATCTCTAGGTTTGTGAGGGCTTCATTAACAATTTCCTCGTATTAAAAAGAGTCGGTGAGAGCACACAGCCTTGCCTTGCTCCTCGCATGATCTTCACTTGGTCGGTCAGCTGGTCTTCGATCTTGACTTGAGCACGCTGGTTCCAGTATAAATTCATGATATTCCGAATGTCCTTCTCATCCATTCCTACTCTTTGTAGGACAGCGACCATCTTCTGGTCCTGACAACGATCAAATGCCTTGGCGTAGTCAATAAAACAAATATAGACATCACAACTGACATCGCGGCATCTCTGAAGTAGAGCTTATAAGGTGAAAAGTGCTTCACGTGTACCCATGGAATTGCGGAATCCAAATTGCATTTCACCCAAATTGTCTTCGCATTTCTTGTAAATTCTGGCATGTATGATTTTAAGAAAAATCTTAAGTGTGTGACTCATAAGACTGATAGTTCAGAAATCTTCGCACGTTTTCGCAGATCGTGTTTTGGTAGTGTTACAAATGTTGGCAATAGCCATTCCCATGGGATATTACCTGAATCGTATATGACGTTAAACAGTTCAGTTAACTTCTTCGTGCTCACTTTCCCTCATCAGCTTAATAAGTTCAACAGGTATTTCGTCCAGACCTGTGGCCTTACCATTTCTAGACGGTTTTAAAGCTGCTTTCACCTCGCTTTCTAGTATTGACGGCCCTGTCATGCAATTTATTTCTGGAAGGTTACCTCGGTAGTCCCAGAAAAGTTCTTCGATGTACATTTTCCAGGTCACCAACTTCTCCTTAACTGTCGTCGTCAGGTTCCCGTCTTTATTTATGAGGTGTGTGTTTCTCCTCTTGTATTGACCAGTGGCTTCTCGAATTTTTCGGTGGATATTTATATGATCGTGCTTCACTTGTAGTTCTTCGATTAGTTTACATTTTTCTTGCATCCATGTCTCTTTGGCTCTTCGTATTTCTTTTTTAATTGTTTGGTTGATTTTTTGGTATTTCTTCGCGTTCCTGTTTTTCATTATTAACAGGAAACAATGACCATCGAAAATTTAAAGATTGCATTAGTTAAAAAAGAACTATTTTAACAGGAAAACTATGCCATTTTCGACTAAGATAGTCTCTGAGATGTTAGAGGTAGTAAAGGGATTTTTTTAGAGCTATAGAACTTTGAAATGGAATAAAACAAAGATGATTTTTACTGATTGACATAAAATTAACTTAATTCGAAAGTCAATATTTTGGCATTATAATTTAAATATGATTTGGCTGGCTCTGACATAGTCTAATCTGGAGGTCCAATTTTCGATCACTTTTTCCATTTATCCCCGTATATCGGCAATAACGCGGCGAATGTTATCCTCCAAGTGGTCAATCGTTTCATGCTTATCGGAGTAGATTAGCACCTTCACATATCCCCACATAAAATAGTCAACCAGTGTTAAATCGTACGATCTTGGAGGCCAATTCACGGTCCGAAACGTGAAACTATGCGGTTACCAAACGTTTTCTGTAATAAATCAATTGTGGCACGAGCTGTGTGACATGCTGCGCCGTCTTATTGAAACGACAGCTCCTGTACATCATGTTTGTTCAATTGGGGAATGAAAAAGGCAGTAATCATGGCTCTATAGCGGTCACTATTAACTGTAACGTTCTGGCGATCATCGTTTTTGGAGAAATATGGTCCAATGATTCCACCAGACCATAAAGCACACCAAACAGTCAGTTTTTCTGGATGTAATGGTTTCTCAACATACATTTGAGGATTATCTTACCTCCAAAATAGGGCAGTTTTGTTTGTTGAAGTAGCCATTTAACCAAAAGTGAGCTTTATCGCTAAACAGAATTCTTCGCTACGAATCTACACCTTGCTAGGTGATTTATGTCCTAGACTGATACCTACATAACTATGTTTCTTTTAGTCTAAGGAAGAACTTAGAGCAGCTTCGCTATGTATTACTTGAGGAATAGATAGGACAAAACTCATTAAAGTTGCAGATAACTCTGGATGGAGATGACGTAGAGCCTTGACTAATATCTTGAAACTGTTCTTTAAAACTTTTACACGACGGGTTACTTTTTTTTAGAATTTAGAATTTTGTATGGTCCTTCGTTATTACATTGTATCGGTTTATATTTGCTATAAAGTAATGCAAGAAGGAAAGTTGAAAATAAATATACTTAAGTTTTTTTTTAAACTTAGTTACCTTTACAGGTACTAAAAAAACTAAATAATTTTTTTCTTAAATAAAAGAATACAGGTCCGAAAGCGCTAGCACGAATATTACTGAAAACTTTCTCTAGAGATCATCCTCTTATATAACGTCGTAATTAGTTTTGGAACGTGGTGTTTATTTCATCAACGATTTTTAATCAAGGATAATACTGATCAAACACGTGTGCATGGCCCACATCGAGTTAGATATATACGGCGCTCTAGAAATAACTAGCAATTCCCGATTTACTGGCCTAGATGAGTTTAATTTATGAGACATATTAAAATAACACTTTCTTGGTAGTACAAATATTGTTTGAACTCTTTAAATTAAAAATGTCTCAGGAAATTGAGCGAACACACTACTGTTTGGTTGTTCTTTATCGATCTCAATAACGATTTTGGAAAAAAAAATTCTACAACGGTTTCTATGTCGCATATCTTAGATTTATAGTATCTCGTTATATTATTGACGATATTAAAACAACTGCATGGCCAATGTGAAATCGTCTTACAAACAACAGAGATGAATGGCAAGAGTTAGGAGAGGCCTATATTCGGCAATCCGAATAGAGAGAAGGGCTTAAAAAAATCTCGTTATGATTAAATCCCAAATTGTATAAGGTATTTTATACTTTGTGGTTTGTGCCCAATGAGACCATTTTTTTAACTATAGTCAGATTCTCGAGAAGAATTCTGTGCCTTATAGCAAGAGAGGTTGCCGTTTAAAGCTACGCACGTTCTTGATCGTCACGTACAAAACAAGACCGAGCTGGCCCTCAAGTACGATAACATTAAAGCATACAATCATATTGGAAGTAAATGTCACATTTAGAACGTCAGGACATATGCCAATCATACAAAACTTCATAAAAACATTTTCCTTGAAGTTTTTTTTATTAAATTATACAGGGTGTGACTACGAGACGGAGTCTACTAGGGAAACTGCCAGTGATATTTGTACACACCAAAGAATAGAACTACGCTTATAAAAGAATAAAAATTTATATAACCTAAACTCTACCTAATGAATAAAGGTAAGGACATAAATAAAAACAATAACAGTGTCAGGTCGAAATTAGCATTTCTACTCCATTTCGGAAAAATGGTCCTTATTGGAACTGCTGATATTGGCTGCGAAAATCACGGGTATGATATTTTCTTGTAAGTTGTCAGCTATCCACATTTCTTTTTAACTCTGATGAGATGCTGTACATAATCTTGCCACTGTTCAGCAGAGACGTTGGCAAACGCCTCATGTATGAGTTGTTGCATTGCTGTTGCTGTCTTTCGGACAGCAACGTATTCTTTAACTTGAGCTCATAGTGATAGGGAGGCAATTGTAATATTTATACACCGTATTTTTCGACCAAAGTTTCGATGTTATAATTGTCGTATATGTATGCATGACTGTTTGCTTCATCCAATAGTCCTGACTTTAAATAATCTCCTTCAAAAAATATATTCTTCTATCGTAACCATTCTTGAATTTGATGTTTGTTTCAGGTGCTTCTGTGAAATTTCGTTTCCATAATAATATGGAGCATTATCCATTACTACGACACTTAACTCTCCCTTCGGGAGGTTTGCGATTCATTTATTTTCAAACCAATTTTCGAAAGACTCGCCGTTCATTTCGTTATGGTAGTCGCCGGAATCTTTTTTTTTTTTTGCTAAAAATACACATTCTTAATTTGGTACAAAACCTCTATCAGATTCAATGTGTAACAAGCCAAATCTTGGACCTCTTTGTTTTGGATCTTTTAGACTAGTAGTCAAGCCTTCTAAAAATGTATCCTAATAACGGATTACGGTTGAATCCGTCCATACCTTATTTACTGCATGTCCGATATTTACCCAGCTTTCATCTAAATAGAAAATATTGTATTCTTGTGATCAATAATTCTGTATTTTTCTGAAAAAATTATGCCTCCAATTTATTGTCAGGACGCTCCATCGTTACTGCTTTCTTTACTATTTTTTCATAAACAAAGCCTATCTCTCGTTATAGTCGGTAAAGGGTACTTTTGAAAAATTTAGGCAAAGTTCGTGTAAACTAACTGCATCCACGGTAGCTTTGATTGTGGGAGATATGTTCTTTAAGAAAGATTCCAAGTTAACAAGTCTTCTCAATTGGCTCCTCATATTTTCATCGTAGGTAAACTCCCGATTGGTACGTTTACGTGGGTTTTGAGAATTTTGGGTAAGTCTCCATTATGATTGGAACTTATACCGGCGGTATTCTCTGAGGTTTTTGAGTGGACTGTATTATTTTGTTTGTCTATGGTTCGTAAAGAATACGAGTAACTTGCAGTTAACTTTTATTTCTCTACGTATCATACAAACGTAACACAAACACAATATACAATGGGTACAATATGTTACAATATACGTGGTTACACAAAGTTGTTATGTTTCACAATCGCGGAGACAAATTTTCTTATTGCTAAACACTTGAGATAGAGACACACGCTCTGAGAATCGCAACTACTGAAATCACAAATTTGAGTATTACAGCACCATGTTTCTTCCGCGAGAGTTTGTAACAGACAGTTTGCCAAGATAAGATAACAGGGGAGCACCTATTAAGAAGTGTCCTGGAATTGTTCAAAGGTATATACAGAGTTACCGGTAATTTTAATGAAAAGTGACTTAGCACTTTTAATTGAGATTTCCCATAATCCACCCCAGTGTGGGGATCTTGGAGGAATACATTTTTAAGTGATATTTTGAGAAGCAAGGAACTCGTGAAACACATGAGGCTGTGTTGAGAAATGTTTTCTGAGAAGAATGAGATGGTTATTGGCACCCACAAAATTAGTTCCATTGTCACTGTATATAATGGATGGGATACCACGTCTAGCTATGAATCTTTTAAGACAAGCCAGGAAGGCGTCTGTCGTGAGGTCAGATACTGCTTCTAAATGGACTGCTTTGGTAGCTAAGCATCCTCAAGGAAGAGGACTTTATGCAAAAGGGGCCTCCAAAATCTATTCCTATGTTTTCGAAGGGTCTTTTGATGTGACTCGTTCACGAGGGAGATCTCCCATAATTTGGTTTGAGGCGATGGTATTAAACCGAAAGCCAGTGTTGTATGAGTGTATTATACGTTTTACACACCTAAGTCCGTCAAGGGGCCAATATCTTAAGCGGACATTGTTTAAGGTGGTTTGAGATCCTGCATGTCCCAGATGCTGATGCTCTGAGGTGAGCAATAGCGTAGTGAAGTGATAACGCGCAGGGAGCAATAGGGGGTGTCGTTGATCAAAGGGTACAATCAGAATACTTGAGTCGACCACCTACTCTAAGTAATGTATGGGATTCAGTGAAGCAATTTGCTTGTTAAGTAACAATCGACCTTGCGTCAGAGATAGTATTTCGAACTTGAAGAAAATGGCTTGAACTTGACCTATTAGGAATAGTCTGGAATCTTGCAATTCCTTAGGAGACAAATGACCAGATAGCGGTCTTTATGTCGGGCATTATACACAAACCGACGTATGTATACCATGGATTTTATAAGTTTAGTGAATGATGAGAATCGATTTATGTATTCGATCCAACAATTTTCCTGAGTTTTGGTACATACTGTTACGATAATTATGGCGTTTATAACTATCAATTATATTATGACTAATTCTGTTTTCTGTTCTAGTAAATTCGAAGTTGTTTACAGAAACCTCTAGACCCTCATTTTATGAATAATCCACGTCTCGAGGCTTTTCAAACAGTTGAAAAACGAGTCGAGCGCCTTCACCAAAATACGAGATCATTCCAGTATTTTCGACAAGGGTCAGGTCAGGTTTAGGCGGTCTTACGGTTCTTCATATAAGGACGAAATTTTATTGAAGAAGTCAGTCATAAGAAGCTCGGGAACCGCGATATTTAAATGTAACGAAACATAAATTATTATTTGTAATATAAATTAGGATTAATAAAGACTTTAATAAATTCGTAATTAGTTATCGTGAGTTTTAATAAATTAGGAATATAGACAATAAATTAGAATAAAGACAAATAAATTAGAACTATATAAATATACAACATTTGGTGTCAGGTGTGGAGTTTCAAACATAAATCCAGCAGTGATTTTTGAAAAAGACTTTTGAACTTTTGAAAGGTATTGTTCGTCGGGAACATCCGCGTAGTTCAGTAGTGATCGTTGTACGAAAAAACATTTAAAAAGTACGTGTATGCCTGACCAAAGATGCTGCTAGTAGAACTTTCAGTAAAACAATTGCGTGAGCAAACTAGAAGAACGCGATGAAGACTGCAGCGGGTCCAAGAAGATCCTCCAAGAACGACTGAAGACTGTTCTCAACAAGAATGGAGACGACCCAGAGACATTCCAGTTCCAGTCAGCAGAAGAAGCCGTTTTAACTAAAATAATTGATGGAAAATTTGAGAATGTCTCGCAAATGATTGAAGAATCTTCTAAAAAACACTGATGATAAATTCGAGAACGTTTCCAAAAGATTCGATGAAACGTCTCAAATGATCGAACAAACTTCTAAAAAACCTGATGAAAGACTCGATGAAACGTCTCAAATTATTAAAGAAATAGCTAGACAAAATGACGAGAAATTTGAAAATGTTGCTAGAAGATTCGACGAGACTTCTCAAATAATTAAAGAAATATGTATTCAGAATAGTGAGAAGTTTGAAGAAGTCTCTAAAACATTTGATAAAGTTGAAGAGAAAATCAAGCAGTTAGAGACCATGATAACTAACACGAGAGTGCTACCACCAATTAATACGGTTAGCTTTACATCCGGTAGAGATAAAAGAAGACGAGACAAAATGTAAGTTGGAAACACGGCCGAAATTTGAAGGAAGTGGAGGTTATGTTCATGTCAAAGTCCCAACTTTCGACGGAAAATCGTCATGGAACAACTACATGAAACAGTTCGAATCAGCTGCAAGAGCGAATGGATGGTCTGAAAAAGAAAAGGCTGTAAACCTAACTATCGCTCTTCGAGGAGATGCCTTAGATGTGCTCCAGACCATGGCCGTAGAGGAGACGGATGATTTCGAACAACTGAAAAAGAGGTTAAATATGCGATATGGCCACGAACACTTGGAGCATGTATATCAGTCGCAGCTCAAAAATCGAAGACAAAAGAAAGATGAGGCTCTTCAAGAATATGAAGTAGATATTACCAGATTAGTGCGATACGCTTATCCAACAGCTCCCGAAGACATGATGGAAAAGTTGGCCGTTCAAACGTTTATTGATGGTCTTCGTGATCATGAAATGCAGAGAACACTACGATTAGCTCGTCACAAGACGCTGGTTGATGTCTTATCCGCGCCCTCGAATACGAGTCAGCTACGCAGGCCTCTGGCGGTTACAGTAAAGTTAGGACTGTAAAAGAGGAAGAAGATGAAGATAAACTTGACCAGCTCGTTAATATGATGAAAAACATGACATACAAGAAAACGAAGACCATAAGATGCTGGAATTGTGGCGAAATAGGACACGTACGAAGTTCATGTAAGCATCCTAGGTACGACACAAATCAAGAAAACTCACCATCAGGAAAACTAGAACGGGTCGGCCTTAGGGGGGGCAGCTTCGACCCAGAACTTTTCCAAAGACCCTCTCATACTAATAGATTCTTTGAAATGTCGTGAAGATTGTGTATATGTAGATGGAGAAATAAATGGTAAAAAGCATACGTTGTTGGTGGATACCGGAGCGACAAGAACCATTATTCGCCCGACAGTTATACACAGCCGTAAGAAACTGTTACCAACGAGGTTGCGACTGCGGACCGCCACAGGTGAAAATGCCAACATTCATGGAGAAATCCAGGTACAATTAGGAATTGGAGCAGAAAAGTTCGTCCATACTGTTATAGTTGCTGACATCGAAGAGGATGTTATATTAGGAATGGACGTAATGAATACGCATGGATTCCAATTGGATTTTAAGAATAAGGTAATCAAAGTTGGTAACGAGGAGGTATTTCTCCATCCACATGATGACAACACTATGCAAGCAGCCGTTAAAGAAGATACAGTCGTGCCTACGAGAAGTGAAACGATAATAGTAGCGCGGCTACAGGGAATTGTGGACGAAGGAACACCTGTTATGATGGAGCCCTGGAATCATGACGACGAAGTTGGCCGTGGAATCATAATTGGAAAAGAATTAGTGACTTCGGCTAAAGAAATTCCTGTGAGACTTATTAATGTCAATGACTACCAGTGACATCAAGAAAGAGACAAAAGTAGGAACTTGTGTACCTGTCACATCCATAATCCGTCAGACGACAACGTCTGATAATTCCAACGATAAATTTGATCAAATGGTTGCGGTTGCTGGACAGTCTCTGAATCAGATTGAGAAAAGGAAATTAAGGGAATTTCTTCGGCAGTATCGTGATATTTTCGTACCGAAAGGAGGGAAAGACGGGAAGAACTACCGTTGTTAAGCATTAAAATTGATACTGGTAATGCTAAGCCAATTCGTCAAACAGCTCGACGATTACCACAGGCGAAAAGAGAGGAAGCTGAAACGATTGTTCAGGAAATGAAGAAAGACGGGGGTGATGGAACCTTCTACGAGCCCATGGGTCTCTCCGGTGGTCCTGGTTAAGAAGAAAGACGGAACAATGAGGTTCTGTGTGGATTACAGTTTGCTGAACAACGTTACCAAGAAAGATAGTTATCCTCTGCCTCGGATCGATGACACCTTAGACACATTGGCTGGAAGTAAAATTATTTTCTACTTTGGATTTGAAGTCTGGATACTGGCAGGTAGAAATGGACCCGGTAGATAAAGAAAAGACAGCCTTCACCACAGGATCTGGATTATGGCAATTCAACGTTATGCCATTTGGACTTTGTAACGCTCCTGCGACATTTGAGAGGCTTATGGAAAATGTGTTGAGAGGGTTATCTTGGAAAACATGCCTAGTTTATCTAGACGACATAATCGTCTTGGGGGAGACATTTGAAGACCATCTGAAGAATTTAGAAAACGTTTTTAATCGACTTAAAGCTGCCCAATTGATGTTAAACCCCAAGAAGTGCCAGCTATTTCAAGGTAAAGTCAATTATCTGGGTCATATAGTCAGTAAAGAAGGAGTGGCCGTGGATAAGGGAAAAATCGATTCTATTAAGGAATGGCCAAAACCAACTGACAAACATCAAGTGAGAAGTTTTCTGGGACTGTGTACTTACTACCGGAGGTTTATTAAGAAGTTTGCAGATATCGCTAAACCATTTAACGCGACTTACAGAGGAAGCAAGAGAATACCTCTGGGATGTAGACTGCCAGAATGCCTTTGAAGACCTTAAAAAAGCATTTAATCACAGCACCAATTTTAGGGTATCCACTGCCAGAAGGAGAGTTCATCTTAGATACAGATGCAAGTAATGTGGGAATTGGAGGAGTGCTGTCTCAGATTCAAGGAGGACAGGAAAGAGTCCTTGGATATTTTAGTAAAGTTCTCTCAAAACCTGAGCGAAATTATTGCGTCACGAGAAGAGAACTTCTGGCAGTAGTGAAATCAGTAGAGCACTTCTATCAATACCTCTATGGAAGAAAGTTTTTAATCCGAACCGACCATGCCGCCCTTAAGTGGTTGATGCAGTTTAAGAATCCGGAGGGTCAGATAGCCAGGTGGATCGAACGACTCCAAGAATATGATTTTAAGATTGAGCACCGGGCCGGAGTTAGCCACCGAAAACGCTGATTCTCTTTCCAGAAGGCCATGCCCAGCAGAGTGTTCCCACTGCAACAAAACGGAATCCAAGGAAGCAGCAGTGCTAAGAACGACGGTGATCAACGACGACTGGACGCCTACCAAGATCAGGGAAAGAACAAGAGAGAGATCCAGTTATACAGAAAATCCGAAAATGGAAAGAGGAAAACCGTCGACCACCTTGGCAAGAAATATCGAACCTAGGCTCAATAGTTAAGACGTTATTGGGCCCAGTGGGACTCATTTATCATGGAAGATGGCTTGCTCAAACGAGTCCTGGAAAATGATGACGGTTCAGAGAAGAGAAGACAGTTGGTGATTCCAAAGAGCAGAATAGCCGAAGTACTTCGTCAGTTACACGACAGTCCATCAGGAGGGCATTTTGGTGTGAAGAAGACCCTTCAGCGAATTCGGGAACGGTTTTATTGGGATGAACAGTTCCGACGATGTAAAAGACTGGTGTAAGAAATGTACTATTTGTGCTACGAGTAACGGGCCTTATCGAAAAAGGAGAGCTCCTATGAGACAATATAATGTTGGAAGCCCGTTTGAAAGAATAGCTTTGGACATTGCTGGGCCGTTTCCAGAAAGTAATAATGGAGGCAAGTACATGTTGGTAGTAATGGATTACTTCACTAAGTGGGTCGAGATTTACGCACTTCCAGACCAGAAGGCGGCACCGTTGCTGATAAGTTGATCCAAGAATATATCAGGCGATTTGGAGTGCCTTTGGAGATCCATAGTGACCAAGGCAGGAACTTCGAAAGCGATTTATTCCAAGGAATATGTGATAGACTAGGTATGAAGAAAACAAGAACTACTTATCATCCGCAATCGGATGGTATGGTAGAAACGAATGAATAGAACAGTTGGCAAGTATTTGACAAAGATGGTGTCCGATCATCAGCGAGACTGGGACCAATATCTTCCGTTCTTCACAATGGCCTACAGATCTGCTGTTAATGAATCAACAGGCCAGGACCCAGCCAGAGTCCTATTCGGACGCGAGATGTGACTACCTTGTGATCTAGAGTTTGGGTGTCGACCTGGAGAAGATGTAGCAGGTGAAGATTGTGTGATCGAATTACGAAGAAGAATGGACGATGTACACGAGTTGGTCCGTTCCCATCTCCAAATCGCTAGTGACCGAATGAAGAAACGGTACGATACACAAGCCGAAAAGAGGTGTTTTAAGAAGAACGATAAAGTCTGGCTTTATAACCCAAAAAGCGAAAAGGTTGTTCTCCCAAATTGCAGCAGTTTTGGGAAGGTCCATACCTCATTATGGAGAAGATCAATGATGTTATTTACCGAATAAGCAAGATCCCGAGAGGAAAGCCGATGATAGTACACCATAACCGGTTGGCGTCTTTCGAGGGTGACCACGACGTAGATGAATGAAGTGGAGTAAACCAAGTCCAAGATGTGTCTGACCTCACGTTTGAGGAATTCATGGGTGCTATGGAGGTACCGGTAAAGCAAGACATGGTGTTACCACTGAAGAAAGGCAAGATCTACTCGCGCTTCCCGATGACTACTCACTGGCCCTTACCATCCCGGCCAGTATCAAAGACGCACCAGGGTTTGGCATCCGTCTTTCGAAGGAAGTTTGGTCGAGTTGCAGAACTTCAATGCCAAGTGCCAGCTCCGGTAAAACTTGAAACTCCAAGATGCATCACGTTACCTTTTTACCTGGTAACAAAAGACACTGCCCGTGACCAACCTACTACCGAGATGTATGGGAAGCCTTACTTCAGTTGAGAGAGCACGTACTAGAGTCCGACGTGCAAAAGTTAGCCATGCCAAAGTTAGAGTGCCACCAATTAGATTGGAGGGTTATTCGAAGTATGGTGGAGGAGATCTTTAGAGACACCGAAGTCCAGGTGTTAGTCTGTTGCAATCCGCATAGTTACTGGTGCGGAGAGAAAACCGTCCCTTGTCATTTTTATAAAACTGGAAGTTGTAAAAGAGGGTCCAGTTGCCGATACCAGCATACCGTTTCAGTTCCAGTCCGACAAGGTTCCAGGAGGAACCATCTTTTAAGAGGGGGGCAATGTTACGATAATTATGGCGTTTATAACTTATCAATATATTATGACTAATTCTGTTTTCTGTTCTAGTAAATTCGAAGTTGTTTACAGAAACCTCTAGACCCTAATTTTATGAATAATCACGTCTCGAGGCTTTTCAAACAGTTGAAAAAAACGAGTCGAGCGCCTTCACCAAAATACGAGATCATTCCAGTATTTTCGACAAGGGTCAGGTCAGGTTTAGGCGGTCTTACGGTTCTTCATATAAGGACGAAATTTTATTGAAGAAGTCAGTCATAAGAAGCTCGGGAACCGCGATATTTAAATGTAACGAAACATAAATTATTATTTGTAATATAAATTAGGATTATTAAAGACTTTAATAAATTCGTAATTAGTTATCGTGAGTTTTAATAAATTAGAATATAGACAATAAATTAGAATAAAGACAAATTAAATTAGAACTATATAAATATACAACAATACATTAACTCTTTTCCTTTCTTCGGAGAGATTGACCACAGGCTCAAATGGACTATGTTATAACCAATCGCTTGATCGAGTTAGTAGAAATGATGGTCCAGATGCCAGAAGGATCTGACCTGATCTGAAAGCTTGCCCCGAGATATGAGGTCTGCAGGTTGAGTTTCAGACTTTATGTGCTTCCACTTTGGGGATGGGCTAGCGTTTTCGATTATTTCCACTCTGTGTGCCACAAAGGTGGACCATTTTTTGGAAGGTGAGTGCGCCCAAGAGAGAGCTACCATAAAATCTGACCACAAGATACTGTCAGAAATAGTAAGAGGACGAGATATTATGGGATAAAGCTTTGTGTAAAGGCTGGTTAAGAGAACCATTGCACACAACTCTAGTTTAAGTATAGTGAGAGGTTTTCTCACTGGAGTACACAGTTAGTGTACACCTAAATTGGATCCGTATTTTTCCCGATCCGATATCTGGCGACTTCGGATTGAAAACAAACTCAAAGTATTAATGCATAGTGAGTGCCTATACTGCAGTGGGAACCCCTCCTAAAACGACCGATATCGGCCGACGTCGGACTGAGTAGCTTCTCCTATCAAACTTGTTTGGTTTCATTCTGAGTTTTCGTTCCAACAAGAGCAAAATGGCAGAAATGGACAAAGTAATTTCGATTTATCTGGTGAGAAATGAGCCTCGTTGATGGGATCAGAGTTTCAAAACATACCACAATCTGGACATTAAAGTCAATTGGGAAGGAATTATTAGTAAAAAGTAAATATATTGTTATGATTGTTTATTTTTACTTTGATTTAATTTATTGAGTCAATCAAAAAAATGTAACTTAATTGTTATCAAATGTAAAATAAAACTCCTTATATTACCTGTGTTCGATAGATTCAAAGATTTCTAGTTGTCCTTTATCGGGATAGAGAAAAAGGATAATAATAAAAGAAAATATTATATTACAAAAAAATTACGTATTCTTTATTTTATATGAACGAATAAAACAATTATCAAATCTGCCGTTATCTTATCAATGAGCATACAAGAAAATAAATAAAACTTTTATAATAAGAAGATGTTAAATCTACATACATTTATATTAAGTGAAAACCAATTTTACTTAAATTTTCCTTTACTCGAAACAAGAAACAACAAAAACTTTAAACTTTTGACTATACTAAAACATTTTTTAATTGAAGGTGATTACTTTGCAACATCGCACTTAACTAAGCCCTTAACGATAACATTTCAACGAAATCATATTTCACTTATCAATTTTGCAGAGGCGTACCAAAAAAAATTTAATTATTTATTTAAAACAATAAGTAATTAATTCAATCCTTGGTATCCAATCCTAACCATGGTAGGGGTACCTTGAAACAATACCAGCGTGCGTAGCGGCGAAATATGACAAAATTGGACTTATCTTTTACGCATAAATTTTATCAAAAATGGGTGCAAATACATGTTGCGTATTTAATTGTGCAAATAATAGCAAAAATAGTGAGTGTAGTTTTTATAGGTTTCTAAAGATTACATATAAATTCGAGAAAAGAAAAAGATGATTTCGTGCTATTAATATGAAAAAGTAAATATCACATAATTTCATTTTTATGCAATTAAAATAGGAAAAGTTTAAATAAATAACCTTAAATGATATTTCATAAGGTTTCATGCTAACTGCAGCCTGCCTGATGACTTTAGCTTTTATATCATAACTTTTACTACTATTGTTTTTAACTATATGCTCTTCCACATGAAAATCTTGATTTGTCAGTACTAGATTTTTCCCTTTCTTCTCCGTTTGGGGTTGCAAAGATAAATTTTGATGAATTTTTAGAAACCCAGTTTTAAATACTACATTTATTTTGTACATAAACTGAAAAATATAATTAAAAAACTAATTATTCATAATTGTCAATTTCTTATATATTTAACATATTTTTAACCTCAAATTGGGAGGTCCAAAACTCTCAGATGAAGGCAATAGGTCAGTCAAGCACGGAGTGAATAGTTGTTTAACAAAATAAAGGAAAATTTTATTGTTTTTATAGAGTACCTAATACAGTACTTCAAAAAACAGAAATCTTTGCAAAATACTTATTTCTTCAGTAGACTAAACAATCTGAAATTTTAACATACGATCTCGTCGTTGCACTTCATTATCTATTTATAGAATTGCTGTCTGCTATGAACGTTATATTTGTTTTGTTTTAACTCGAATTGAATTGATTTAACTATTTATTTAAATACATAAGTAATTACATAAAAATTAAATTTAAGACCGATATAATCATTAAATTATCATGTATCTTTTGACAGGTATCTTATAGTTGTCTAACAAATTAAAGTAAAATTTTAATCTTATTAGAGAGTACCTAATATAGAACTTCAAAAAACAGAAAACTTTGGAAAATACTTATTTTTTCGTAACAATAAAACACTGAAAACTTTGTTTTCAAACTTCCACAAAATTTATTTTAACTATTATCACTACAGCTGTTTCGGCTGATTGCCTTTCTCAAGTGATCTATTTTTGGCATGCGTTTACAATTTATAGTCTCTAAGGAAATAGGTTGAGGAGGGAAGAACTGCTTGTCTCAAGTTGGTCATTTAGAATTATACCTGTATTTTTTAATTTGTTGATTTCCATAGATTCTAACAAAGATAGCTTAAGGCCTTTATTTCGAATGTCAAGAATTTTAAATTTGTCATTAAAAGAATGATTATGTGATCTAGAAGGTGAAGTGCGTATGTCGAATCTGTTTTTCTATTATTGAAAGCCCTTTTATGTTCTGCTATTCGTTTATTAAAGTTTCTACCAGTTTGACCGATGTAAGTTTTTGGGCAGTCGCCACATTGAAGTTTGTACACAGCACTATTTAAGTGTTTTTTATTTTGGCTCTTGTTATTCAAACTTCAATGTTCAAACTTCAAACTTCTTGTTGTACAAACTTCAATGTGGCGACTGACCAATATGCCCAATGTGGCGACTGCTCGAAATATGAAATTAAGATGGCACCAACTACTAAAGAGTTAATAGCTTTGTTAGAAGAATACTCAGATTGTTCACTCTGCTTCAAGTTGATATACATTGGTCAAAAGATGAAGATAAAGAAGTGCACATTATAAGAGAAAGCCGACATAAATTCATATTTATAATTTATAATAGTGAAGAATCGCTACATCAATGTCAAGCTTCGTACATGTACCTCAATCTAAATTTGCTTTACCAGATTTGACAATTGGCCACATTACAAAAAGAGACGATAGTGCAAGAATGTAGGATATGCAAAGGTACTACTATTTATTTATCTAAAAGGTGTAGAATGCATCTACACCCCGAATGTTTCGAAAATTTTCACCTTACAATTTAATTTATATTTAAGATGCAATATGTTCCTGTATTAAAAATTGTACAGTTTTCCTTGAAAATGAGAAAAAACATTCTCTTTTGTTGTAAATTGCAATCCTTTTTTAATATATGTGTTTTTATTCCAATCTAATAAATTAATTGACAAATTTCTCATTGTATACTGACCGGCCGTTAACTATATAAAGAAGCGGCCGGGTTAATACTATATAAAGAATAAATTTTCCGCAAATTTACTTTACTTACCTCAAAACTATTTTAAAGTTAATAATCAAGTCTATTTAATAAATATATTCCCACGAAATAGAAAACGCTACGCCTATGCACATTACAATTTGGATCGAATAAACATAAACTAAAATATCATATTTCACTCATTAACATTCTTTCTAAGAACGTAAATATATATAGACCAGCAAAATATTGATATGTTTGCGGATGTTTTAAACTATTCAATAAACTTGTCTCACTACACACTCGTGAACCGCACCAATTTATATTGTTACGGGGGAAAATGTTATGAGGACTATATTACTTTTTCGCTTATTTACATGGGCGAAGTATACGCAATAAAAATGACCCCTGTAAGAATTTACTACTGACATTTTACACGGTTGCCGCTACCGTTTAGTTCAATTTGTAGATTAGTCACCTTTAATTGAAATCTGTCCGACTATAGTCCAACAACCTCAGTTCTTAAATTTGAATGCCAATGACCATTGTGTCAACACAGATCCCTCACAGATATTAATTTTAATTGTACAAAAAACTTACAGCTTTTTTCTTATTGAATTGTATGTTGGAACATACCCAGAAAAGTCCAGTCTCCTCAACGATGTGATCTCTCCTTTTTGGCACCTCGGCTCCTTCCTAACGTCTCTGCAAACCTCCTGCACTAACCAAAAACACTTCCTTCATTCCTCAAAAAAACTCAGCTACTTATTAATGACACAAGGACTTCGTTTTGTCAACTTGATGCCGTAAGACTACTTTCACATATCTTCACAAAATGCCCACGGTAGATACAAGGACCTCTTTTAATCTGCTTGTTATCTCCTTCTGCAAAACTATTCAATTGAATGTCAACCACACCCTATCTTGAGACAAACGACTGTTTCCTTCGATGACCAAATTATCACTAACCTTTCCGGTCTTCCTGATCGGCTCACAAATTCCCATTCAAAAAACGACCGTCCAATCAAAAACTTAAATTGTGTTTACCATGATTTTGGAAAAGCCTAATTTCGGTTTCAGAGAAAAACTAAATAGCTTACTTTAAAATTGGTTTTGTCAATACACAATTTATACATATTTTAAAAGGTTAGAATATGGTCATTTAATACTCGATTATACAAACAATGAAAATATAACTTACAGGTAAAATGTCTTCTGATTCTAAACAAAGGGTTTTTTTTTATAATTTTGTTGGAAACGGAAAAGGCCGTTTGCCAAACAAATTTCTATCCTTATCTACACTAAATCTTATCTTAAATTACTATATACAATTTGTTTATACTGATATATTAAAATTTTATTCCGATGGATCTTTTTATTTATTTTTCTTTGGTTGGGAAAGAAGAAACATGGCAATATATTATGTTGATACTTTTTATTGTAGATTATAACATAAAAATAGTAAGATAAAAAAAACAATCATAGAGTATTAATATTCAGCCAGTACGTTATAATGTTGAACATAGTGGAGGAATATTTAAGGATTAGGAATTATAAGTATATGCAACTAGATGGAAGTACAGCTGTCAGTATTAGGCAGGACCTTATATAAAAATAGTAATTATTATAATTCCTTTTTTACGTAATACTTTAGCAGTAATTGTTAATATTTGTTCTAAATGCGTTATTTTTGTCATGAAACAACACCTATTCCATTGAAATATGATTTGAAATTGCCTCTCACAACTTTTGCCTCATTTGACGGCCTGTTGAACGTTGTTGATGAACTTATTTCTTGAAATGGTGATTCATTCGGTAATTTCGCCGAACTGAAAATGTCACCGCTCTCACGGTCAATAATAAGGTTGTGCAGCAACCAAATACTTTTCACAATCCGTTCAGCTTTATCAATTTCGGTCTCCATAAACTTTCCCAATAAACGCCATTTAGCTCTCATAACACCAAAAGCACATTCTACGCATCTTCTAGCCCTCAATAGTCTGTAGTTGAAAACCCTCTCTTCGTGCGAAAGATTTCGTTTTGAGTAAGGTTTCATAAGATATTATGGGTTTAGAGGATAAGCATCGTATCCAAGCATAAGAAATGGCATATTTGTGGATATTCCTTCGATCGGTAAAGGTTGTGGTAAAGTATTAGGGCAGTTTTCTAAACATGTAGACAAAGTAGAAGCAGTAAAAGTTTGTCCGTCATGTTGCTTTCCATATCCACCGACATCCACACAAAGAAATCGACAGCGGTAGTCCCTCACAGCTTGTAGCATAACCGAAAAATACTTTTTATAGTTAAAATAAGTAGTATCACTTTTTTTGGCATTTAATACGGATGTGCTTGCTATCAATACATCCAATGGTATGAATAAAATTCCACCGTTCGTTGAATCCGACAGCTAATTGTTCAAATTCTTTTTGATCAGGAACAGACAGATGTCGCTCGTAAAAATTGTTCCATATTGCACCCATAACTGATCATACACATTTGCCAACAGTGTAATCGTTCATTCTGCATGTTAGGCCCCGGGACCGAAATGACATCCCCGTTGGTAAGTACCTGAAACAAATTACTTACGTAAATTTACTTACCTTATGGTGATACTAAGTTTTTTTTCGGGACTGATGCATGCTCTGAAGTTTGGTCGGATATGTTGTCCTCTATTCCTTCAAGTATGTAATAAAACGTTTCTATACACATGAGGTGGTACACTTTAAATTTATCAGGATAGTTACGTAAAGTTTGTAAAGTTTTATTAAATTCTCCTGAAGATCTGTCTTCGTTAAATTTATGTATCCATGTACGTTTTCTTCTATATCTTTTAAGAACGTTATTTTCTAACAACAGCCAACACATTAAATTTTCATCGGAACTCATTGTCGGTGGTCGGACGTTAACTGAACGAGTACAGGCATTCACGTCGTCGGATCGAAAAATCTGCCTACATCGGATCAGGAGAAATACGGTCCCAATATAGGTGTACCCTTATTCAACATCATATGTTTGGATTTTTGTACTCGATGAATCAAAGTCTACTTTGGAACAGCCATATCTTTGTTGATATTAAGTTTACTTTAACAAAAAAAAAACCAAATATCTTTATTTTATAAGCTTCATTTTATATCCAAACAGTTTTTCCGATAACATTTAAATTTTCGTCAAGAATAACTTGACTAAAATAGACAAAAATATTAACTTTTCGGAAAAACTCTTAAGGGCATTTTTGTCTTAAAAATTCATTATTCTAGCGACTACCATGGTTTTTTGTTATAAACTTTTTCCACCCCGTGTTGGGGTGGTAACCACCCCCAAGGAAAAAGCACATATTGCCATAAGGTAGATTTTGATATTGAATCTATTTTTTAACTACTGTCAAAATTTCAAACAAATCGTTGAAAATAAACAAAATTCAGAGATTGTCTACTATGTTTTAATTTTTGAACGTTTTTTTAATATATACTTCTATGCGCTATTTAGATAGTTTAACAAGATTTACCTCGTATCTAAACTAGACCCACTAGTGTTTAATTGAAAACAACAGTTGCGTATTGTTAGATAATTCGACTCACTTTAAATAGAGATAGAATTAGAATGCAATTCATGAACCAGACGGAGCTTGGCCATAGATTTTTACTGATGAATTAAAAATGTCAAATACATCTGGCAAAGATATTCGAGGCCAGAGGCGTCACTGCCGAACTCCCCTTATTGTATTTTTGCAGATTTCATCAGCGGATCCAATAATGTCATAAACAGATTCGATAAATGTGGTATGTCTGCAGAGAATGGACGTTTTGGATTATGTTAAGAGTGGATGATCAAAAAATTAGGGTGGTTCAAATACAATTACGGGTAGTTACAATGAATGTACAGTCACGTAAAGTTTCTGGGATTGACAGTAAGCTATTTTTAAACCCCCTTTTTTTAATTTATAATGCACAATTTAAATTACTCAAAATAATATAGGCATTTGCCAGATTAGTTTTTGTGGGTGTTCAAAAAGAGAACAAAAAAATAAAACAATGAAAAGTGTGAAGAAAAAAATCAAAATAAGAGATGACTGTTTAAAATGTTTATATAAATAATTGCCTAGCCCTAGCGCAATAGAGATTAAAGATTAAAAATCAGTAAAATAAAGCCACAAACAAATATTAAACACGTTTACGTTTATGCATTTTAAATATGTAATTATTCTTCAGTTTGAGTACAAAATCTTTCATTTTTTTATAGTTTTTTATTATAATAAAGAACTAAGAGCTAAGAGCTAAAGAACTTTCTACTTCCAGAGATAGCCGAAGAACAATATGGATTTGTACCAGGAAAGGGAACGCGTGAGCAAATACTCAACACCAGACAGATAGTAGAAAAAGCGAGAGAACATAACATACCAATGTTGCTCTGTTTTGTAGATTACACAAAGGCTTTTGATTCAGTAAAATGGGATCCTCTCTGGAGTATAATGGAAAATATGGGAGTACCTAACCACCTAGTTAACCTAATAAGAAATCTGTATAATAAAAACTCAGCCAAAGTTAAAGTACATGGAATATATTCAAATGCATTCAAAACAGAGAAAGGAACCAGACAAGGTTGCATACTATCACCATTATTGTACAACATATATTCTGAATATATTATGAGAAAAGTACTAATGAATGGGATGGAGGAATCACTATAGGAGGCAGAAAAATCAGTAACCTGCGATACGCAGATGACACACTTATACTAGCAGCGAATGAAGTCGAAATGATTACCATCATCGAACGGCTAAGCCGAATAAGTGAAGAATTCGGACTTCAAATCAACACCGGAAAAACAAAAATAATGATTGTAGACAGAGCAAATAATAATCTACCGCATATACGCCAAATAGGGATTTTCGAAGTAGTCGACAGATTTGTATACTTGGGCTCTCTGATAACCAACAATGGTGATTGTTCCTCAGAAATCAAACGTAGACTAGGAATGGCCCGAACCGCAACTGCTAAATTAATTAAAATATGGAAAGACCGAACAATAACAAGGAATACTAAGCTCAGGTTGGTCAATGCCCTTATTTTTTCCCATTGCTACATATGCAGCTGAAACATGGACTCTCAAAAAAATCGATAGGAGTAAGATCGAAGCCTTCGAAATGTGGGTATATAGAAGAATTCTACGCGTGTCCTGGACAGAACATAGAACCAACCTGTCAATTCTGGAAGAGCTTCATATCAAAGACAGGCTATTAAAAAAAGTAAACCAAGCATACCTAACTTACTTCGGCCACATAGCTAGAAGAACGGGCACCATGGAACTATTGGTAGTAGAATGGAAAGGTAGAAGGCCGAAGACCAAGAGGAAGATCTCCAATACGATGGGTAGACCAAATGAAGAGTTTGGTGGGAAAATCCCTACATGAAGCCGTCCATATGGCACAAGATCGCAGTCAATGGAGACAGCAGACTAACAATATTTAGGGTGTCACTACGCCCTGACAAGGGCTAAAGGATTGAGGAGGAGGATTTATAATAATTTTAATTGAGAAGCTCGTGTGCATCTCGTAATGTAACCTTGCTTTTCGTATAAGACAAGAATGAACATGAATGAATGAAACTTATTTATTTTATACGTTACATTCGCTATACGATAACATTACGATACGATAACGATAACGACACGTAACATGTTAGATGTTACTAGTTAGTTATCGGTAGGCGAGGTAGTACACTGTATCTTATTAGTTCTTAATACGTCATATGAAAATGAGCAGAAACGATTGCAAAAGTTGGTGGAAGAGTTTTCTCAGACGAAGACAGTGATGACAGTAATCGGAATAAAATTTTAATTAGTTAGTGATGACGAAATAAGTAGTTCTTCGTCAAATGAAGGTGTTCGGGAAAGCAAAGGATCAAAAATGCAAAGTACTTTAAGAAAATTTACCTCCAACATCACAAAACTTAAGAACAGTAGACGATACCATTGAAAATGTTATTTTCCAATATCGACTGCCAGATGATGAAAGTTCTTCAGAAGACTATGACATTGCGATTGATGATAACACATCTTTTAATATGGAATTTTAATTATGGAATCAGATAATAGGACAAGTGATGGAGTTTCAATATCTAGGCATCACATTATCTAGCTACGAATGATCAAAACAGAAGAGAAAGATCAAGTGAATAGAGCAAATAGAGCCGAAGGTTCTCTAAAGGAAGCAATATGGAGAAATAAATGAAAGGCAAAACTTACAAACAGTCATCAGACCAATAATATGGCATAGGCAGCACAAACACGATATGACATAGAAAAGACAAAAAGGATGTTAGAAACAGCAGAAATGAAATCAATTAAAAAAAATTTATGGTAAAACAGTATGGGACAGAAATAGAAGTACAGATATACGACGTATATATAAGGTGGAGAACATCAAGGACTGGGTAAGAATTAGAAGAGTAGAATGGAACGATCATATAAGCCGAATGACAACAGAGTATTAAAGACGGCAAAAGACGGTTCCCAAATAGGAAGTCAGTCGTGTCTACATATAAAGAAGAAGAAGACATTAACTATTATCAACTGTACGCACTGTAGTATAGACTGTTGTCAACTCGAACTTTTTTTAATCAGTGCTGTCTGTCTCTCTGAAAAACTACAGAAATCGTCTATCTGTCAATATCTACAAAAAACTATACATATTTTTGTATTGTAATCTTACTGTATAAAACTTACTTTTTTCACGAAAATCATGTATTCTGAATTTAATACTGCCACTACTTTATAATGATGTTAAAAATAGGTAAACTTTTAAGTTTGTACCATTTTATTCCATAAGTTATAAATAAAAATATGCTATATCCATATTACTCGGATGTTGATGCTTGAATAACATACAAATAAAATATATGAATGATGGGTTATTAACAGGTTGAGTGCCACAACAGACACCGGTGTCTGCTCAGCAGGTATTTGCCCAATATTGCCAGAGCAGACACCCGTGTCTGCTATGACTTCATACACATTTTTGACTATACCTTCACAGTGTCTGCAAATCCTGTGTATTTAACATACATGGGTGTCTGCTAAGGTGATGGTTTATATTCTTCTTTGGGTGCCGTCTTCAATGAAGGTTGCGATAACCTCAGCAAAATCATTTCTGTCCCTGGCTTTTCTTATTAAAGATTGAGAATCCAAACCAGTCCACTCACGAATGTTCTTCAACCAGGACGCCTGCCGTCTACCAGGACCACGTTTTCCTTCTACCTTCCCCTCTATAAGAAGCTGCAGTAGCTGGTATTTCTCATTTCTGTATATCTATCCCAAATATGAGGTTTTCCGTGTTTTCATTATTTTTAAGAGTTCTCTGTCGGTACCCATCTTGTGTAGGACCTGCTCGTTGCTCATATGCGCTGTCCAGGGGACTTTCAGCATCCTTCGAAATAACCACATTTCAAACTTTCCAAACGCCTTAGTGAGTTGATTATTGAAGGTCCAGGCTTCATGGTTTATATGCGACAACTATAAACTCTTTAAATTTTCTTACGGGACTGCTTTTTGAAGGTTATAAAAAATTCTAGTTTTGAAGACAAATATTTACTTTCATAAAAAGATAAAATACATAGCAACTAATTATAATGTGTTTTATTAAAACAAGAAAGACACCATGAAAGGTATAACCAGAATTACAGCATAGTTTAAAAAAATTGTATCCCATATTTGTGGGTTTTTTGCGGTATATATTGTTTTTAAAAGCAAGCGTCCTTGAAATGGAACCATACTCTCATCAATACAAAAAACTTCACCTGGAGTATACAACGCTTGAAAATTTGTATTGCACATATTTACCAATCCCTGTATTTTATAAAGTCGATCACCTTGGGGGCAAAGGGGAATCTGTTCCGGCTCATTGTATTCCTCACAACATTATTATTATACAATATAGATTTGGACCAATAACTCTTTATTGCTGGCATTTTCACCAGACCCATATAGCCCATAAGTCCTAGAAATCTGTTTCATTTCAGAAATAGTCGTGGGTTCCCATTTATGTAGTCGCGGGATTGTGGATATTATTGTTGTTATTAATTGTGTAGCATATAATTTGTGTTTGCTGGACAATATGCTCAATTATGTTATTATCCACACAAGCAGAATAAAAGTCAAACGGAGTACCATTTGAAAGTTGAGCACAACCGCGTCATTAGGACCACATTAATCTATAAAACAAAGATTTTTCTGCCGTCCAGTAGGTTAGAGCATCCATCACTGATTTCTGTAACGGGTCGGTTGACTTGGAAGACTGTTGTGTTGTAATTTGTCAATGGGGTATCACTCGAATCGGAATCGGGATGATTCACTTTCTGTCTGCGTTTTTTAGACTTTGGCAGCACCTGAGCAGCAGGTTCAGAATCATCAGAATTTGACGAGCTTGGAACATAAGCTGGATCGTTTATGGAATATGTGAAACTGAATTCCTCATCTGATGAATCGCAGCTGTCTTCTGAAAACATTTATTTACTTGCAGTCTGATCTAACCTACACTTATTGTTAAAAAACTTACCGTAAACTTGCTGCAGACTGTTTTGCATAAATTGCAGCCATAATTCTCTTTGTGCGATCACTAATATTATGCACGATGTATAATTTTTAAGAAAAATCACCAATATAGGTATTTAATACAGCTATAAAACAAATATATAAAAAAAATGGCGATATAATTGAAAAAAAATGGTCGGATTGAAAAAATTACGACTCCCTTTCTCTTAAAAATTTATAAGCATTCTAGATATTATAAAAAATAAAAAAAATTGAAAATCCACTCATCTACTCAGTTTCTGGTTGGCACTCAACCTGTTAAAAGCCTTTTCTTATCAAAATCTTATTTAAATTGTTTTTTATATATATATATATATATATATATATAATATATTTATATATATATATTATATAAAGAGTAACTCACAGGCAAGTAACTTATAACCATATAGATCAAACCATTTTAAAAAATAATTGTCTTTTTTATCGAGTATAACGAGTTAGCGGCGCTGTTAACAAACTTAATTACGAGTCTTGAATCTTGGCAAGAGACTGCAGGAGACAATTTCAACCGGGTTAAGTTTGACAGAAGCCAATAGTTAAAGCAGACTTGATTTATTTAGTATTCGACAACGAAACTCTCAAAACTTAAAACTTAAAACATAAAGTTTCTTTTGGTAGATTACGAAAATGAATAGCAACTCTTATCCTCACCACTAATATTCTCACTCTTAATGTGTTAGACCAATCGAATATTTAGCGCAAAGTTTCTGTGGTCAAAATCCGAATTAATATTTATATTTTAAATTTGAACTTATAGCATTACTGAGTGATTGGACGTCATCAGTCCATCCGCTGGATGTTTACTCAAGTATGACATTATTCACGAATTATTTTTTATATTACTTCTTCGTCCTACTCACAAAAACTAAAACGATAAACTTAAGCTATATGTCCATATACAACAGTATACATGGAACAAAGACAGCCATATGACGATGGTAGGTGATTGATTCACCTACTGTCAAGTTTTGGCTTGACAGCGTTTGTAGTGTGTTTATACATTATTTTCCTGTCATTTAAATATTCAAGCCTTTTTCGTACTTTAAATATAGGTACATATTTTGAACAAAGAGTTGTTATAATGACCAACCTTTACCTTTATGTTGGATTTATTAGGGTTATTAGAGGGTATTAGAGAATTTATTTATTAGCTTATGACCAATAATTACGGTGACCATATGTACTTATGTAAGTAGGACAGTACATACTTATTTTTAAATATTGTTCTAATGTTCTTTAAACCCTTTCTAAGGACACGCGAATGTACTTTTATTTTTATATTTTTATCTTTAACTATTTTTTAAACAATTATATTAGACTCTGTCCTCAGTTAATTCTCTTTGGAACTTTTATTTAAATTTTGGCCCACTGCAACGTTGCATCTGAACAAGCATTCAAATAATGACAAAGATGGGCCCTTTGCACTCCATACCATTAGGCATATGCACAGTTTTAGATCATTAGATTTAGAGATTGGAATTGCTGGATTCAGCATCCAGCAATTCAGCTGGATCCAGCGTTTTTTTATAAGTTGGATCCAGCAAACAATGCTGGACCCAGCATCGCGGATCCGCAAACGTGTCAAATTCGAAATAAATTACTTCTTGTCTTTATTAGCCTCTTTATCAAAGCCGTGAGTCAGCAACTTGCCATTCTATCGCTCTAGCAGGTAGGACGTGCCACAAGTGCGATTGAACTGCAACATCGCGTCGCCCCTCTCTCTCTTTCTCTCGACTGCACCGCCTACGCCTACCCATTCACTCTTAGACCTCTTCTATTTGTCTAATTTTTATATCAATCAAACTAGGTTGATTAGAATTCACGGCTCGTGTACTGCCGAACACTGCATTGAAATAGTAGTAGAACGGTTGAAAATTTTTGGTTTAATGATTGAACCCTACACCATTGGTATCACAACCGACGGCACATATGTTATGGTGAAAGTTGGCAAGCTCATGCCCATCAACAACTGTGCTATGCACAAAGTAGAACAAGCAGCAATAGACGACACTGATGAATATGAAGACGAAAACGAAGATATGGAAACAGAGATCTATGAAGGATTGGCAGTAACAATCCTACCAACATCGTCGAGTCTTGTTGAATTAATTCTCCGTTACAGCGATCTACTCATCAAAATACGAAAAGTTGTTAAAACGTTTAAAACATCTCCTATTAAGAGACGACATGTTCTTGCAAAAATATGTCAAGGAAGAGAAAGGCAAGTAATTAAGTTTGATTCTTGACTGCCGCACCAGGTGGAATAGTTTGCTCAGTATGCTGGAACATTTCTACAGCCTAAAAGTTTGCATCGATAAAGCGTTGATAGACATTGATTCTGCGATAAAATTCTCTGCTGGCGAGTGGTCAATAATAATGAGTTGATCGCCACTCTTCAACCGGTGAAACTGGCTGTAGAAGCTCTTGGCAGAAGAGAGCCCACTTTGATGGGCTCTAGAAATTACAGGTACATAGTGTACTTACAAAATCCAAAAAAGTATGACGAAGGACTAAACAATCCTGGTTATTTGCCCATGCCGAAAAAGAATGCAATGCGACAAGAGATAAAAAATTTGTTAAGTCGTATAAATAAGCAAGTGGAGAAGATTGTGGAAACCGTACAAGAGGACATAATGAAAGTAAAAAATATGCCAGCTAATCCGGAGCCCCTGAATTTTACTTTAGTACAAGAACTTGAGACTGAACTGAAACGAGAGAGAGAAAAATTGTATAACAAAAAAAACTGGTTCTTAAAAAGATTACGAAAAGATTATGAAAAAGGAAATGACCGTTTATGAGACCGAAGGAGTAAAAGGCAATCATTTGTCCATGTGTCCAAAGCCGGACCAGCGTAGAGGCCGAAAGGGCTTTCTCCGAAACCGGCTGTATGTATAGATCTGTGCGAAGTAGATTAGGCGATAAAACGTTAGAAACATGTTTTTTTAAGGTCCTACTAAAAAAAACTAAATAATTATTCATGTCTCTGTTGTTTAAATATGTAGAATACAGACTGATTTTTATCATGATATCGAAAAAAAATTGTCCTTGATAAGCCATGGAAGAAAAATATATTACTTAACTTGTGTCAGCTCAAAATTGCCATCAATGAAATTTGCTTCAAATGAACTACTCTTACAACAGATAAGTTCATTTGGATAAAATTTTATTATATGTTTATATACACCTAAGATAATTTTTATTTTAAGTTTTTATTTGATTAGTTTGTATTAAAAAGCTTAAGTAATAAATGAACAAAAATACATTAAAATCGTGTTTTTATTTTGATTCCACATTTTGCTGGATCCGCGCTGGATCCAGCTGGATTCAGGTCAATCTTGCAAAAATCTAGCTGGACTGAAAATGCTGCTGGATTGTCAATCCCTAATTAGATTGTAACAATAAAACACTGAAAACTTTGTTTTCAAGCTTCCACAAAAATTTATTTTAACTCTTATCTCTACAGATGTTTCGGCTGATTGCCTTTCTCAAGTGATTTATTTTTGGCAATGCGTTTACACTTTATAGTCTATTTGAGGAGGGGAGACTGTTTGTCTCAAGTTGGTCATTCAGAATTATATCTGTGTTTTTTAATTTGTTGATTTCCATAGATTCTAACAAGGATAGCTTAAGGCTATTTTGGATGTGAAGAATTTTAAATTCGTCGTTAAGGCATGGAATCAGATTGCTCGATCGACCACGACCGACCGTCCGACGGCGAACAACCAACTTTTGTATTTTTATTTTTAAACTCACATTACTCGTCCACGATCGATCGACCGACCATCAAGACGTCAGGAGTGTGTAGCAACATAACCACATTTTTGTTATTTCATTTTATTGGGTTCTTTGTAAAAAATTGAATTATGGATAGAATTAGCAGCAATAATTCTACTGATAAATTATTTATCACTTATTTGATATCTTTATAGGCGTAGGACAGTTTGTTTTTTTAAGACATTTTTTAAAAAGACACCAACAAGGAGAATTATTTGTGTTATACCCCATTCTATTAAATGATTTTATAAAATTTCAAAATTATTATCGCATGAACAAGTCCTGTTTCCAAAAACTTAGTATTCCAGAGTATTCCTTAGCATTTCCAAAAAATTAATAGAACCTTAATTTTTGTATTGGATATACAACTACATAATCCAAAGAAACAAAAACAAATCCAATTTTATAGGTTAATTACAAATTTTTAAATGTCAATGGTCAATGTCTTAGCTCAAAACAGCACAAATGAATGCGAAATGTTCCATATTCATCGACCAAACGACCAAAAATTCCAACAAGTCCGAATTTCAAAACTGGACGATCGCGGTCGGTCGCTGTAAGTGATGGTCGGTCCACCAGTCTGAGTCAACGCATACATTTTCATAGACTTGTAATTTTGGTCGATCGTGGACGGTCGGTCTGGTCCGAAGCAGTGTGATTCCTGCCTAAAAGAATGATTTTGATCTAGAAGGTGAAGTGCGTATGTAGAATCTGTTTTTCTATTATTGAAAGTCCTTCTATGTTCTGCTATTCGTTTGTTAAAGTTTCTACCAGTTTGACCGATGTAAGTTTTTGGGCAGTCGCCACATTTAAGTTTGTGCACACCACTGTGTAAGTGTTTTTTATTTTGGCTCTTGTTGTTTTTGATATATTTGCCTAGGTTATTATTTGTTCGGAAAACTGGTGTTATTCCTTTCTTTTTTATGTGTTTGGCTATTTTTGTTGTAATTTTGCCTGTATATGTAATCGAACAGAATGTACTGGGTTTTTTCTTTGGTGGTGGAAATACTAATTTCAGGGCTTTCTTGTGTAGTTTTTGATTTAACGTTTTATTAATTGTTTGTTCATTGTATCCGTTGTTTACTGCTATTTGCTTAATTATATTTAATTCTGTCTCAAGACAATACGTCAATTGTAATATTAGACATTGTATAATGCTTATAACCGATCTAAGTTTGGCTGACATCTTTTGGTTTATTTCCTATAATACTAATGAGGACAAGGTGCAAAGATCCAGTGAAACTATTGTAACTATGTTTTGCATCGAATTCGTAGACATTGCGAAATTTCTTTATCAGGAGAATCTCTAATCAGGAGTTATTAAACTAAAGCGGGAGTTATTAAATTAACACGAGAATTATTAAACTAAAGTGTTTACATGATCATAAACACAGACATGTTTAAGCTGGTGCAGGGTTCAATATTTCGGGAATCCTTTCGATCTAATTCTTAAAATAGTTGGCGCCCAACTCTTCAATCAACTACATATTCTATTTAATTTTTATTTTTCATTTTAAATGTATTTCAGTTATATTTAGTTATATTCAGTTAAAATATCCTTCACCTATAAACAGACATGCTTCTGTTGAAAATTCATTTTATATAGTAAATCTTACCGTGGGGTGAATACTTTTTTAGTTAATCATTTTTTTATATGTCCTTTATAATTTCGTTTTGACTCTTTATACATATTTAACCTCCAACCCAAGTGCTTCTTTTCAAACCATGTGCAATATCTTTAATATAATTTAACTAATTTGTTTAATCATTATTATATTCATTTTATCCTTGTCAATTTGCTATTTGCTAGTTAATAATGGTTTCAATTTTCATTTGGCACTACGCAGTTGCTAACACTAGTTGCTACGCTAGTAAATAATGCCATTAAAACCTCCGTAAAAGAATACATAACCGTCAGCGATCGGATAATTGTTGTCAGAATGAATGCCAGTCCAGTTAATCTTAATGTAGTACAAACATATGCCCCAACAAGCCGAATCTCACGATGAAGAGGTCGAAACATTTTATAGTACGTTGGAGCAGACGCTTAGGAAGCTTCCAAATAGAGAAATCACAGCAGGCGTAGGCGATTTCAACGCTAAAATTGGTGTAACTACAGAAAATCATTACTTGCAAGAGACCGTCGAATTATATAGACTTGGCCAAAGAAATGACAGAGAAGAACGCTTGCTACACTTTTGTATAGACAACAACCTGTTTGTTACTAATAACAGGCTTTCAACATCACCCAAGATGACTATACACTTGGATATCACAGGAAATAGATACAGAAATCAGATAGATTTTATACTGGTAAAAACCCGTTGGAGGAGCGCTGTTAAGGATGTTAAGACCTATCCAGGAAAAGATTGTAATAGCGACCATCAATTTTTATCAGCTGAATTCCGCATGAAGTTAGAAGCAGTCCAAAAACAGGAAATACAACAACTAAATGGTATCTAAGATATAACGATCCGTACAAAAAGCCGCAATGCAAAAGCTATGTGACCTCAAACAATCATTAAATCCAGAAGAGTCCTCAAATAGCATATGGACAAAAACAAAATCCATATTGCATAATGCTGCGAAAAACATTAAGAGTGATAGAGAAGAAAGAAGGAAACAATGGATAACAGACTCGACGTGGACTAAAATACAGGAGAGGAAGTGCTTAAAAGCCACAGGACTGAACATTGAATAAAGAGGCCTATAAAGCGCTGAACGGTCAAATAAAACGACTCTGCAAAAAAGATAAGAACACACACTTGAACAAAATCTGCATGGAAATAGAAGGCATAAAACCAAAACTGAGACCAGAGACATGTTTAAAAAAATAAAGCAGATAACACGTTCCTTTGCACCAAACTACCTTGCTATCAAAGATCATAATGGGACTCTACTCACTTCTAAAAAAGATATTTTAAACAGATGGAAAGAATATTGTGGATGACTGATGATGGAGGAAAGCACAGACGCCCCATCACAACAAGAAGATGCCAGTTTTGCGACGGAACTTGACATACTCAAAAGTGAAGTTGAAGCAGCAATTATGATGCACAAAAGTCAGAAAGCTGCCGGTCCGGATAACATACCTATTGAAATGATTTGGGCCCTAGATGACGTTGGAGTGGATATAATACATCAAATTTGTCAAAGAACTTAAAGCGAGCAAAAAACCCCGGCCCAAACCCTCGAGCACCAAGTCGCCGAACTGGGTATCTTTGTTTTCAAAATACCATACAATATGTTCGTTGTCGAACTATAAATAAACGCTTTTATTACAATTAATATAACTATCAAAACAGTAGTGAGCGATAAAATTGAATTTAGGATATAGAATGAATTTAGAATATAATAAACAAATACAGGCCTATTTATAAAGTCGGTTCGCTATTCCCAGTCCAAACTGTCTAGTGAATTTAGTAATTATTTTTTTTGCGAAGTTAGTTACTTTCGACAGACTAAAAGTGGCTGGAAATTACTATACAACCAAGCACACGTACTCATAGCCAATATTAATAGTAAACAAACTAAATAGTAAATAAAATATAACTTTGTGAATTACCGACAATCGATATTTATTTATCTGCACCATATATTAAATAGTTATGTTAAATTATAACACTAAAATATATTTTTAAAATACATACTACCCAAAATTTGATGGTTTAGTTATACACTTCCACTATTTAGAATAATTCTTCTTTTTTTTAAAGAAAGAAGTCTGCAATAGTAATATACTTGAGCTATTAATATGAGAAATAGGAATTGTTGTGTTGTAGTGTTTCCAACAATGAATCTGTCAAAATATGCCCGAGCTGAGCGAATATAGTATACCTTCTCTGCGGATGGACTGTGGTCGGCGGATTCCAATGGAATTATGTGTTTATATTTTAATGATTACTGTGGAAGAAGAAGAAACGTTTATTCAACATCACAGGTACCGTAATTTGAGTTGCATACACACAAAATATTGAAATTATTGTAATTACTATTTAAATGGATTCGGAATTTAATTTAAATTCCGAAGAGGAAATTGAAACGTCAATAAACGTATTTTTATCTTTAATTGTGGCTTATTCCCATTTAAACAGTATTTACTTTAAAATGATACAAGAAAATAGCTTCAGAACAATATTGAAATTAATTGATAAATTTTACATTTAACCTATTTCGACATAAAAAATAATACCAACACCTATAAATAAATATTTTTACTGATAATTATTAATAAATTGTTTCAATATATAATAAATTAGGTTGAGTTTACCGAAAGGACAAGCTGAATATAGCCGCAAATGTCAACCATGATATAAAACATTTCGGTTTGGCAATGTTGGGATGTTTTTATAATGCGTATGTTTTATGCTTCAAATATAAAGATAAGTTTTTAAAAAGTACATTTTGATTATATTATGTAATGAATTCTGAAATTCAATTTATATATAACAAAAACGAGTAAATATTTGTCTCTTTCGAGATTAATTACAAGCATATGTTGCAATCTGGCAACTGCTGATTTGTCGATTGCCAAATTTATCCCCTAATCTATCAAAGGGCAATTGCCAAAAATAATTTCTAATAATTAATAGCAATTTATCTCCAAAAACAAATATTTACTCATTTTTGCAGAATTTCTAACGCTTTATCTCTCTATATTTGAAGCATACAGCATATACATTATAAAAACATGACAACGCTGCTAAACCGAAATTTTTTGTTCCATGTTTGACATTTGCGCCTATAATCAGTTTGTACTTTCGGTAAACTCAACCAATTATAGTTTATTTTTATGAACGAGAGAGTAATTAGCATAATTTTAACTGGTATCTTCGACCACTCCATGGGCGTGCTCAAGATTAATTGAAAAATTACTTTGAATAATTGTAAAAAATAAATGAATTATTTCAGTGTTATAAAGTGTTATGTGTATGTAAACAAAAGTGACCTCTTTTATCACACACTATATTAGAACTGACTGGCCTACATTAAAAAGGGTTTTAAAAAATTCACATTTTTTTTTAATTTTTAAAAATTACAAAAGAGAAAAAGAGTTTTTAAAACCGTCTAAGGTATGTTAAATAGATGAATAAAAATATTAATATAAAACTTACAGCTACTTGTTACAAATCCAAATCAGATTCAGAAGATGAACTTTCAGAACCAAGATTTATAATAACTGGCTCGATCATTTTATCAGTAATATTGTCCAGCTTCCACATTTTTTCCTCTTCTTTAATAGTGTGATTTACTGCCTTTTCCCAGTTTTCAGGTTTTACATTATTTACGGCCTCCAAAAACAACTGTTTAACATCATGAATTTTAAAAGTGGTATTTTTTCTTGAAACTTCACTCTTTATCTGTGCCCATACCAGTTCAATCGGGTTTAATTCACAATGATATGGTGGGGATCTAAGTACTGTCATTCCACGATTTTTGGCAATTTCATCAATTTCGTATTTTTTAAATTTTTCTTTATGAAGGGCACACAACGAATAAAGTTCCTTTCTTATAGATCCGGGATGGTACGTAATATTTTTTGAACTCAGCCAATTCTGCAAGTCTTTTTTTAACCACTTGGTTGTGGGCAGTCCTTCTATAAGTCTGGAGTGATAACTTGCATTATCCATTACTATTACACAGTTCTTAGGAAGAAGATCTATCATTTGTTCGAACCATTCTTGAAAGACATCAGCGTTCATGTCTTCATGGTAGTCACCGGTACGAGTTGATTCAAAAGTTAATAAACCACCTTCAACAAAACCGTCTGAACTGCCAATGTGTACTATTATCAGCCTGCGTCCCTTTCCTGATGGTGGGTTTAAACCAGTAGATAAGTTATTTACAAAAGCGTGCCTTTGACTTGTAACAGTTTCATCCTGCCAAAATTTATTTGGTGTATGACCCTCGTTGATCCATGTTTCATCAAGATAAAATATTTTTCTTTTTTGGTTTCTCATTTCCTTTATGGTTCTTAGAAAATGTCTTCTCCATATGACAATATCGCTTCTTTCTAATAAAATAGACTTTCTGGGATTCTTTTTCCAGCGGAAGCCTATTTCTTTTAAAAGTTTCCATAACGTACTTCGACTCATTTCTGGGTAATCCTTATCATCTCGAACTGAGACAAGAACTTTATCCAATGTTGGAAATTCTTGTCTAAAGAAGAATTCATGCACTTTCCGTCGAAGTCCTTCTTTAAAATGATATTCTATTTGAAATTTTGGTTTCCCTGGAGCATTACGTGGCATTTGAAAACTACCACATTTCTCTTCTTTAATAACTCTGTAAATCGTAGATTTCCCAACACCAAGTGTACTGCTAACTAACTCAACGGTCTCATCAACACTTTCACATAAACGTTTGTCTGTAAATGATTTAAAACAATTAAATATTAATGTTTTTTCATTAACTGTTAAAGGACCAATTTTTCGGCGTTTACACGGCACTTCCAAATTTTCCATAACACTAGTATACACAATAAACTGCACCTTGCAACTGAAGTACCTACTTTTAGTGAACTGTTAAGAATTTTGAATACGCCACTTGGACCTTCCTACAAATGGAAAAACCCACTATCACATTTTCTGTGGAATAAGTTTAGAAGGTAATTATCTAGTCAATTACTGTCGTAGATTCCTGGAATTAAAGAATTAAATGTTTGATTGTTGAAACCCTTACTTCGTGGAATGCACTCATTTCAGATAAAATAAAAACGTTTTATTTTATCTAAAGAATTAAACTTTATTTTGCAAATAGGTAGGTACTTATTAAACTTTTATTGGTTATATATAACCAATAAAATAAACATCTTACATTTCTTGCAAATTCATTAGTACCTGTTAACCTCCATCACTCCGACACTGGCAACCTTATTTAGGGATTAGTAACCCTCACAACTATTGTATTCTATTCTGCTCCAACCTTTATACCTGGTGGTCATACTCAATTTAAAATTGTTTTCCTATATACTTCTGTAAACTTGTTGACAAATATCTGTTTTTCATTGAGTCACCGTATCAACAGTTTAGGGATTTGCATACATAATTTATTGTTTTATTACTCTCTCATACATAAAAATACACTATAACATTTTTAATACAAAAAATCCCACCTTTAATTTTATCATTATTATGTTTTATATTTTTATTCCAATGTGTCAGATATTCTGAATGTACGTTTGTGAACTGGTCTATTTAATGAGAATGAAATGGAAAAATTAGAGGTGTGAAAAGTTGGCGCCGGAATCCAGACCTTAGTCTCTGACACATCTTTCACACTTTTTGTTTTTGGCCTCTAGCCGGTTTCTTGTTTTTTTTTGTTTTCGGTCGCATGGATTTAAAAAGAGAATGGCGGCTTATGTAATGTGAGGATGTCTAGAGATGTAGATAAAATGTAAATTTATATATTTTGTAGAACAATAGCCACTAATTAAGGAATAATTTATTTTATTTTTGTTTTGTTTTCTAAGTATTGAAGTTTCTTAAGTACTCTCCAGTGAATATAGAAGTTATATTATTTAAATAAATTATTTTGAGTTTGAAAATCATTGATAACATAGTTTTTCTGACAGTCCTAATAATCCCCAACGCAATGTCATAAACCATTGACGAATAATTTTAAATATTAAATGTTGCAGTATTATTAACAACACAATAATGTGGATACCTACATAATTCTTAAATGGATACTAAACTCGTCTAAATATGCAAAATCTCATAGCCCTTCACTCAATGGACATATTATGTTTGCAAAAAACTCACTTCAGTAACTAAAATGTCCACAAAATGAAAGGCTATAATGAACTTTAAAAACCGAAACGAACAAATTGCAAGTGGCGGCGTAGCAACTTACGTCTCTAAGAATCAAAACCAACACAAATTAAAATACATACAAACCTAGAGCGTTTCCCAAATGCCATTTCCGAAATGTCGTCAAAAAAGTCACTACATTTCCTGGGGCAGATATTGGATCTGATCATCAATCACTTGTAGCAGAGGTTAAAACGAATTCAGCGACAAATCCCTAAAACCAATGTACTGACCATATAAACATAAAACATAACATTAAAAAAGAATTTAACAATAGAATAAAAAAACATCGGAGAACAACTAGAAGATCCAGAAGAACTATGGAGTGAATTTAAAAACAAAGTTAACGAAATCTCCACAAACAATGATTATAGAAAAAACTTAATCAAGAAAAATAAATTGATAACAGACGACATCTTGAAATTAATGGAACAACGTCGACTTATAAAATCTAATGAAACAGAATATAAGCACCTGCAGAGAATAATAAAAAAGGAGATCAAATTAACTAGAGAATAATGGATGAGAGAACGGTGCGACGAAATGGAGGATGTAATACCTAAACACGACTTATTTAAAGTGCACGAAATAAGAAAAGAATGGGAGCTGTAAATATCAGAGTTGTTTGAAGATGACAGGAATAATATTGCCGAATTCTACCAAAACTGTACTGACGGCCCAGAAATTATGAAATGCGAGGTAGAACACGCTATAATTATTAATGCTAAAATTAGAAAACACTTGTGGTTCAGGTGATACACCAACTGAGTTTAAAACTAATAAAGGATGATAACATAAAAGTAGTATTAAGACTTTTTAATTCAATATATAACACTGGACTGATTCCCACAGATTGGCTCAAATCCATCTTTGTCGCAATACCTAAAAAACACAATGCGAGAAAATATTCATATGTTGGTTTTAAAATGCTATGGAAACCAGGGAGGCACTTTTTGCGCTTAACGTCCTATTACAAAAGTGCCGTGACCAAAGAATAGATGTATTTGTAGTTTCGTGGACTTCGAAAAGGCATTCGATAAAGTACAGCAAGTACTATTAATGCAAATACTGAAAAATATCGGAATAGAGACAAGGAAATTCGTGTCATTAAAAATTAGTACTGGAATCAAACTGCTCTCGTAAAAATTGGAGATAACTACACCGATGAAATCTCCATACAACAAGGAGTCAGACAAGGTTGCATTCAACATTGTTCAATGTTTACTCGGACCAGTTATTGAAAAAGCCACTTGAGAGACAACCATATGGAATAAAAATCAACGGGAACTACTTAATGTGATTAGATATGCAGACGATACAGTTATTCTGTCAGATAATATTGAAGGTCTCCAAATTTTGCTTATTCGTATTCACGAGGTAGGAGAGGAAATAAGTATTAAAATAAACTCAAACAAAACCAAATTTTTAGTGTTTAGTTGTGACCCACATCTCGATGCGAAACTTCAATTAAACGGAGTCCAAGTTGAGAAAGTTCTATCTATCTATCTATCTATACAGCCCTTAACATCCATCCTTGGATATAGGCCTCCTCCTCCTTCTTCCATGCCTCTCTATCTTAAGCAATTTGCATCCATTTTGACCCGGCGTGTTTCTTCAGGTCATCTGACCATCGCATTTGTGGCCAATCTTAGAAAGTTCACAAAATGATATATTTGAGAACTGTGACAACGGACCAACTATAAATTATATATTATAGATATAGATATTATATATTAGAGATCCAGACATAGAAATAAAATATAGAATAACAATGACTTAAACTACTTTTATGAAAATGAAGTCATTTCTTTGCAATAACCATCTCACTTTAGAACTAAGGCAAAGAATGGTTAAGTGTTATGTTTGGTATGTACTTTTGTATAGTGCAGAAGTGTGGACGGTAAAAGTATCGATCATGAACAAAATTGAAGCATTGGAAATGTGGATTCATAGACGAATGCTGAAGATACCTTGGACAGCAAAGAAAACTAATGAAGAAGTACTAAGGAGCGTCAACAAAGACAGAGGACTGGATATTGTTGGTCAATATCAATGCGGATTTACTGCTGGAAAGTCAACTACACATTAAATTCAAGCACATAGGCTGATTCTAGAAAAGTTACTAGAATATAACATAGATACACAATCTCTTCGTCGACTTCAAAGCAGCCTATGATATTGTGAAAAGAACTGCATTATATAATGCAATGATAGACTTTGGGATTCCATTTAAGTTGATTAAGTTGACCCAACTGACAATGCAAAACGTAAGCTCATGCGTTAGAATTGAATGAGAAAACTCTACGTTTTTTGACATTAATGATTGTCTAAGAAAGGAGGACGCGCTGGCGTGTCTTCTCTTTAATATTGCCTTGGAAAAGGCAATCAGACAATTAAATATTAGAATGAATCGAACTTTTTTTAATAGATCGACGCAAATTCTCGCATTCGCTAACGATATAGTTATAGTGGGCAGAAGTATGAGAGACATGGTGCAGTGTTTTACAAGGCTTGCGGACGCGATAAGTGAATTGGAACTTGTGGTAAACGAGGAAAAAACCAAATGTTTGTTTCTAAAAACTCTCGAAATATTCAACAGATAATTAATAATCAAACGTTTGAGCAAGTTAAAGAATTCACATATCTTGGATCGCTAGTAAACGCAACAAACACGACGATGTCAAATAAACTTTTCAACTGCTAAATATCAACGTTAAATCTCCTAAATTTTTTCCTCCTTTCCGTAATATTTTCTATGTCTTCTCTTTCTGCCTGAACACTCATATCACTATTTCTATTATATGTATCTCCCCGGTCTTTTCTTGTAATTTTCACTGTCTTATGTAATGCTCTTAATTTCAAGCTTGGTCTGCACATCCTCTTTTTTCGTGTTAAGGAGTGCTTTTTATTTCTTTAGGACTTCCTCCTATGGCATGTTCATCAAGCCTAATTCTTTGCTTTCTCTCCTCCCTTAGTCGACCTTAACTTCTCTTGGATCGTCCATCTTCTTTCTCTTTTCTCCTCTATCCTTGACTTTTATCTTATTCTTTCGTACTCGCCGTCGGTAGCAGAAATGGCAGATGTTCTGCATATGGAGTCTATTCTTTCGAAGATCTCCGATTCCCCTGGTTCTTCATACTATTTTCACTAGGTATTCTTGCTCCGAAGGTCGTTGTAGATCTAACCTGGATTTTGTACTTTTTATGGAATTTTCTAAAGGCGACATGATATCGAAGATATTCGAAGATACGAAGATACAGGTCTATAAAACAATCATACGACCCGTTGTGATGTATGGAAGCGAAACGTGGACGATAACAAAGGCAAATGAAGAGAGACTACGTGTTTGGGAAAGAAAAATCCTAAGGAAGATCTTTGGTCCGGTGCTTGATGAAGCATCAGGACAATATAGGATAAGAACTAATAAAGAGCTTGAAGAACTTTACCCAGACGCCAACATCATAAAAGAAATAAAGTCCAGAAGACTCCAATGGGCAGGACACCTCAGAAGACATTCTGACGAACGAACAGTAAGACTGGTGTGGGAGGAAGTCCCAACTGGAAGGAGACCACGCGGACGCCCTCGTCTCCGGTGGCGAGATAATATAGCAGGAGACCTAAGCACTATGGGCGTGGAGAATTGGATGGAGGTTGCTCAAGACAGAAAACAGTGGAGGCATGTTGTCGAGTCGGCTAAAACCCACGAAGGGTTGTAACGCCACGGAGTAAAGTAAAGTAAAGACATGATATCCGCCTGTGTAAAAGTAAATCAAGACGGAAAAACGACACAGATGATTAAGCTTCTCTTTACATACCAACAGATTCAACAGAACAACTACCATTGTCTAATATATAGAACCTTCAAGCATATGCTAACACGGAAACGCAAGCTAATTATTAATTACTTTTGTAGTACTGATACTGATAATGACATCCTGAAAGTTAGGAATAAACCACATTTATAATGTCAAAGATAGAATTATTAACCTCAGCCTCTGTTTAATAGAGGTTGTAACATTTTTTTTATATAATTAAAATATTAACTATTTTTATTTCTTTTACCTCTGTTGCTGATACGGTCATGGTCGTATTCGCAAATAGGTAGCTAAATTTTATTGAAGAATTTTATAGAATCTACCCACCTACTTATTTAAAGACGCCGGTTTGGCCAATTCTTAGTTAATCCTTTTCCGGGTTATTTTTCATAAATTCGGTAAATATCGTCGGGGCACGTTGTGATGTTTTTTTTTTTCTACAATAGCCTAATCCAAGGGAATTTATATTTCATTACGTTCATAGCTAGAAGGGTGCCGTTGTGTTCGATGTCGTTGGGATCTTTTTACTTTCTTAGAAATGGATACTGTCATCATTTTTAAGTGGAAGATATCCCTTCTTTTTTTTCGTGGAAGTTTGTGAAATTTTTAGGGAAACGAAACCACTTCTGAGTGGGCACTCGTTGAGAAAAGACTTACTTCTCGTGGGGCGCTTCGCTCATATTATCGTCGTTGTGTGTATCTACACCTTCTCTGTGTATTTTTTTAGTGTGTATACACTTATATAGTTTGAGTTTCGAAATTTAATACATACTATATTAGATTAAATATAGTTATAAAGTACCGTTTAATTTTAATTAACTTCAGTGTTTGTACAAGTAAAGTATTATAGTAAAGCAAATTAACTTCAGTGCAGTGTAGCAGTCATGAGGAATTACTATAAGTTATCATAATAATAATATCTCCACTTATCTGGGCGGATAATATGGTATTGTATCATATTATCTTCAATCATCTGGGCGAATCTAAGTTCATCCATGTCTTCACTTGTAGTTGAGAGTAACTACTGATTTTTGCATTAAATTTAAAGAACATTCAATACTTTCTTACGAATTTTCCATCAGCTACTAAGAAATTCTAATAAATAATTACGAACATTTAGTTCACAATCAACCATTAAATAACAGTGTGAACAGATAATCGACTTAACCAAGTGAGGTTTGATTAAATTTTTATTTCGGTAATATTTTTGTATTCTTTGAATTTAACTTTAATTAATTTTGTGTGCTTTGTTATTCATTTTTTTATTTACTATAACCAGTATCTCGAGATATGCCCATTAAACAGCAAAGAGAGACTTTCTTTAATCAAGTTTGGTTGAATTTTTTTCTTACTCACTACCAGGCTCTCTTCGCTGATAATTGAACCTGTGCATTATTATATTGTCATACTTGTAAAGGTACTTATTATTCATATTAATTCTTATTTATTATATGTATACAACCATTGATAAATTAATGGCGCATTTTATATTACTTGTGTATACATTCAGCTGCCTATATTATTGTGTTGTTGAATATATTGTTTTTGTTTTATGTATGACTTTTATTTTGTCGACTCCTAATAAGTTTCCTGATATAACAATAACTCTGAATATTTGCTTTTTACCTTTAATTATTATTATACCTTCGACCAGAAAAAAGAGCAGGCTGATTTAGTTTCGTAGGTCAGTAGGTGGACCGAGTCCACCTAATATATTTATTATTTGCTTATGTAGTGTGTTGACCAAATTTATTTAATAATTAACTGTTGGTATCTTTCCTTGTCGAAATGATTACCATCATCGAACGGCTAAGCCGAATAAGTGAAGAATTCGGACTTCAAATCAACACCAGAAAAACAAAACTAATGATTGCAGACAGAGCAAATAATAATCTACCGCATATACGCCAAATAGGGATTTTCGAAGTAGTCGACAGATTTGTATACTTGGGCTCTCTGATAACCAACAATGGTAATTGTTCCTCAGAAATCAAACGTAGACTAGGAATGGCCCGAACCGCAACTGCTAAATTAATTAAAATATGGAAAGACCGAACAATAACAAGGAATACTAAGCTTAGGTTGGTCAATGCCCTTATTTTTCCCATTGCTACATATGCAGCTGAAACATGGACTCTCAAAAAAATCGATAGGAGTAAGATCGAAGCCTTCGAAATGTGGGTATATAGAAGAATTCTACGCGTGTCCTGGACAGAACATAGAACCAACCTGTCAATTCTGGAAGAGCTTCATATAAAAGACAGGCTACTAAAAAAAGTAAACCAAGCATACCTAACTTACTTCGGCCACATAGCTAGAAGAACGGGCACCATGGAACTATTGGTAGTAGAAGGTAAGGTAGAAGGCCGAAGACCAAGAGGAAGATCTCCAATACGATGGGTGGACCAAATGAAGAGTTTGGTGGGAAAATCCCTACATGAAGCCGTCCATATGGCACAAGATCGCAGTCAATGGAGACAGCAGACTAATAATATTTAGGGTGTCACTACGCCCTGACAAGGGCTAAAGGATTGAGGAGGAGGATCTTTCCTTGGATTTGAACTCAAAACCAAAATATCTTTCCTTATCTCTTTTCTTTTCTAAGGTTTCTTAATTTTCTCCTTAAACCCCAAAAAATTGTGTGGCGCCCTGTTTCTATCTTTTCGTATCTTTGGTAATTTTACACATCTATTTTTTTGTTTATTTCTGTATCTTTTCTAATTTATCTTATCTTGTTCTATCTTTACTTATTTCGTTCGTTGAACCCATTCCCGGTTCCAAAAGCTAGTTTCGAACCCACGATTCGCTCTCCACCAACCATCTGGCTGCCGTCCACAGTATCTCCATTGGTGACCTTTCTAGCACCATCCAAAAAAGGTTTCCGAGGCTACAAGGTGATAGGTGATACTAGAGATGTGATATTCAATTAGCACATGATGAACGATATGTCCCTATTCGACTATGTATTTTTAAAAGAGATCTGGAGAAAAGGATACAGAATACGGTTTTAGTATTGAAAGAGGTTAAAGAGTAATTTAGAGGTAAAGTTAGCAGTCGGTTAGTTGCAACAAATAATCATCGCCTTATATGAAGACAACTGGTTTCGACTAGGAAGTTGCGCGCCGCAAGCTATTTGGTGAAATAAAGCGCTGGCTGAACTGAGGCAACTCAAAACGCAACTCTTTAATAGGGCGAAGAATTAGAATAAGGAATCGTATAAGGTACCGTAAATAGGTACCAACAATAAAGTACACAGGGACTATTGTCACTCATAAAAATTTTTTGCACTTAAATTATAGACCAATGGGGCTGACCTCAGATCAGATCTGTAGACCAAGTCCCTACTCGAAAGAGTTTTCTACATCCTGTAGAAAACATTTTCAAGTATGGTTTAATCCGTTAAAACCCAACCACTGTTTGGTTTTGAGGCTATTTTGCAAGTACTACAAAGTTCACTAAAGGTGGACTGATCGAAAACATTTTGAACTCATCCCTTTGGATTTTTAAATTTAATTTTAAATAAATATAGCAATACAACAAAAGTGTTTTACTTTGATGGTCGAGTTTTTTTACTATATGGTATACAGCTAACTCCTGGGAATTATCCCTTTTTAATAAAAAATAAAATGATGAATTGAAATTTAAGTTTAAAAACGGCTACCAAAAATTCTGGCTACAAAAGCAAATCCCTACGGCTTACCCTGAAATATCGGACATAATTCAAAAGTTCTTAATTGCATTCCCTTGTAGAAACCGATTGTAAATACCTAGTCAATAGCGGTAATTTCAGATTTATTGCTGATGAAAATAGTGCCGAGAATTATTAAATTAGCAGCACACCAGGTGCATTCTTCTGATTAAGATAATTTTGAATGTATTAACTTTTTTGTATTACCTTTCCATTCTGAGTTCAATAAATATTTTTATAATTTAAAAGTTAAAAATTAAAAAAAAAAAAATAATTTTCAGATGGAACTGAGTAATATATTTTATGGAAAGGGGGCGGTAGGCTAAATAAGTTTGGGAACCCCTGATCTAAATGAACAAAGTTTATAAATATATTTCATATTTGATTTTGTTTTAATAAAATACTAAATTGGGGCTATTAAAATTGTAAAAAGCAAGCGACTTATTAAGGACATGTATTTAATTTTTAACTTGTAGGTATAGATTTAACGATTCGAACAAAAAAAATAAAACAATAAACACGAATAGTGTAACGAATAAATCTATAGCCATCTTTAAGGAAAATCGTGTTTTGCCAAGAATTGCCCGGCACCGGCCCAGCATCCACCGATCTGTGGACCAAGCATGAGCGAGTAAAAGCGACGTAAAACATTATCGCATCATCGGCTGGCGGCAGCGATCTGTGCAAGAAAGAGACGGCCTACAGCATAATCCGCGCGAGAAAAGAGAGCAAGAACAACAACGTTTTGTGAGTGTGTGGTTGTGTGTGTGCCAGTGCCAGCTTGGATCAGTGACCGTGGCCAGCTGGCGCCATAGACTCGCCATAAATAATACCGCACAAGTAGTAGTGCTACACCAGAAGAATGCCACCGGCCAGATGGTCGCCTCTCATTGTGGGCGAGCGTCATTTGGTACATTTAAATGAATATTTCCGAGGCGGATACACAATAAGCTCCGTCAAATTAATTACAGTCTTTTAGAAAACCATGATTACTCGAATTAGGACTCGTTTCTAGATCACAAATTTGTACTCTTCACTGTTTTAATTTCATTGAGTTATTTTTATGTCATTTACCTAAGAAGTACACTAAAGATTACAACAAAAATGTAATGATGTATACTTAATTTAATCTTATAGTGTGTTTGGGTATGTGTTTAGAATGCAAGTTATAATCCCACCAGTGTGTATAATCTAACCTTTCATAGTTTATATCGACAGGTTTTTGACAAAACAACTTAAGCGACAAATGGCAAATTTTACAGAAGAGGACTTTTTCTCCTGTAAATATGTAATTATCGAAAATCAAGATCAAGTGTGGATTATTTATCTATTTTTCGTTATAGAATTAGTTTCTAAGTAACCTTCGAGTAGAAAAATAAAATTCATAAATTTTTAAATTATTGTTTTTTTAAACATTTTGTCAGACATTATTTCTAACTAAGCGATATTTTGTCAGTAAAGAAGAATATATTTTGCGTAGAGATATTTTAACTGAACTTACAACTCAAACTCAAAAATTAAACAGAAAAAACAAGGACCTGCACCAGTCTCGGCTAAAACATCAGTTACGACATAGCTACATGTCATTTGTTCATATTCATCCCAATATCGAACGGGTATTATCCGTTTTTGCATCAGCTGCATGAGGTCTTTTAATTTTTTTGTAGAAAGTTCTAATGGGGATGGGTAAAGGATATTGTCATCTTTGGGCAAAGCCTTCTTTAATCTTCGGTCTAATCATCCTCGTTTACCAATAGTTTCACCCTATAAATGCCAAAAAACTCGTCTGGTTCACTTTCGTAAACGGTATCATTGTACATAGTATACTTTCGTGAGTAATATAAAAGTAAATTGCCTCAACGAAGAGTGTTTAAACACTTTCTGTATGTCAAAACTTATGCTTATAAAATTTTTATCTGCTTTAGGTACTTTTTGGTTAGATAATAAGTCCATACTCTCTATTTTATTTATGTCATGTGTACACATGACATATAAAACAAGTGACATCTTGCACTTCTTGTTCGGTAAATGTAATATCTTTATCTTTTTTAGCTTCACACAGATTACAATTAGCTTTCAATGATACATCGGTTTCAATATTTTTTTTTCTGATAGACCCTTCAAAAATAATCTATATAAAATAAAATAAAAAAAAATATAGAGCGGTTCGTTCTCCTAGTAAGGAGAGTAACCGCTTGAAGTCGTTTACGTATTCTTGAACACATCTGTTTTCATCCGGTTTTATTTTATGTAGTGGGTCATGTTTGCCTCTCTGATCTGGTTTAAAGAACTTCTCATTAATTACATTGTCTCGTGTGTATCTTATTGTCATTAGAAATATTCGTTTCCTTGTATTGCATTCTGTATATGATCACCTCCATGTAAGATTAGTGAAAAGTCAAAGACTGTCATGGCTGGGACATGTGCAGAGACAAAACGATGCAAAAACAACAAAGAAAATGTTACAATGGAAGCCCATAGGAAGGCGAAAAAGAGGAAGGCTCAGAACGAGATGGTTGGATGACGTGGAAGACGACCTGAAAACAATGAACATAAGATAATGGAGAAGAAGGACACAAGAGAGATCTGAATGGAAGGACATAGCCAGACAGGCAAAGACCCATCCAGGGTTATGATGCCAAAAGAAGAAGAATATGATCACCTACGTTTAATTAGAATCTCTTTTATATAAAAGAACAAAACTACAACAAAAGATGCATATTGGAGATGATTCATATAAACAAGTGATTCTCCTGATTCAATCTAAAAAGTGTAAATTTAAAAATATTTAGTTTACAATCATTAACCTCATTATTAGGTTTTAAAAAAAATTGTTTTCTGGTGAATTGGATGACGCATTACAAATATATAATGCAACGCTTAGAGAGGGGGTCAGAATTTGACTCATTGAAATCGACACGCACCGACTTAACGTGTTCGGTTAACATCGTACACATCAATTTCCATAGCAACACACTAATACATCAGTCACTTAAGTTCGCCACTGCATTACAAGTGGATGCCACATCCGTAAACGCAACTCAAGCAATAGCATTATTGAAAGCAGGCCTGAGACAGAGGGCCGTGGTAAATCGACTAAATTTAAGCCAATCTGCTGTGTCCCGAGTGTATCGTCGATACCAAGATACTGCTGATTATATCCGTCGACAAGGAGGATGCCGTAAACGAATAAAAACGGAGAGGGATGATCGATGATCGAGCGTTTGGACAGTCAGAAGGAGACTAAAGGCAGCCAACCTGACACAAAAAAGGGCGGCTATGGGTCCCAAGCTAACTGTAACCCAGAAGCAAAGGCGATTAGAATTTGTTCGCGAACATCTGGATTGGGACCACTATCAATAGAGTCAGGTATTATTCTTCGATGAAAGTAGGATCTGCCTACATGGCAACGACAAGAGGCGTTGAGTCTGTGGAAGGCCAGGACAGCGATTTTCTCAATTTTGTATACGAGAAATTGTGCCATGAAGGCGGTTCTTGTATGTTTTGGGCAGGCAGTTCTATGGATGGGAAATCCGAGTTGATTTTCGTGCCTGGTGGAGTACGTGGAGGAGGTTTAACGGCAAATCGTAACATCAGAGACATATTGAAGGAACGTGATTTCATACGCGGGCTTTATTGTGATGCCTTTATTTTAATGCACGACAATGCACAATGTGATATCGTACGAATCACCACCACCTATCTATCTGAGATCGGTATACCTACAATTAATTTTCCTGTGTTAAGCCTGGACATAAATCCAATAGAGCATGTTTGTAATGAGCTTAAACGAAGGGTCCAGGACAGAAATCATGCACCAAGGAGCATAATAGAATTGAGAGCTGCGCTTAATGATGAATGGGAAGCAATACCTCAAGAATTTATTAGAAAAGTCATACGGTTCCATGCGAAATCGATTGAAAAGAGTAATTGGGAGTAGGAGTGGTAATATCAAATACTGAATAATTAAGAAATTCATGTTGTTATTGATGATTTCTCAAATATCGCTTTTGAGTCGATTATTTTGCACTCAAGTGTATAAATAATAAGACTGATGTCGAAGATCTTTCCAATATGTATCCTAATTGAAGTAAATTAAATTGTTTTTTAATGCACCATTGGCAGATATTGGTAACATTTTTTTTACTATTAATATATCAAATTATTTTTAATTCCTTTTACCCCCGTGCGATACGCCGATGATTAGGAATCATCGTGTTTACGATAGGAAAATATTATTGTAGATACCAAGCTAAAATGGAATTCCCTAATTAAGAAAGGTTTTTAATCCTTCCGTCATAATATTCATTATGAAAAGAGTATAATGCTTTTTGGTATTCGGTTTCTTTTCATAAATTTTCATATCTTTTGGCAATAACTTAATCCCAAGTATTGTCTGTTTCTTATGTCCAATTGTTAATACCGATTATTTTACCTCAAACTTTCCAATAGTCGTTAAGGCCTTACCTTCTGAGAAACACATACAACTGTCCTATCATTCTTGAGTGGGGGAATATTTTCTTCTTCCTTTTTCAGGGACAGTTGGCGAAATTTTTAGTGGAACCAATTTACTTGTTGGTGGGCAGTTGTTGAGTGAGGTAATATCTCGTGAGACTTTTTGGTGGGCCGTTGTTGAGTTAAGGCCAATATCTCGTGTTACGCTTTGCTCACTTTATTTCTTATCGTATCGTCTTTGGGAATTATTTTCTAAGTGTGTATACACTTTATATTTGAGTTTTCTTTCCTTAGACTATATTAAATTATATATAGTTCTACACTACCTTTAATGGTTATTAAATTCAGTGTTTAGTACCAGAAAAGTATTAAATTCAGTGTATTAAGCTGCCTTCGTCAAGATCTACTGTAAGTAATCTTTATCTACAATTATCTGGGCGAGTAATATGGTATGGTACCATATCACCTGCCATTATCTGGACGTATCATCTATATCTTCACCTGTAGATTGCCGATTTTTGAATGTAATTGAACCATTCAAGAAATTTCTATAAATATTACCTATGAACATACAAGTCTCAGTTTTTTATTAAATAATAGTGCGAGATAGTTAATTGACTTAACCAAGTGCGGTTTGGTTTATGTTTTCATTCCTGTAACCTTTTTGTTTTTTTTTTGTAAATTTAGAGTTAAGTAATTTTTGCTATCTTTTGTATTTCCTATAATTTTTTGTTCATTATCTTTCCTATGATATCTCGAGATACGCCAAACTATATTTGTATATGATTGCCTTATATATCTTGGTAAAGGTATTATTTTTTTATTACATTATTGCTTAATTTTATACATATATAACACCATTTCATAGTTGTGTATTTTTATTACCTGGGTTGCATTTAGCGGCATCATAATTTTGTGTTTAATATATTGTTATTGTTTTATGCATGTATTTTATTTGTCGGCTCCTAACAAGTTCCCTGATAAAATAATAGCTCTGAACAATTACTATCTTTAAATATTACTATGCTTTTGAACTGTAGAAAGATCAGGCTGATTAAGTTTCGTAGGTAAGTAAGTGTAATACTTAATATATTTATTATTTGTTTATATATTGCGTTGACCAGATTTATTTGATAATTTACTGTTGGTATCTTTCCTTGGGTTTGCTCTCTGAACCTAAATATCTTTTCTTATCTCTTTTCTTTTCTAAGGTTTTCTTAATTTTCTCCTTAACCCCAAAAAATTGAGTGGCGCCCTGTTTCTATCTTCTCTTATCTTTGGTAATTTTACCCATCTATCTTTTTATTTATTTCTGTATCTTTTCTAATATCTCTTATCCTATCTTTGTCTATTTCTTCCGTTGGATCCATTCCCGGTTCCAAAAGCTAGTTTCGAACCCACGACTCGCTCTCCACTAACCATCTGGCTGCCGCCCGCAGTGTCTCCATTGGTTATCTTTCTAGCACTACCCAAAAAAGATTTCCGAGGTTACAGTATTTAAAATACAACCCTAAATCACTCGTATTTTGAAGTACCTGCCAGAAGTATTTAGGATCAGATACCACTTTTTGATGTGTACACGTACACTCATGACCAATTAGCATAAGATGCTCTTTTAGATAGTACAAACTCACTTCACAAAGTCAAATCACTGCAATAAAAGCATGGTTTTAAAATAGACCCAGAGAGATTTGCAAACTAATCACTGGTCTACCTACACCCCGTGGCAGGTAAATGGTTGCAAACCGCTAAAGTTTGTTAATTTAAAAGAATAATCCAAGTCAGGACTCAACAAGATAATATGACGAAGTTGGGGACTATTTCAGATATAACCGGAAATAGCACCTTCTCATAAATATTTTCATTAAAAAGTTCCCTATTAAAAACCTATGCAGCTGAATTTCTAGAATTCAAATATGTTTAAATTGCAGATACGTCTAATAGGCCACTCATGTGGGAGACACCCGACATAAATATATCAGTTGAATTATAAAGCAAACAAGAAATGTAACAGGTGACAGGCAATCTTCCGCATTAGAAATCAGCGTCTTGGGGCAAAAATGCTGGTGATGAATTTACCTATCTGCGATGATGAGTTTACCTTTCTCCAATGGGTGCTGGTGATATAGTTTGCTATATCTCGTTTTATGCGGGGCTATAAAGTAATGAGTTCCTACACGTCCATTTTTTATTCTATTTTAAGCTTTTGAAAAGTGCACATAGAAAATATAATTGTATATTGTGTCATATTTAAATAATTAAAGTGCTTATTGAAAATGGCAAATAGCCGAAACGTTTAAGGAATAATTAAGTTAGTCAATTTGAATTGGTATTATGATTTGTATGTATTCACTTCAAGTATATTATTGTTAACCCGATTAAGGTATTTTTTTGCCATTCATAGATAATGTTTAACCCAAATAAACAGTAGGCTATGGTCAATTATATTGTAACTGATATTTGTTTCATAACATTGATAAAGTGGTAATAAAAATTTTTAAACGTGGAAATATAATGATGCATTATAAGATACATATCGTATCTTTCGAAGATTAATTTGTTTACTAAAATACAATTTTTTAAATTTATATGTTAATCGTTTAATAAATTAAGAACTACTAAAAATTGATCTGTTTTAAGTCCCATATAAAGGGGATACAAAACCCAAAAAGCCAATGTTACTGCCGATATTTGATATTTCGACAAAAATATCGAAATGCAAATGCACAGGACAATGCCTCAATAATTGTAGTATAAATACTCCAGAATATGATAGTGGTTGTATAGTTGCTAATAGGCGAAGAAACGAACTACTAAATCTACCAATTTTTCGCAGCAAAATGAATCAAAAAGATCTACCACAACAACAAAATGGAAATCAGAAATAGAGGGATAACTTACAGAACCTATGGATGTAGGCAGCGGAATAAGGCAGGAGACTCATTGAGGCCTATGCTCTTTAATTTAATCATGGATGAAATGATCAAAAGCGTTAACAAAGGAAGAGGATACAGAATGGAAAATCAAATAAGTAAAAATACTCTGTTACGCAGACGACGCAATTTTTTGCATACCAGATAAAAATTGTCCCGCCGGTCAAAATGCGGAACAAAGTTTGGGATGTCAAGCGTACATATATATAATAACGGATTGATTACGGCTGTCGCCGCTTCTTCGCCACCAATTTCCATCTTTTTCTGTCATACGCAGTTGCCTCTTCTAAGTCTCTTGCCGCCATTGCTTCATCAATATCGTTGCGCCAACTTCTCCGTGGTCGTCCTCTCTTTCTTCTTTCAGGAGGGATCCATTCCAGTACTCTTTTAGGCCATCTGTACTCTGGCATTCTTTTAACATGTCCGAACCAGATTAATTGTTTTCTTTCTATGTCATCATTGATATTTCGCTCCATTTTCATTTCGTTTCTTATTTGTTCGTTCCTAACTCTTTCTAGTTTCGATCTACCGCAGCTTCGTCTCACATAATCCATTTCTGTCGTCATAAGTTTGTTTTTATTAGCTTTGGTGACGTCCCATACTTCCGAACCGTAAAGTGTAATACTTTGGACTATACTACCGTAAATGTGTTTTTTGATTTCTCGTCGAATTGTTTTTTGCCAGAGAAGAGAGTTTAAGGCACGGGTCGCTGCTCTACCCTTGTTTATTCTTTCCCTGATTTCATCTGCGCTATTTTCCTTCTTATTGAAAATGACCCCCAAATATTTGCAGGATTGTACGCCTTTGATTTTGTCGTCTTCCAAGACTAGGTCACATATTTCATCTGTTCATACTGATAGATATTCACATTTTGTCATATTCATGTTTAGACCTGCCACCTCATATTCTTCTTGCAGTTTTCTTACCATATAGCTAAGATCGTAGCTATCTTCGGCAATTACTACCTGGTCATCCGCAAAGAAAAGTGTATATAGCGTGTTTTCTTCCACCGTTATTCCCATGTTTCTACATTTTTTTACCCATTTCACTAAGGATCTGTCCAAATAGATTTTTAATAAGGTGGATGACAGACAGCAGCCTTGTCTTAGTCCCTTTGTTGTTTGAAAAGGAGAGGTGATTTCTTGTCCCATTTTAATTCTTGCAAAGTTTTGTTCGTAGTATTTTTGAGTAGCGTTAATAAGAATTGGGTTTATTTTCAAGTTATCCATTTCTATCCATAGTTGGGAGATCGGTACACTATCATATGCTTTTTTCAGGTCTATTAAAGCTATATGGATTTCTCTATTTCTCTGCACTCGTTTTTCCATTGCAATTTTTAATGTGAAAATATTATCCATAGTGGAGCGTCCGGCCCTAAATCCCGCTTGTTCTTCGGGTTGTTTATCTTTAATATCAGGTTTCTCAGTACTTTTGAATGTAATCGGCCTATAGTAGCAATCACTGCGATCCCTCTATAGTTGTTAGGATCCGTTTTTGTGCCTTTCTTGTGTATTGGAGAGATATACGATTGTCTCCATTCTTCTGGAACTTCTTCTCCGTTTAAGCATCTTTCGAATAATTTTCTTATCATTTCAAGCAGTTTTGATGATCCATATTTAATCAACTCTGGATGTATTCCGCCTGGGCCTGGAGATTTTCTTAATTTCAAGCGTACATCCCTTCTCGAAAACCCCGGAGTAATGACTTTTGACTGATTTCGAATGAAAGTACCATAAAACTTAAGTAAAAGAGATCCAACCTGGACATCAGGTAACTCAAGAACCATAGTTGTTATAATATTTGTGTTCAGTGACATCAAAAACTCCCTAGTAATGACCGTCGACAGATTTAGAATGAAATTAAAATACTACGCAAATTTTACATTTTCTATGTTCTTTAGAAATGCATTTCCATATACACACAATTTTCGTTTTATCACTATGAGTTTTGGTAAGAAACTTTTCTGCTACTTTCCCGAATCGAATGCAAAATGTTTTGCTGCAGAAAATTGGTAGGTTTAACGCTTTTTTTAGCAGTTAATAACCTTCTACGTCGTCCTCAGATTCCCTCTCTCCATTGCTTTTTGTTTTGGCACTGTAACGTAAAAAACTTATATTTGCACTCCCGACTCTGGCGAGTGAACGAAGACAGAAATTTTGACCTAACTTTTAATGGACTGAACTGGAAATTGTTGATACTAGGGAACAAATCCCCAGTACTTGGTGAAAAAATGTCAGATTACCAGTTTGTTTGAAAGCTCAACCGGCAATGAATAATATTTCTCACACATTCATAAAACACTCAACATTCAATGCTGAATCCTTTGATTAGCGCTTTATTTACTTCGATTCTCGTACCGATGTTGATTAAAACTTCAACAAAAGGCAATTTGGGCTGAATAAAAAATGTAAAATGTTGCACAGCGATTCATCTTGCTGCGGAAAATTTGTAGGTTTAGCGCTTTTTTGTTATTAGGAGTTTATAATCTTCAACGTCGTCCTCAGATTCCCATTGTCCATTGCTTTCAGTTTTGGTACTGTAACGTAGAATGGCCAATAACTTTTATTTCCACTCTCAACTCATTCTCAATCCTGAAGTCTAATTTACATCGTACTCAAAGGACGCATGGTACATAGGAATTGTATCCTTACAACGACTTGAACACACTGCCGTGCCTGACAACATTCCGTCCCAACTTGTAGGAATATAATTCACACGGAGGTAAAAAGACATGTCTTAAATGTCTTAAAGGTCTTAAAATTTAGGAATCAGTGACTCTTCTGAATCTAAAAATAAAAATTTAACGAACAAGCAGAGAGGCGACCTTGGTCGCCGACTCTTTCTAGGTTCCACATAGGTCTCAATGACCGCCATTCAATAGCAATATTTGGCTATTAACGGCAACTATAATAGGTATATTTAGAATTTGGCAAAAAAGTACCATTGTCCAGCGCCTTGATAGCCGCCCAACAGAATAATTAGCGCACAATTAATCTAATGCATCCACTCCGGCCTTAGTTGGATTGTAATCGTGGATTATTTCTGGCTTAGCATTTTCATTATTTACTTGTTGATGATTATGCATTGTTGAAATAAGTGTGACGGCTCGATTTTTTTTGGCACATAAGAACCTAATTGCCATTCTATTATTATTGCCAAATAATGATAATCCTACTTGTCGGTTTCTATTTGGTTTAAATTCAAGTGGTAATTGCGGCTTATTACTATAACTGTACAATACTATATATACTATAATTAATTATCATCGTTTCAATAAGAGTCAATCCTTGCTCCTTCAGTTTTTCACACATTTCAATTGAAGAGAAGTCGTTGTCTGCAGTAATGTTGCTGTAGAGATGACAAGAGTCAGAACGTCGCTAGTAGGGACACATCAACTCTGAATCTGCTTCCCTTGCCGGTATAAACTAAAGCATTGAACATGTAAAATGTACGTAAATCACATAAACACATAATTTTGAATCCATACTTAACTGTTTTTTGGTCATATACATTTTAAACGAACATAATTTCGGAACATTATTCTCCAGGGGCATATGAAGACAGGCAGTTACACTCATCGTAGCACGAAAAATATTGCGTACTGTTCCATCACTTGAAAAAAGAGAAGTTACATATTCATGGTTAGATTTCATTACTCCTGATAAGTATAAGAGACCAATGAATACCTTTAGCCCATCAATATTAATGTTACTAGTGAAAATTGGAAACAGTTCTTAAAAACTTGGTCGAACTGCTTCAATTTTTACATTAGTATATGAGAAAATGATTTTCAGCATTTAATCAGTCACGAACAAATTCCATGCTTCCAAAAAGTTACTATGATCCATGGGCAGATGAACTACTAAATTATGCTTACGCATACGGGTGCCTCTGTTACATTGTTTATGCCATTTGTAGAAAAAATTATTTTTATTTTGATCCTATTCGTTGTGCGCATCAGAGTCTCCTAAATTTCATTCTATTCCATCAGATGATACTTCAGAACAGCTGTCGTGATCACTTGGTTCAAATTCATCGCTTTCGGCAAGTCTCTCATCATCAAAGAAAAAAGTGAATCGTTTAGTATCGGTCCCAATTCCTATTGAAATTCGTTGAGTGGGCTTTGAGTACTCATTTTTCGCTGAATAAATTTCTTTTAATCTCAAGAGACGGCTCAGAAGCTTTAACAGATAGTGATTGTAAAGCGGTAGATCTCATAGCACCTAAACAAAATTAAGGCAAAATTTTCAAAAATCACACATTTTTCTTAAAAGATTTTTGGACGCAGAACCATACAGAGTAGCGCCATAATCTATAATGGACGTATAATATAAGCTCTATAAAACAATAAAGATGTTGCAACATGGCAACCTCACCACAATTTAGTTGTCATTCTAAGGAAATTACTATCTTTTTTGCATCTATCCAGCATATTATTGTAAATGTTGTTTCGACGTTAGTTTTTTGTCCAGGATAAGGCCTAGATATTTGACATTATTTTTAAATATACAAGATTGATTATTAAGAAGTATATTCTGGTCTATAAGAAGGTTGTGTTTTAAGTTGACAGATAATTCACAATAAGGTAGCGTCTGCAAAACTTATGTTGCTATTAGAACGTTCGATGTTGCCTTGATACAAGAAACCCAAAGCAGTGCCAAATAAAAAGTCTTTAGGGCCTTTAGGGTAAAACATATGCCTTCCATAAAAAAGCTGAATAAACTAAGAAGAAAATGTAAAACATTTCTTAATTTTTTTTGCATAACTCTAAGTATTTTTATTTACCATTATTATTACGTAATGACATATGGCAAGTATTACATTAATTACAAAACACTCATTTGGTTGACGTCTTATAGCCAACATATCGGAAATAATTTTCAAACACATTTTTTAGATTAAACTCTAATTTAAATAGGTAAAGAAATAATAAATAAGACTTACAATCAATTTAATTTAACTATCAGACGACCGGTTTCGCTTTCTACAATATGCAAAGCATCCTCAGGTCTCGATACAAAGTTAAACAAATGCTGAAATAAAAAAAACCCATATTAGGGTGTTGTCTAATAACGATAAACAAAGTAGATGTTGTAAATTACAATAATTATGCCAATATTACATGTCTGTGGTTTTATTTAAATGAGTAAGTTGAATAAAAAGTATAAAAGTTTTAAAAGTTTAAACAGACTAGGTAAGGCCCACAAATTGTTATAAAATAGTCTCTTCGATTGTAATAAATTAATAAATGAGCAAATAAATAAATAAAATAAACATTACTTACATGCCGGTACTCTATTAATAGATGGATGGTAGAACATGGTTGAAACTACTATGTATTGTTGAATGGAGAACTCAATTCTATTAATGCAGTTGTTTGACAGTAAACGGGAAGTTCTTGAGGAGATAGATTTGATCCAATGAAGAAGAGATATGTGTGTGATTGTTTGTTAAATGAAAGTGATGTAATATACCATTGTGTTATTAAAAGCTATTTATACTTATTCGAGAGATATATTTTTGAAATGTCTGTTATTTATTGAGTAATTGTTTTATGAAGGTGACAGTTTTATGACAATGAATAAGTTTAGATGTAAAAATTGTGTGGGTGTGCAATTATTTTCCAACTTGTAGTTATCAAATTACTTTGATAAGGTTCTATTGGCAATTAGTAAATTATTGGAAAGTCAAGTAAATAAAATATTAAAATACAAACATTTAACACAAACAAATAAGGACAATTTAAACATACTAAAACAGAAAACATTTTAGTGGTAAATTTGACAGATGTAGGTTAGCATGTGACAGTTCTTCTTCTGTTTCTCAATACTGTAAGTTAAGTTATCTAGTTTTATGAAATATGCTGTTATTAATGAATGTCTATAAATTGTTTCAATTTACATATCAAAAGTAAATTGATGTGTTTTAATATTGGCATACTTTAACAATCTTTAATTAATCAAATTAAATGTAACAATATGGATAATTGAAATACATCCTATCAGAATTTGAAATAAATATCCTTTGAGATATTTATTTCAAATTCTGATATATTAATATCTAATATACTAATATGTTACCAAAGTAACAAATGGATAATGGTATGGATGATGGTAATTAATTTATGGGCTCAAGAAATTGACTGAATTATAAAGCCTTCAATAATTAGTTGGTAGTTCTAATATCTGACAGTTGGAACCGGAAATTGTTACACGAACAGGTAGAATGATCCTCTATTTAAACCGGTATAAAGTAAATTTATTCTTATTTCAATTTTCGGTGTCATATGAACAGATATTCCTCACACCTACATGGACAATGGTGAGTTTGTACAACTGTTTTAAGTAACACTTTAAAATTTTTTTCAATTAATAGCTGTTTGTGAAAATTAATATTTCTATTTGAAATGTAATAGAAATATTACAATTTTTACATCTAAACTTATTCATTGTCATAAAACTGTCACCTTCATAAAACAATTACTCAATAAATAACACACATTTCAAAAATATATCTCTCGAATAAGCATAAATAGCTTTAAATAACACAATGGTATATTACATCACTTTCATTTAACAAACAATCACACACATATCTCTTCTTCATTGGATCAAATCTATCTCCTCAAGAACTTCCCGTTTACTGTCAAACAACTGCAATAATAGAATTGAGTTCTCCATTCAACAATACATAGTAGTTTCAACCATGTTCTACCATCCATCAATTAATAGAGTACCGGCATGTAAGTAATGCTTATTTTATTTATTTGCTCATTTATTAATTTATTACAATCGAAGAGACTATTTTATAACAATTTGTGAGCCTTACCTAGTCTGTTTAAACTTTTAAAACTTTTATACTTTTTATTCAACTTACTCATTTAAATAAAACCACAGACATGTAATATTGGCATAATTATTGTAATTTACAACATCTACTTTGTTTATCGTTATTAGACAACACCCTAATATGGGTTTTTATTATTTCAGCATTTGTTTAACTTTGTATCGAGACCCGAGGATGCTTTGCATATTGTAGAAAGCGAAACCGGTCGTCTGATAGTTAAATTAAATTGATTGTGAGTAAGTGTTATTTATTATTTCTTTACCTATTTGAAATGGACTCACACAAGCAACACATTCATGATTTATGATCTAATTTAAATGTTTAATTTTTAAAATCGTCTTCTTATCTGTACTACAAAACATCAAAAATGTAGTTTACATTATTCTATAATAATTGTGGTTTATTTAACTAACCTTCGGCTGATAACGTTATGTCTCTCGCACCGACTGATTTAAATTTTCGCGGTTTAAGCGCTGCTAATTTTTATTTCAATCTGCACCTCATAGTACCTTTCGAACGTGCTTGTATCTATTCAGTTATAGTTTAGCAAGTGGACAGCGTGTATCGTTTAATAAGAATTTTCAGTATTATACACGATTCGGTCCCACAAACCGACGTTATAGTTGCCGTTACATTTTGAGGTAAGACTAATTTTTTTGATTTTTTGTTTGCGGTATTGATTTATATTATATTTTAGGGCATACGTTTCTAATGAATTACGAGAGGGAACAAGAATGGCTGTTGCGGCTTCATGGGGAAGTTTTAAATGATTCAGAGGCAGAACCAGATGATGATGATGTGAGTTTGATAGACGACCATATTATAGAAACTATTGAGGATATATACTCTGAAGAGGAGTTTGAAAATCAACAAAACTTACCTATTCTTGAAGAAACCGCTTGTACTTCAAGAATACCCTGCCTTATCGGTAAAGATGGAACTACAAGGTGGCGAAAATATCCAGGCATTGTTTTGAAAATTATGGTGCCCAAAATTTGGAATAGTTTCAGTGATCTGTGAAAATTTTGAGAGTAAAATTTTATTTTCTCTGTTTATTAACATACAAGTAACTGATTTATGTTTTAGTGAAACCAGAATTTATTTTTTTTGTTATAATTATTTTGATTTTATTAAAAGACTGTTCATAAAAATGACACTTTTTTTTAATATCTCCTTAAAATTATTAAAATAACAAAAAAATTATAAATTTTATATATTTGTATAGAGAATAATATACACAATTATATTATTACAAATATTTATCACCTACAGCTAAATTTCTATTTTTTTTTAATTTTAGAAAAAGTCGGTTTGTTAGACCGACGTTATCAAAAATTTTAAAATGTTTCACGTTATCTGCGGAAGGCTAAATATGAGTTTTTAATTTGTAACAATTAACTGAATTGGAATATGGAGAATTCGGCATTTTGCACAATTCGGCTACATAAAATGCCTAAACTACTTACGTAAAAAAGAAAAGTTGTAGTTTCGCGAAACATCAGGACCTACGTAACATATGTATATCTCTTTAGCAAATTATCTTAATTAGCATTGAAAATAGACATAGTGCGATGCAGAAAGACGCAAGAGATCGATGACTAAGAAGAACAGTGACGTCTGTGTGGCAACATCCATATGGTCATCGGCGGATACAATAACAAATTAAAAACAAATCTGTAATATGTAGATACATACAGTGGTATGCTGATGTAGAAGGGAAAACACAGATGTGATGTTGTAAATCAGCATTATACCCGGACTTATAGGAGGGCGAGGGGACGGAATAGTGAGAAGTGTTTTAAGGAATGGTCAATTGCACCATAATAATAACAAAAAGTTGTAAATGGTGTTGCACAATTATCTAACAGTTCTTACTAATATAGGTTTTATATTTGAATACTTTAAAAAATACGAAAATAATAGTATTTACATTCCAATTAACCTTTTATTAGGCTCCACAGCATCTAAATGTATGCTGCTGTACCACGTCTTCTATCTCTTAAATTAACCGGATGCGGTTTTCATCTGACAATCTGGCCACTAATAATAATTACTTTTAAAGTAGTGAAAAATTGTATTAAATAATTATGAGAATTTATATACAATAAAGATGTAAGAGACGATTATTAAATAAATACAAGTCAGAATATAAGTATAAATTTTATACTTATATTCTGACAGATCTAGGAAAAATGAAGAAGGAACCAGAGATTGTGTTTACAATCAAACGCATAAAATTGCAATATCTGGGACACGTTATGAGAAATCAGCACCGTTACTCCCTGCTACAGTCTATATTGCAAGGTAAAGTTAAAAGTAAGCGAGGACCCGGTAGAAGGAGAATATCATGGCTGCGGAATTTAAGAACATGGTTTAAGAAAACCTCAACTGAGCTGTTTCGAGCCGCAGCGAGCAAGGTTATGATTGCCAATATGATTTCCAACATCCGAAACGGATATCCGAAACGGATAGGAACCAGAAGAAGAAGAAGAATTCTGACAGAACTAAACTATGTTTTAAATAATCGTCCTACCACAAATCCTGGTTATGACCGCATAAAGTATCCTATGCTTAATCTGCATCCTCCAATCATTAAAGATCTTTTAATAAAAATATTTAACGAAGTTCTCTCTGCAGGTACGGATGAATTTAAAAAAGTTATAGTCATCTTAATCTTAAAGCCAATGAAGGATCCGAATCTGGCAAAATCATACAGACCAATTTCACTTATGTCTTGTGTTCTCAAAGTATTAGAAAGGATACTAAAAGTAAGACTCGGATGGTGGTTAAGTGAGAAAAAACTACTTCCAAATTCTCAGTTCCGTTACGGAGAAGGATGTGGTGCTTTGGATGCACTCTCTACCATAGTAACTCACATTCAAAATACATATTCTCGCAATACATATGTACCACTATTATGTGCGGATGTTGAAGGTGCATAATGACAGTGTTAATTTAGATATGCTAAAAGAACAATTGATTCAACATTTCCAAATATCTTCCATGCTAGCATAAAATATTGTCAATTTCTACTTAAACAGGAAAATATATATCAGTATGGAAAACAATCAACTCATTGGACCATGTATTAATAGTTCGGGTCTTCCACAGGGCTCACTTTTAAGTTCACTTCTAGTTGATCTTTACACAGCCGATTTTCATAATATTAATATCGAAAAAATTTCATTTAATGCAATACAACCCTTTAATAAGAAGTAATTGTTTTAAACAACTATCTGACAAATTGGCTAAAATCTCTAAGTATTTATACAGAAGCATCTAAATGTTCAAAGGGTACTGGTTGTGCCTTTTATATTCCAGATCAATTTATAGAAAAAATGTTTAAGCTGCCCACAAATTTCTCTATTTTTAGTGCCGAGGCTGCGGCCATATATGAGGTTTTAATTTATTTTAAATTGTCAGCATATAGTTTAGCAGTTTGTTTGATTCATTATCTGTAGGTACTTACAGCTATTCAAAAACCGCAACTACCATGTAGTACTTCTAATCGATATATGTTTTTAATTAAAAATTGCCTATTTGAAATTAGTAAATACACTCAAAAAATACAATTGATGTGGAGCAAAGCATATTCAGTACTTACATATAATGAACACGTAGATCAGTTAGTTAAAATTTCCATCATTCATAGATCACTAACCATTTGTTCAAGAACTGAACAAATGAACAACTTAAACGCACACTGAGAAAAGTACTGTAGTATTTTAACAACAAAATACAGTTTGATAAAACCAATTATTTAAAAAAACCGTGGTATAAGAACTTCATTCTCACTCGCAAATACATAACTACCATCAGAACACTTAGATTTGACCTTGCATGTTATCCTGCACATTTATTTAAAATAAATATATTAAATTGGGATATTTTTCAAGAATTTCAGATTAAAAGTGACTTAAACCACATATGTCCTCTCTCTCACTATCCTATTTGGTACCATATCTCTTCTAGTTATTCCCAACATTGCTCTTTCCATTTTTCTTTGGGTTACTCTCAATTTATTTGCAGAATGTTTTGTCGTTCCCATCTACCCTCATAACATCACTTGGAACTAAATTGGTCATGTATTTTGTTTTTTTCAAAGTTTATGTTCAGGCCTATTTGTTCTATTGCCTGTTTTAGTTCTTCCATCATTTTGTGAGCTTCATTTAAACTCTCGGCTATAATGACAATATCATCTGCAAAACGCAAGTGGCTTAAGTATTCACCATCAATATTTATTCCCCTTTTAGCCCAATCTAGTTTTTTAAAGGCATATTCCAAAGAGGGAGGACTAAAGTGACAGATGTCATAGAAAAAATTGCACAAGCCAAATGGAGATGGGCTGGACATATAGCACGTTTAAATGATAATAGGTGGACCAAAAGACTCATAGAATGGAGACCTAGAGAAGACAAAAGTCACCGAGGCAGACCACCAAAAAGATGGATGGACGACTTGAGAAAAACAGTCAGAAATTGGATACAGAAGGCGCAAGATAGAGAACAGTGGAAGAACATGGAGGAGACCTATATCCAACAGGGGATGCAAGAGGTTGAGGAATGATGATGATGATGATGAAACCACATATGATTTAAATATCAAAGGTATAAACAACCCACCCACAACTAATTAAAAGAATGATAGACAAGATAATCCCACTTCCTGTTAATATTCTCTCTCTACTGTCACTTAATGAAAAGAAAATGTTTAACTGCTTGATAATAATGCAGGATTAAAAAAAAATATATGAAAAAAAATATTAGAAAAAAAATAAAAATATAGTAAAACATCGCTGCGTTGTCCAAGGAGCGACGCGTGTCAGCGCGGACTTTTAATATAGAAAATATATTTATTTGATTTTAAATGAGTATAAAATATATGTATTAATAAATAAATCAAATAAAAAATATAACATCAAGTCGATAGACCCTTGAATTATCCGAAATTATTCAAAAAATTGTTCAATTCGAGAATTATCCGATGGTCCACGAAATTATCCGAAAATCGGATAATTATCCGGACATTGACAAAACTGGAGTCGAGTGAGCGCCCGGCGCATTCTGTTTCGTCGGTCGGCTCCCGTCATTTAGTCAAGCTTTTGTTGTGTTCTATAACGTACGCGGAGTTTTATGCTATCAACAATGGATACTTATATTCAAAAGAATAGAAAAAGAAATCAAGAATTAGGCTAGAGCAGTATTATTAAATTAAGTAAAAAGAAGAAATATATAAAATACGACGACCAATATTTGGATTTTGGATTGACCTGCGTTACTAAAGAGAATGTAGAACTTTCACAATGTGCTGTTGGTTACAAAGTGTTGGCGGCTGAAAGTATGCTTCATAATAAACTAAAACGGCATTTGGAATCAACTCACAGTCATTTACAATGTAACAAGAGGCTTTTTGTATGAAAATTGCGAGAGCTAAAACATCAGACAACGGCTTTGGTTTCAAGAGCATCAATTGTTACCAAAGCATTGCTCGCCTCTTACATGGTAGCTTACCGTGTTGCCAAATTCAAAAAACCACACACGATCGCTGAAGAACTGATCTTACCTGCAGCGGTTGATATGGTAACAGTGACGATTGGATAATGGGCAGCTAAAGAAATAAAAAATTTACCTCTTTCAAACAATACGGTTAGTTGCCGTATTCACGACATGGCAGAAGATATTAATGAACAAATTGTAGGGAAACTTTCAAGTTTATTTGCCCTGCTTAAATGATCTGTTATGTACGGTACATACAACAAACAATTATATGTGAGGATTTGTTATTTTGCAGAAAAATATGTGAAAGTTTGAAAGTTACTAATTTATTTAAGATTTTAAACTCATATATGACTGAAAATAATATTAACTGGGATAACTGTGTGGACGTGTGTACGAATGGTACCCGAGCAATGTCTGGACAGTATGGAGGACTACAAGCTCTTATCAAAACCAAGGGTCCAAATGTAAAATGGACACATTGTGTCATATATAGAGAGGCCTTAGCAGCAAAGAACGTTACACCTGAATTAAATATTGTGATGAATAGCAATATTAAAGTGGTGAACTACATTAAAACACGATGCATGACACCTCTGTGACATATTTAACAAATTAAATGATCTTAATAAGTTTTTGCAGCGAAACAATATCTCATATCCTGCAATTGGCAGATAAAATTACTGGGTTTCAGAAGAAGCTCTTATGGAAGAGAAAACATACATACGTAAGTGGTGAAACTACATTAAATACACGATGCATGAACCTCTGTGACATATTTAACAAATTAAATGATCTTAATAAGTTTTTGCAGCGAAACAATATCTCATATCCTGCAATTGGCAGATAAAATTACTGGGTTTCAGAAGAAGCTCTTATGGAAGAGAAAATTAGAAGATCAAGAAATTGACTGTTTCCCTGCTTTACAATGAAATACAGAAATTACAGAATGATCATTCTGTCTCCGGCTTCTATATAACATGTAGCTTCTCCATTTTTAAAAAAATTTAAAGTGTTTGTCTTTGTGTATTGTATTGTTATGTCCAAATTTACATGTATGACATTCTGCTCATGTCGGATATGCCACAACTGACGAAATGCCCCTGCGGATGATCTATTGATCGAAAGTACTTGGGCAAGAGTTAATTAATTCTTCTTCTTCGTCTAGCCATTCACGTCCACATCTGAACATAAGCCTCTTCAAGTCTTCCTTTCCATTTAATTAATTTATTAATTTAATTAATTACTGTGTTCGATATTTGCCTTGTATACCATCAAAGTTCATTCATTAATTGTTTATGTCGTACTTTATAGAATGCTCTATTATAGTCAATAAAACATGCGTAGATATCTTGATTGACGTCCAGGCATCTTTGTATCAGTTACTGTTTGTACAGTTATCATGTTAAGTAAAAAAAGAGGTTCACACGTTCCTAGGCCTTTGCGAAAACCAAATTGTGTATCATTAACGTCTATGTCCAGTTTGCGATATATTCGCTTATGTATGACTCTAAGTAATAACTTTAGTATATGGGACATCAAACTAATGGTGCGGTAATCGCTACATTCTCTTGCGTTTTTCTTTTTAGGGAGACAAATAAAAATCGATGTAAACCACTCTTTGGGTAATACGCCTGAACTATAAATTTGATTCAAGAATGTCACTAAAACATCAATGTGTTTATATTCAAAAATCAATGTGTTATTAATAATGTTTCACTAATTGACATATTTGAAATTGATGTCGATTTAGACTGACTGACATTCGATTTAAAACTTGTGCTGGAGACTTGAAGACTAATAAATCTCTTGAATTGCTGTCTGTGGAATTTGGAAAACCAAATGCTGAACCATTCACTATTCATTGGCTGCAGATCAGCCCAACTAGAGGTTTTTTTGGTAACTCACAGATGTTCTGTTCCGATAAGAGGAATTTTCTATCTTCGTAAGACAATCTGGTACTTGATTGGGCCATTGCTTTAAGTGTCAGGTTAACTCCGCTAGACTGTTAAGCACTGCTACTTTTATCTTTAGAGACTACACGTACATCTAAATATGACTAGATGGAGTTTGAAATATGAAAAGAGTGCTTTATAAGTCCATATTTCTAATAATTCTATCCCGTATATTCCGAAAAGTCAACTACTATAGAAATACCTTTCAGTCCATTCTAACTCACCAAAATCCCCATGATTTCTCTAAAACTACTGAGATTATATCCTCTCTGAACATAATTTTGTGGCAATAACAATTGGCCGTAACAATTCTTCGTGGCCAAAACTTCCGAACCCAAAATAAATTCCGTATTTCCTGTTCTTTAGGCAAACTAGCCATCAGACAACAAAAAAAATCCCTGCATTCCTTTGTTTTTGTCATTTCAATCCATTTTTAAAATACAAGTTTTAAACTTTTTAAAAAATAATATTTTGAAAACAGCTTATCCTAGAAATCGAAGCGTAAAATAAATTAGTTATAATCTATTTAATTTTGTCATAAAAAATAGCTTTAACAATACGACAGGAGCAATATCAGGAAAAAATTGCAAACATAGATAGAGGGATGAGAAAATATCAGTCACAGAGACCTCCCAGAGGACAGAAGATTAACTTCCCCTAAAAGAATGATTTTTTTCTCTACATTTGTTTTTTATCTTATTTGTTCCTTTCACTAATGGTAAAAAATATCCAGCTTATCATTTAAATGACCTATTACCTTAATAGTAGATAGCTTCCAAAATTACCTAATGCTTTTCGTCAGCACTATCACTATGACGCATTTATTTTGTAGATACCGAAAAACTCGTGACTCGTGTTTTGATTTAGAACATCATCTGTGACGATAACTAAATAAAAAATAGAATTGGCAAAACCACCACTGACCATTATATTCATTTTGTAGAATTCTAGTTTTTATGAATGAGATAAAAACGATGGTCGTTTAATCGAATCATTCGTTCGTGAAACGAATAACAATTTGTTTACAAGCTACTTCAAGTGAAAAATATTTTGAGAATGTGCAGAATCAAGAAACTGTGACGTCTGCGCTATATTAAGAATATAGACAAGCGTCAAACAGTGACGTACGGGATCAAAAATTAAAACTTTTGGAATTGAAAATGTCATTAGACATGACATTAAATAGATAATCTTTTTAATTTTCTTTTTGACTGCTTGGGATAAATATCTTCTGGAAGTAAGTTTTTTTGATCTGAAAAGTCCGGATTAGGTTTGAAATTCCCAACTTATTATTACTTTTATCATACATCAAATAGTCCATTGAAATGTTACATTTTTAAGCCTTAAATAGTGTTATTTGGGTTCTTGAATAATAACTATTACTTGCTGTTAAGTTATCTTTATTCCAGCTTCTATATGTTTTTATAACTACCTCCCGGTCATGCCCGGATAACCTTAAGGCTGTTTTAGCAGTTCAAGCACACTGCGATTTGAAATGGGCGTGTCACTTACATTTCTGCACTGCTTACGCGAGACTATCTTTACTCAGTGACGTCGGCCAACGGGTAACAAATGCATTACTCTCCATTCAAATCAGTTTTAACACGAACTAACTGACCGTACGCTCATGAGATTTGAAGTTACGAAGACGATAACGGTGAACCTAAGCGACAATGATGAGTAACACGTTTCACTATTAGATTTTAGTATTTTTTAGCAATTTTCGTCAAAGTTTGAACACGCTTTTCTCGATTATTACTGGACACAGAAAGGTAAAAAAAAATCAACGATTACAGAAAAAAAAACTCTTTCAAGCGATGGGCGTAAAAAGTTTGGTTATAATAGAACGTTAAACAGTATAATCCAATTTTTCAACAGAAGTAACAAAAAAATAAAAAAAGTAAAACCATCATTTTAAAAACAACATAGTTTCGAATATTGTGTCCAAATTTCGAGACATTTTATCGGTAAATAACAGTTCCTAGGTTTTGGTGCACTGATAAAACAGCCTTAACCTAATTCTTCCTAACGCTCAATCTCCACCTGAATGCCATCTATATAGGCAACCAAAGATACACTAACAGAACATTCCCCCTTTTAGGAGTAGACACAAATTGAGATTCATATGATAATGGTAGTGACTTAGCACCAACAGTTTCAGACATAGTCTTTGGAGAATCATTGAATTTGATTTCAGTTTCTCGATCTTGCTCTACTAAGGTCTGGTTTGACAAATTACATTTTGTATCTTGCTTGTGTTCAAAATTACTATAATTATTATGAGTGCCTACGGACTCTGTTCATACTAATGTTGGAGAGAACCGGCTGGTTTTCACGTAATACGGTGCTGGTATTAAATGCCACCTATTACGGCGGTAAAGCTGACCTGAATTTGATTCTATTAAATAAGATCTAGGTTGATCTAAAAGATCCACAACTTTAGCATAAATCCTAAGATCAGTTACCCAGACATATTCCCCAATTGTTAGATCCGACAATGTTCTGGTCCGATGTCTTTTGTTAAACTGTTCTGCACTGCTATCTTTAGCTCTATTCTCCCTTTCCCTTAGGAGACTCAAATCGACAGGATTATTTAAGTCACTTGGTAACAAAGGAAGAAATGACCTTATCTTTCTTCCATATAGCAATTCAGCAGAAGAAAACCCACATTCTAGGGAAGTAGTTCTATAAGCTAAAAGAGCTTTATGGATGTCATCATTTTTCTTTATTAAATTTTTTGCAACCTTTACGGCAGCCTCAACAAATCCATTGGACTGTGGAAAAATAGGACTGCTGGTTATTAATTTAAAATCATATTCTTGTGAAAATTAAAAAAAAAATTTATTTTGAAATTGTGGGCCATTATCAGATCGCACTATTTCACATAATATGCCATATCTAGAAGAAAATTTCTTTGACCCTCTCAACTATAACTTGTTCTGTCATTTTTGGAAGTTTAAAGAATTCAAAAAACCTTGAATAGTAGTCTGTAATTATTAAGTACCATATATCATGACATTTATATAGGTCAAGAGCTGCTTTCTGCCATGGTCTATCATGAAACTTATCAGCAATCAGTTCTTTAGGATTAGTTCTATTTTCAATACACTGAGGACAATTTCTAACTAGGTTCTCTATCTGTGTAGACAAAATTAACCACCATACTGAAGTTTTAGCACGGTTTCTACATTTAACGATACCAAAATGACCTTCATAAATGAGTTTTCAAAACTCGTAGTTGCTGTGCATAAGGTATCACAATGCGAGATCCTCTAAGCAGAATATCCTCTGATAATGAAAATTCAAAACGATATTGGTAAAAAGGGATTAATTCAGGATTTAACTTGTTTTTATTTGACCATTATTCTGCAGTATACTGTATTATTTGAGATAAAATAAAAGGTAGCTCGTAAAGACTAACGTTCTAGTCTAGGTGACAGTTCATCAATTGGTTTTGTCTGTAAAATTTGCAACAAAGGGCGATGGTCCGTTTGCAATGTAACTTATGGTAAACCAATGACATATTCTGAAAACTTATCCATAGCCCATGTTAAAGCTAGTGCTTCCTTCTCAATCTGAGCATACCTTTTCTCAGTATTTGTTAATAATCTTGGTGCATATGCCACAACCTCAAATTTTCCATCAGAAATTTGTATTAAACATGCTCCTAAGCCATAAGAAGATGCATCAGCTTGAACCAAAATTTGTTTGGTAGAGTCAAAATAGGCCAAAGTAGGACACTTAGATAGTAGCAGTCGATTTTTGGAATGCTTCCTTTTGTGATATGCCCCAATTAAAGTTAACATTTTTCTTCAGTAAAGCTGCCAGTGGTTCTAATAAATCAAAACGATTACGAATAATCCTAGACGAAAAATTTATCATTTCCAACTACTGTAAAATTTCTTTCTTTTATCCTTGGGCTCTGGAAAATCACAAATAGCTTTTATTCTCTCTGGGTCAATTGATATACCTGTTCTAGAAATATATGTCCCAAAAAGGTAAGTGATTGAACACCGAAAACACATTTATTTCTATTTAAAGTGATCCCCTCCTGTTCTACCCCCCTTAATACTTCTTTTAAAATTGTATTATGTTGTTCCAAAGTTGGAGCATGTTGACGATATTGACCATATCTCTGAAAGCGACCACAACACCGACTCGGAGCAGGATATCGCAATAGAAGATGTAGTTTCTGACGGAGATTCAGACATGGAGACATCAAAAACAGAACTTCAGAATGAGACGGAAAATAAAAGCACTGACGGACCTCCAAGAAACGAAGAAATGTATTTCGGAAAAGACGGAACACAATGGAACAAACTTGCTTCAAATAATAAACGGGTTCGAACAAGATCAAAAACATTATTACTCATTTGCCGGGTGTGAAGCATTATGCAAAAATGCTAAACGTGCTTTAGATTGTTGGCAATTGTTTTTTGACCGACAAATGATCGAAGACATACTGCGCTGGACCAATCTCAAAATTCAACAAAAATCAATTGCATATCAAAATAAATGCATGGTGAAACCAACCAATGAATGTGAAATTAAAGCATTTATCGGACTTCTTTATTTAGCAGGTATGTTTCATTCTAATCGTCAGAATTTGAGAGACTTATGGCAAACAGATGGGACTGGTGTCGATATATTCCGCAATACGATGTCTATAAATCGTTTTCAATTCCTGATGGTCTGTCTTCGGTTCGATAACATCGAGAATCGTAAAGACAGATTGGCGATTGACAAATTAGCTCCAGTTCGTGGAATTCTGGAGAAATTTATTGAAAATTGTAAGCAGGCCTACACTCTTTCTCAATATGTGACGATAGATGAGAAGTTGGAGTCTTTTCGTGGAAGATGTGCTTTCAAACAGTACAAGCCTGAAAAGTATGGGATCAAAGTGCAAGCCCTAGTTAATGCCCGTTCGTACTCCGTTTTAAATTTGGAAGTGTGTGAAGGAAAACAACCAGAAGGTCCCTACAGTGTTAGTAATTCCCCAATAGATATAGTAGAGAGGCTAACACAACCTATTTCTGGTTCCAACCGAAATGTGACCTTTGACAACTGGTACACTAGTTATGAATTAATGATAAAATTGCTGAACGAGCATAAACTTACGTCAGTAGGCACGCTGAGAAAGAACAAACGACGCATCCCAGCACAATTTTTGACAGTCCAGAACAGAGAACAAATGACATCTTTATTTGGCTTTCAGAAAGATATTACACTTTTATCGTATGTGCCGAAAAAAAAAAATAAAAACGTCCTACTGTTGTCCACCATGCACCATGATGGAGCTATTGATGAAGCAACTGGCGATAAAAATTTACCAGAAATAATAAGCTTCTACAACTTTACTAAAAGTGGAGTAGATGTAGTGGATGAACTGTCTGCATCATATAACGTATCTAGAAACTCACGGAGATGGCCTCTTACGATCGTGTTTTCTCTCTTGAATACAGCCTCCATAGATGATTTGGTGATATACAGAGAAAACAATCAAGATTTCAAACTTGCCAGAAGATTGTTTATCAAAATGTTGGGCTTTGAATTGATCCAGGACCACATATCTGAAAGAAAAAATAATCCAAGAATTCCAAGGAGTATTCGTCAAAACATTGCACATTTTGGCCAAGGTGCCCCTGCAGTGCCACCTGCCAAGATTCCAAAACTCATGGGAAGATGTTCAGTATGTCCAAGAAGCCGAGATCGGAAAACAAAATATTTCTGTTCAAACTGTGAATCATTACTGTGCCTGGAGCATGCTGTCATAAGTTGTCAAAATTGCATGAATTCAAATAGCGATTAATTTTTTTTCTTTCACTGTACAACTGGGCAGAGTTTTTTCCTTGTATTATCTTACTATTAGATTTTCATTTACTATTGTATTTTTGATCATATGGTGTTTATATTTTTTGGTAAGATTGTTCAGTTAAGTTGTGGTTTTTGCTTATGGAGAATTGCCTATTATTAGTTTATTTTTAATTTCTTTTGAATAAATGTGTTCTGATTATTTCTTTTTTGCTTAAATAGTCCTTAGATGATCACTTCAGACCATGAAATCAGAAAACATATAAAAAAACTACCAGAAAAAATTCTGATTTTCTGAGAAATTGGGGTTTGTCACACCCCACATATGTACTAATGACAGAAAAATCCACGTATGTGACGCCGGGTTAACTTTGTTCATCTTTTGTATAAGATTTAACGATTTTTTATGTATTTTAGGTGGGCGGTTTAATAAGAATTTTGACACTTTAAAATGTTGAAGCAATGATACCTAGACGTAATTTATCAAGAGGAGCTTTTATGCTATCGATGTTGCCTGAACAAAATCAACAACTCAATAATGTTCTCAATAAGACTGAATTCAATTTAAAAAAAGATGCAACTTCCTTAACTATAGAGACTCAATTTCAAACCGAAATAATACCTGCTTATCCAGTGATTGGAGAAGATATGGACTCCTTAAATTTTCTGCAACCTGCGAGACTTTTAAATAATCTAGATCAGAATTCTTCAAAATGTAACGAAGAAAAAGAAAATACGTTAATTTACACAACAGTTGAGGTATTTACTCCATCTCAAAATGTTCCAGTCTGCAGTGAAGTAGAAACTTTAAATAACACGATTATACAAGAAGAAATATAAACAGAAAATAAACAATTTGAAGCACAAAAACAGTTCACAACAGACACAACATTAGAAGTTTTTAATTCATCAAATTTAAACCAAAATTTTCAAGGTGAAAATGATCCAGTACAAAGAGAAACTGTAAGCAATAGTGTAATTCATAATGAAAAACCTCAAGCAAAAGAACAGCAGTTAGATTTAGATCAAGAACCAGATAGAGAAAATGAAGAACTTGGTATTACTAATGTGGAACTAAAAGGATACGGAAGAAAACAAGTACAACTTTAAAAGAAAAAGTACGAAACAGAATAAAGAAGTTGAAAGAAGATCATCCCACGTGCGATCCTTGTGGTGATAAATGTCGCTACACATGTCGTATAAAATTTTCGGAAGAGTGGCGACAGCAATGTAACGCCGAATTTTGGAAAAAAAAATTTCACCGAAAGACGAGACTTTATCGTCTTATGCGCCACTGCGCTCCTGGTAGAAAGACATCGAGGTATATCACAAACCAAACACAATTCATTTCGATATTTTTTTAATGACCAAAAAGGCGAAAGAGTCAGGGTATGTAAAACATTTTTTCTAACGACTCTTGTATTTTCTAAAGAAAATAACTCAGTTATTTATGATACCCTAACATCTGGTGACAAAAATACAATGACAGGTACGGCGTCAGGTGTAACCGACAAAAGGGGAAAGCATTCTAATCATAAGAAAATTGACAGAAGCGTCATTAGAAATCATATAGAGAGTTACAACCCAAATATTGCTACCCAAGACCCCAAAGTATTGCTATACAATTGATAATGGAGAGCTACGTGTGACGAAACTTTTAGTAGATCTCAAAATTGATGTTTAAAAAGACAAGGTCTAGAAAAAATTTATTACATATTGTCAGTGTTAATATAAAAACCGGAAAAGCTTTTGGACCTAACTACGTTCATAGTGAAATTATACAACTTTTGGAAGAAGACAATTTAGAACTATTATCAAGACTCTTCAACAGTATATACAAGACTGGTACAATTCCACAAGAGTGGTTAACGTCTACGTTTGTGCCTATACCTAAATCAAACTACGCAAAAAAATGTAACGACTTTCGATTAATTAGTCTCATGCCCCATATTCTGAAGCTATTTCTAAAAATTATCCATAACAGAATTTACAAAAAATGCGAAGAAGATATGGGTCCGGAACAATTTGGCTTCCGAAACGGTATGGGAACTCGAGAAGCGTTGTTCAGTTTCATTGTTCTCATGCAAAAGTGCCGGAATCAACAAAAAGATGTCTACTTGTGCTTTATAGATTATGAAAAGGCTTTTGACAAAGTCAAACACGATTAGCTAATAGAATGCTTGCAAAAAAAGAACCTGGATCCAAACGACATTAATATAATACATTTTGAGAACGATTTCCGAAGTGAAAATTGAAATGTCAATAAACGTACTTCAACTGATACTGAAACTGAAACCATAAACATCCAAAGAGGAGTTAGGCAAGGTTGTATACTATCACCATTATTATTCAACTTGTACTTAGAGGACATCTTTGCACATGTTCTAGATGAAGCACAAGAAGGAATAAAAGTCAATTGACAAATCGTGAACAATATCAGGTATGCCGATGATACAGTACTGAATGCTGGCAGTGAAGAAGAACTACAAATTCTGTTAACCAAAGTAGTGCGAGAAGGAGAACTTTACGGCCTTAAGGTGCATGTAAAAAAAAACCAAAACAATGGTAATTAAAAAAAAAACACACACCAGTTATAAACATACTAGTCAACAACAATCTAGTTGAACAAGTTAAAAAGTTTAAGTATCTAGGCTGTTGGATACATGAAACTTTAGACCAAGAACAAGAGGTTTAATGTAGAATAGAACAGGCAATAAACACCTTCTTAAAGAAGTGACAGTTACTCACTACCCGTAATCTTGATTTGTCCCTACGATACCGCATGATAAAGTGTTATGTATATAGTATACTATTACACGGCGTGGAAGCATGGACGTTAACAGTCAGGTCGTTACGACGTTTAGAGAGCTTTGAGATGTGGGTATTTCGCCTTATACTGAAAATTCCATGGACCGACCGCGTTAGAAATGAAGTTTTAAGGCGTATGAATAGAGAACGTGAACTCACAGAAATTGTCAAGAACAAAGACCATTTACACCAATCAAGAATCATAAAACGTCTTATCTTGGACACATATTTAGACACGACAGGTATAACTTCCTTCGTCTTATAGAAGGGAAAATATAAGGCAGACGCGAGCTGGGTAAACGACAAATGTCCTGGCTGCGCAACATCAAAGATTGGACAGGATTAGACTTTCAAAGTTTAATAAGGAAAGCCCAAAATAGGGAAGACTTTGCAGAGATCATCGCCAACCTTCGCTAAGAAGATGGCACCCAAAGAAGAAGAAGTTTTAATATTATACTACTAATAATATCACTGTATAGTGTGTATAGACTATTAGTTAACATTCTTTAAATATTTGTTTTGTGTTTGTGGTTGTTTTATTTATAATATTTAACGACAATTGTTAACCTAACCAATCTCAGATAGCAAATATTCTCTTACAAAATATATCTTATACTTACTCTAATCAATAGTCGAGTAAAGAAGATTGTATCCTAAATAAAGTCGTAAGTATACCTCGAGTATAACTAAACCATTGTATTAGTTGTCTTTCAATATTTTACCTACTTGTCGACAGGAAATGGCCACTTTTAGGCTTATCCTCTAGTCAGTTATTCATTCATAAACATTGTTTTGGCCGTCTTTGATAGTATTTCCGAAAAATATGAGCATTCTTTACAACCGTATCGCAACTTCCTCTTTTCTTCGAACCGTCTGTGATTTTAAATAGAAGAATGCAAAAATCAAAACCATATGCTTGACAGCTTGTCGGCTACTATAAAACTGCTTTGATTTTTTTAAATTTCAAGAAATTGTAAGCAATGTGATTCAAAATTTGAAGTACATAATATTGTATATTTTTTATTTGTCAGATGTATTGTACTTTGAAAATCTTTTAATAATATTTATGGAAATAGAAATTGAAAAGCAGTATATACTAGTTATTTATTATTATTTATACCTATTTATAACACGAAGAGATATTCAACAATGCATAAACATTTTGTTATACTACCTCACTACTACATCGTGAAAATATGAGAGAGAATACAAGGATACGTGAAGAAATCGAAATATCCGAAAATCAGTTTAGATTTATGCAAGGATCAGCAAATGCAGTTTTTATTATAAGGTAGAATGGAAAAATATAGGAATATAGAAACAAAACGCTCATAAGGTATCCATTGACCTTAAGAAAGGCTTATGATAAGTTCTTCGAAGTATTCTGTGGTTAGGTTAGGTTAGGTTAGGCGTGCATTAAACATTAGGTTAGGTTATGCATCTTATTATTCTGTGGTAGGTTTTTCGATAAGAAAGGTTCCCTGTGTAATTATAACAACTTATCTAGTATACAGGGTGTCCAGAAGCTCTCCTGAAAAACGAAGATCTAAGATTCCTCAGATAATTTTAAGACAATTTAACCCAATTCACCTAGTCCGAAAATGCTTTCTAATGGAGCTAGAGCTCTTAGAAGATGGCGTCTTGTAATTAGTTTTTTTTAATACTACTACTACTAAGCATTCTGGAGGTTTGCTTAGAAGCATACTAAGAATGCTTCTATTTAGAAAAATAAAAACTGGTCCAATTATTTGTCTTCCGGAGTTAAATCGACGTCAACGGTTATTTTAACGCATAATTTTTTTGTCTTTAACTTTTATGCATTCGTGATACTAGATTATTAAATTTTCAGGTATTCTAGTATTAAAAGATGCTCTTCAAATTCAAAGATTCAAATTCGGCGACCTTGCTGGCCAAGCAACTGGACCGCCTCTTCTTCCAATCAAGTGGTCTTCGTAGTTATTATCAAGAAAGTCTCGTATATTCCTGCTAAATCGTCCCCTATGCAGTTAGTATTTTTATTACATTTTAACTAATTTATTTTAATAATAATTATATTCATTTAATCCTTGCCAATTTGCTATTTTCTATTTAATATTGTAATTAATTTTAATCTTCATATGGCAAGGAAATATTTTAAAACATATGCAGTGGCTAAGTCAAGATTTATTATTTTAGTTTTATGGCCTAAAGTAAATTTTTCCTGTTCTTCTTTGTTAGGTGCACCATACAGAGGAATGACAACTGCAGCAGCATAGTAGATATGCAGAACTTAATAGCTGATTAGAACTACACCAGGCTTGGCTGGATCCCGACATCTTCACCAACTTAAAATCTACTTATTCAACTATAATCAATTCAGTCAACATCAGAAGCAATCAGCAAGTCGCCCTGGCAATCACATGAAGCCATAAGTATCGATTTAATTTTTTTTTTAAGCTATAGGCAAGATTGGCTTTGTTTTTATTTTTATTTGATATTAAAATTTCAATTTTATATTTTTTATGTACAATAAATGATTAGTTAATATCTTAGTTTATTTGTTCAAGCCAAACTCATTTTTCAGATTTACATTTTAGATATGACGTTCTCATACTTGAGAGACAGAGCTAGACGAGGCCTAACAATTGACTCCCAAAAGTTTTGAGTTTTATTGTTAAATTTTAGCCCTCAACTTTCAGGTGTAGTTGTACTGTATACATTCACATGTATGTATGTACACACAGTCACGGATTATCCAATCTTAGAGACAACGTGGCTTAAATAGTGAGAAAAATAATTATTTATCAATTTCTTAGATAATTTATCTGTAATACATTAAATACTTTGAGGAGAAAAAGTACTATATTTAAGTATGAGTGGTGCATTTACACTTAGGTATAAACTTAGGTACTTACACCTGTTTTTCTTTACTATGAGTAATAAATACAATTTTGCTTTTCCCTATAGAGGAATCCGTTTCCAGATGTGTTTTAATTAATCAATTCGGTAGGATCAAATATTGCTAGGTAGTTGGGGGACGGTGATCCAATTTATCAAATTCTGTCAGAAAACGATATAAATAGTGCTTATCCAGCAATATTCTTAGTAATTCTTGGAGTATCTAGATCGCTCATATATCAAATTATTTCTAATATTTTGATATATACAGTTTTGATATATATTTCTGTATATATACACTATATACAGAACAATTAAGTGCAGGATGGTAATGGAATATTTGTTTTAAAGATATTCCTGGGATATAAATACATTTATACATTTCTTGATAATTAAACAAGGAATATATTCATATCTAAACTTACTTACCTTACTGGCATTAAGAGAGCCTTAAATCACTGTCAAGTGGATTTTCGTAGGTGTAATACTGTAACTACAGAACTAAAAAATAAACTAATTTTTTGTTTTTTTTTAACCTATTCTCTATCCTTCCATTGTTGGATATAGGTCTCCCCAGTTCTCTCCATCTTTCCCTGTCTTGAGCTGTTCTCTGCCATGTGGGACCTCCTTGTTTCCTGATGTCATCTTTTCACCTCATCTGTGGTCTGCCTCTTGATCTCTTTGCATTGTATGGACGCCACTTTCCGATGGCATTGTTCCATCGTCCGTCATTACGTTTTCTATCATTAAGTGATATACTCAACATTTGCCACTCCATCGCTCTTTGTGCCTTCCTTATCCTATCCAAATTGGCCTGTGTAAATGTCTATGTCTGTGCTCCGTAGGTGAGCACCGGTATTATACAGGAGTTATATACCTTGCTTCGTAAGTATAGAGGGATTGTTTGATTTTTTAGAACGTAAGAAAGTTTGCCGAACGCTGCCCATCCCATTCTTACTCGTCTCGATATTTCGGCTGTTTGATTTCCTCTGTTAGCTCTGATTGCTTGTCTTAGGTAGATATACTCATTTACCTATTCTATTTTTTCTGTTTGTATTTTTATTGCCTCTTGGTCTTCCGTGTTTGTCATTACTTTTGTTTTGTTGAAGTTAATTTTTAGGCCTTTTTGCAGTGATTTTCATGAAGTTCATTCAGCATTAATTCCAGTTCTTGTCGTTCCGAGGAGATCAGGAGTATATCATCCGCATTATCTAAGGTGATTTAGGTATTTTTCGTTAATACATATTCCTCTGTTTTCCCAATATGTTGATTTTATTATGTTTTCGAGGGTCAAGGTAAACAGTTTAGGTGAAATTATATCGCCTTGTCGGACTCCTCGTTTAACTTTTATATTGTCCGTTATTAATTTGTCGTCCAGAATTGCGGTCATGGTTGCGTTTTGGTAAATATCATGTATCAATTGTCGGTATCTTGAATCTTATTCTACTATTGACCAGAGCTTCTTCAACCGCCCGGAACGGAAGGTTGTATTCATTGGTTTTCTCAATTAAGATTTTAAGCGCATGTAGATGGTCGATTGTTCTGTATCCTTTCCTAAATCCGGCCTGTTCTACTGGTTGGTAGTTATCAAGTTTATAGGTTAGTCGGTTGTTTATTATTCTTGTGAAGGTTTTATATAGTTGTGACAAAAGGGAACTAGGACGGTAGCTGTTTAGGTCTGTTGGTCTCCTTTCTTATGTATTAAGATTGTATTGGCATTTCTTCATTGTTTAGGTATTTTACCTTCAAACAGAAATTTGTTGAACGGTATTTTTAGCATTTTTTTATCATGTCTCCTCCTTCTTTTAACAGTTCCGCCAGTATTTTGTCCTCACCGGCCGCTTTATTTCTTTTCATGTCGTGTATGGATTTTTCGATTTCATCTTCAGTTATTTCTAGTAATCCCTCTGAGCCAACATTTTGTATTTTCCTCGAGAGATTCTGTTTAGATGTTAGTGGTGGGTCATTTTTAGAACTGTATAGGTCTGTGTAATATCTTTCTGTGATTTTTACTATTTCTCCTAGATCTCTTTCTTCATTATTCTCAGCTTTAAGCATGATTAGTTTTCTTTTTCCTATATTTGTCTTCATTGTTTTTAAACTTTTGTTCTTCTCTATGATTTTTTTAATGCGATCTTGTTGGTATTTCTTTAATCTTCGTATCTGTTATTAGGTTGTCAGTTCGGTAAACTCCACTGTATTTCTTTTGTAATCATTCAGGAGTAGTCGTCGTTTTTTTAGCATTTTGTGATTTACCGCTAATTTTTTGTTGTTTTCGCTTTTGTTTATTAGCAATCTTCAGGCCTGCTTCTAGTAGTTCTGTTGTTATTTTATCGTTTAATTCGTCTTGTTGCAAACCCTTTAGCTGTAATATGTCACTTCTTTTTAGCTGGTTTGTGTATTGTTCTTTGCGTTCTTTAAGAAGTTCTGTATCTATCTCTTTTTTAGATGGTTTAAATTTTTGTCTGTCTGTTGTGGCGTTAATTTTGATTTTGGTTCCAACAATTCTGTGATCACTTCCTACGGACATCATGTTTATGATCGTAACGTCTTGTACTATGTTCTTTTCTTTGGATAGGATGTAATCAATCTCATTTTTTGTTAAACCATTGGGCGCGACCCACGTCTATTTCCTCTGTGGTTTTTTATTGAAAAAGGTATTCATCGCATATAGACCGTTCGTTTCCATATAGTTCATGAATGTTTCTCCTCTTTCGTTTCGTGTTCCGTATCCAAAGTTGCCGATTTTATTTTCTGATTCTTCTAGTTTTCTCCCTAATTTGGCATTGAAGTCGCCTATAATGATTGTGTAGGTGCTTTTGTATTTGTTTACTGTTTGTGTCAATGATTCGTAGAATATTTCCATTTCTTCATCCGTATGTGATGATGTAGGGGCGTAAATTTGTATGATCTTTTAACTTATATTTTTATTTATGTCCATTATTAGGACCGCGATCCTTTCTTAAATTCCAATATATTGTCTAATCTTATGGACATGCTGATTAGAAATAAGAAAACCGACACCAGTTAGTGATTCTTCTTCAGTTCCTTTATAGTATAGTACGTTCCCGGATTCCAACTTCATACAGGCTTCCCCTTTTCTTTTCATCTCACTTAATCCTAATATATCCCATTTTATATTTTTTACTTCTTCTTCCAGTTCGGCTAGCTTTTCGTCTCTTATCAGTGATCTGACATTATAAGTTGCAATATCCAGTTTCGTTGCTTGTTTTCGTTGTTTCTGGCAATCTTCTTAAAACACAGGGATTCTTAGCACCCTCTACTCTTTCCTCGGTCCTATAATTGCATTGGAAGGTGACTCCCGAGCTGCTGGGGACTGAGGGCCAATTCTTACGTGTATCTGTCATAAGAGGGGGGGAAGATTGGCCGTGAACTCACCACGCTGGCTAGACGGGTTGGTAAGTGTGTTTCAGCCGCCCACTCCGGGAGCAGACGCTGTTCGCAGCCGCCCACTCTGGGTCAGACGCTGCTGTTGTCGCAGTATCACAGCCGCTTAACTCATAATGTGAGTGACGCCTGTGAGTATATATCCATATCTGCAGGAACTTTCCCTATCAGCCATATGGGACGTGCCGTGTCGAGGTTGAGGACATCCCCCGCCCAGTCTGTCTTCCGTGAAGTACAGAAGAACCCCTACTCAGTTCAGAGCTCCTCCTCCACGAAAGCTAAGACCGACACGGATAAACTAATTATTCTTATATTATTCGTGAATTTGTATCATCGTGAAATTATTATTCGGTATTTGACATTATACTTGGACAACGGCCTTTATTCATAACAAATTTAAAGGTGGATTTGGTTTTTAAGATCAGTAATATATCCTACTCAGTCCAAAGAAAAAAGTTTTTATTATTTTAACGACATTTTCAATTTTCTCTCTTCATTTGTGAATACAATAAACGAAAATCTATAAAAACTAAAAACTAAAAAACTGATTTTACTGGCATACATAGGTCCAGCATAATGGACATCGGAATTTACCTTTTATATAATTTAAGTATAAAACTGAAAAAAAAAAATCTGCAGTAAAGAAGCAAACAACGCTGCACTAAAGGAGTATCATCGTCAGAATCCCACTCCTAATCTGAGTCATATTCTAAATTATTTTGGGCATTATTTTTTCAAAAAAAACCTTTGAAGAGTTTTGAGAAACGTTCTCGTCTGTCAAAATAGCCTTCATTTTTCACGTTCTGTCAATATCCTTTTTTTTTGTCTGTAACTAAAGGTAAAAAACGTGAATATGATAAAAGTGTGTCCAGACTACTCGTGCTCCTGCTCGTACTCGTACTTCTACTTAAAACTCGTAGTTGGCAAAATATTCGTGGAACAAGATTTGAAATCACTTAAGATTACCAACTGGAAAAACAAAGCAAAGAACGGAACAGAATGGCGGAAAATTCTAGAACAAGCCAGGACCCAGAAAGGTTTGTCGAGCTACTGATGATGATGATAAATACGCTCTAAAAAGATGATGCATATTTTATTTTTATGCCGGCAAATATAACATTTGAATTTAATTTGCTAAAGTACATTCATTCAGAAAATTCCCAACTGTAAATAAACGCACGTGTTGATATTCGCCCTCTCATTCGTCAAGAGGCAATTAAATATAATTTATTGCCTTAAGCCAAATGGATTCTCTTTTTACAGGTCCAAACTTGTCAGTCTGTTTAAATTCTAATTGTAGCGTGTTGGTTTTTAAGTTAATATATTGTGTGTTATATGTTATAGTTATTGTTAAGTTATTTACTGGTCAAAATAGCCTTCATTTTTCACGTTCTGTCAATGTCCTTTTTTTTTGTCTGTAACTAAAGGTAAAAAAAACGTGAATATGAAAACAGTGTGTCCAGACTACTCGTGCTCCTGCTCGTACTCGTACTTCTACTTAAAACTCGTAGTTGGCAAAATATTCGTTGAACAAGATCTGAAAACACTTAAGATTACCAACTGGAAAAACAAAGCAAGGAACAGAACAGAATGGCAGAAAATCCTAGAATAAGCCAGGACCCAGAAAGGGTTGTCGAGCTACTGATGATGATGATGAATACGCTCTAAAAAGATGATGCATATTTTATTTTTATGCCGGCAAATATAACATTTGAAATTAATTTGCTAAAGTACATTCATTCAGCAAATTCCCAACTGTAAATAAACGCACGTGTTGATATTCGCCCTCTCATTCGTCAAGAGGCAATTAAATATAATTTATTGCCTTAAGCCAAATAGATTCTCTTTTTACAGGTCCAAACTTGTCAGTGTATATGTATATATGCATTTTAATTATTCTCTAGTTGATTGGCTCCCATGTTCTAACCCTGTTCTTCCACTTATTTTTGATTAGTATTCCCACTCCTGCCTTTGCTCTAAATTCTTTATTAACTCCGCTCCAGCAGTGGATATGGTCTTCTATTGTTTCCGTTCCATTTATTTTCTTTTTGGTGTTGTTCATCAACTAGCCTCTAACGTCCACTGCTAAACATAGGCCTCTCGAATGCTTTTCCACTTAGTCCGATTTTGCGCCATCTGAATCCAATTTGTAGTCACTCTTTTTCTGTCATCTGTCCATCTCGTTGGGAGTCGACCTCTATTTCTGTAAGCTTGTATTCGGGGTCTCCATTCCAAAATTCTTTTTGTCCACCGGTCATCAACTGATCTTGCTACATGACCTGCCCAGTTCCACTTTAGTGTTGTTATCCTTTCAATAACGTCTGCTACTCCTGATCTTTTGCGTATAGTAGCATTGGGTATTCTATCACGTAGAGAAATCCCTAACATAATTCTCTCCATTGCTCTTTCCGCAACTTGTAGTTTACTCACTGTTGTTCTTGTGAGCGTTAGGGTTTTTGCGCCGTAGGTCATCACTGGCAAAATACATTGATTAAATACTTTTCTTTTCAGACACATTGGAATCTTAGACCTAAAAATATCCTTCATCCTTCCAAATGCAGCCCAAGCGAGGTTTATTCTTCTTTTCAGCTCGATTGTTTGGTTGTCTCGACTTATTCTGATCTCATGGCCTAAGTATTTATAGGAGTCAACTGGCTCAATATCTTTGTCTTCTACTGAGATGTTTTTGTTGTGGACTAAATTTGTCATAAATTCTGTTTTTGAAAAATTTATGTTAAGACCAACTCTTTTTGTGGCAGTATGGAGTTCTTGGAGCATTATCTGTGCCTGATCAAAGCTGTCTGCAATAAGAACGATATCATCTGCAAATTTAAGGTTATTTAAAAATTTTCCATCTACATTGATGCTCTTTTCGTTCCAATCTATTGTTTTACAAGCGTATTCTAGCAAAGTTGTAAATAATTTAGGAGACATGTTGTCTCCTTGCCGAACGCCTCTTTCAATACGAAAAGTCTCAGTATCTTCATTAAGTCTTACACAGGCTGTAGCATGTTGATAGATGTATCTGATGAGAGATATGTATCGGTGATCTATTCTACATTGTGTTAGAGCTTGGAGCATTTCACTTTGATTGACCGTATCAAATGCTTTTTCAAAGTCGACAAAGACAAGTATCAGGGGTCTATTATATTCAATGGTTTGCAAATGATCATTTGTTCCGTATCCAGCTCTAAATCCTGCTTGCTCGCAAGGTTGATAGAAGTCTAGTTTTGATGTCAACCTATTAGTTATTATCTTCATAAACAACTTATAAACGTGAGATAACAAGCTAATAGGTCTATAGTTCTTTAGCTCTGTTATATCTCCCTTTTTGTGCATTACTACTATAACAGCTTTATTCCACTGAGATGGTGTAACCTCGTTTGAAAGGCATAAGTTATATAATTGCGTCAATGCTTTCAATACTGTCTTTGCTCTTGGTGTTGTTACTAGTATGTGAATGTTGCTTTTTCTAAACTCCTTAATCACTTCCATCGCCTTTTTGTTCCATCCTTGTATATTCCACGTTGCACATATGAATGTTCTATCTTATTTATATATTCCTTATATATTTGCCACAAATTTAATAGTGTCTCTTCTATAACAATTGCAAATAATACTTCTAACCTTCAATTTACTACATATAATAAATTTAGAACGGAGCCCAAGATATTTTTAATTTGCTATCGCCAGTCGAAGGAATGCATTTTTCTAAATACCCAGACTTCACTTCCTTTTGCAACATTATTGGCAGCTCAACAGGGTCTTGGCTCATCGCTAGTAGTTGGCAACACTTTTTTCTTTTTTTTTAACTTCTCTTAATTAACACTTGTAAATGTCAGACGGCTTTACTTCTGTCTCGGATCTTGGGTATTTAAGAAATACTAGAACTTTTTATATTACTGGTATGAGTAAGTTTATATCAAAATAAATAAATCATTCCGTTCTGAAAAGTTCATTTATATTTAGTCAAGTAGATTAAATGAATAATTTTTAATATATGGATCAATTCAAAAAAAGATATGAAGCGATACATGAAAGAGTATGTTTTGAAAATAAATTACGCTGTAGAAGATACTCTACAACCAGCAGTTGTGCTAGATATGATGATTCCTAACACATCTTTTAAGAAGAAAAACAGTCAATTTATTACAAAGTAGAAAAAATCTTTCTCAAATAGACTGATGTCAAGAATAAAAATATACGTGAATGTAGGGAATGTAGGATAATAGTAAGACGTCAACGAAATGAAACCAACATATTGGAGAGGAGCGCAAAATCAAAGGGGTTATGTTCAAAAAGATATAGATCTTTATTTAAATAGAAAATCTAATATACATGCCATATTAAGGTTGATCTGCACCCCCAAAAGACAAACTACATATTAAAAAATTTGAAAAAATTTGAGTAGGTATATGGGACAACTAGAAGTATTTTGACAAATTTTGAGCAAACTTCATGTTTTCGAAAAAACTCTAAAAAAAACTACTTTTTTTCAAGTATAAAGCGGGAAACTATATAGACATAAAATTTTGTTAAATTTCTTACAGCATAAATATATAACCCTAATAACGGTAAGAAACATAAAAGTAGACTATGAAATTTTTGATATGTTGTTCGAGCAACGTTTTAAAATAATTGGGAATAGTAATTTTTTTATAGATGCAGTAACTGATTAAATGGAAGCTTTAAAAAAGCTTCATTTTTTTGTAAAGATGTGAATTATTGAAAATATTTAGGTGATAAGCTATTTACTATTTTGAAGACCAAAATTATGGCGAAATAAAAACATTTTATTTTCTACAGACAACCAATTTACAGAATTTAACATCGTCCCAATTGGGGTACGGTGATTTGTTTTAAGAATTATTCTCATTCCCTAATTTTGTAATTTTTGCAACATGTTAAGTTTGTTCAGATTAAATAAAAATAAAATTGATGAGCAATAGTCAAAATGAGGCTAAATCATTGTGTTAGATACCGTGATTTTGGTCTTTGTTGACACATTTTGAGATATTCTGCTCAGAAAGTATAGTCTTGTTGATATTTTTTATGGATGTACTCGAAGTGACTATCGAAACTCAAAATATTGTCAAGCTAGGATCTCAAATATTTAACTGTTGTAACCAGTTCAATTTTTTCATTATTTCATTTTTTTTATTATCTATAATAAATCTATATTATTATTTAGATTACGCCATGTTTCAGAATTCTCAATACTTTCACCAATACTTTCAATGCTTTCAACAAAATACTGTGAATGTTTTACACCAACAAAGATGAACTTTTGTCACACATGTTCATGATAATAATCACATTATGGATCACACTATGGTTCCTTTAAAATGTTAGGTGTTGAACATAACTATAGTAAGAGTATCTTTATTCTGTTGCTAGTACTAGCAACAGAAATGGACATCTGGAGAAGAGCAGCAGGCAAATCAAGAAGAGATCGGATACCAAATGAAAGAATACGAGAAATGATGGGAGTCAAGCATACAATAGTTGATGACATAAAAACAAAACAGTTAATATGGTACGGCCATGTACAGAGAATGCCAGATGACAGGATTCCAAAACAGATTTTGACGTGGATACCACAAGGGAGAAGGAAAAGAGGAAGACCGAGAAGAAGCTGGAGAGAGGGAATTAATAAGACTTTTTAATTCAATATATAACACCGGAGTGATTCCCGCAGATTGGCTCAAATCCATCTTTATCGCAATACCTAAAAAACACAATGCTCAGAATATCGATTAATTAGCCTAATGAGACACATTCTTAAAATTTTCCTCAGAATACTTCACAACAGAATTAGACGCAAATGCGAAGAAGATCTTGAAGATACCCAATTTGGTTTTAGAAATGCTATGGGAACCAGGGAGGCACTTTTTGCGCTAAACATCCTATTACAAAAATGCCGTGACCAAAGAAAAGATGTATTTGCATGTTTCGTGGACTTCGAAAAGGCATTCGATAAAGTACAGCATGTAAAATTAATGCAAATACTGAAAAATATCGGAATAGATGACAAGGATATTCGTGTCATTAAAAATTTGTACTGGAATCAAACTGCTATCGTAAAAATTGGAGATAACTACACCGATGAAATCTCCATACAGCGAGGAGTCAGACAAGGTTGCATTTTGTCGCCAACATTGTTCAATGTTTACTCGGACCAGCTATTTAAAAAGGCACTTGAGAGACAACCATATGCAATAAAAATCAACGGGGAACTACTTAATGTGATTAGATATGCAGACGATACAGTAATTCTATCAGATAATATTGAAGGTCTTCAAATTCTGCTTGATCGTATTCACGAGGTAGGAGAGGAAATGGGCATTAAAATAAACTCAAACAAAACCAAATTTTTAGTGTTTAGCTCGTGACCCACATCCCGATGCAAAGCTTCAGTTGAACGGAGTCCAAGTTGAGAAAGTTCACAAAATGACATATTTGGGAACTGTGATAACGGACCAACTAGATCCAGACATAGAAATAAAACGTAGAATAGCAATGACTAAAACTAATTTTATGAAAATGAAGTCATTTCTTTGCAATAACCATCTCAGTTTAGAACTAAGGAAAAGAATGGTTAAGTGTTATGTTTGGTCTGTACTTTTGTATAGTGCAGAAGTGTGGACGCTAAAAGTATCGATCATGAACAAAATTGAAGCATTGGAAATGTGGATTTATAAACGAATGCTGAAGATACCTTGGACAGCAAGAAAAACTAATGAAGAAATACTAAGGAGCGTCAACAAAGACAGAGAACTGCTAAAGACTGTTAAACATCGAAAAATGTCTATCTGGGACATATAGTAAGGGGAAGTCGATATAAAATTTTACAACTGATCCTTAAAGGCAAAATAGAGGGCCGTAGAGGTGTAGGAAGAAAACAAGTTTCTTGGTTAAAAAACATTCGTGAATGGACTCAGATACCAAATGCAGGACAATTATTCCATATTGCAGAAGATCGAGAAGCCTTCGCAATGGTGACGCCAACGTCGGATAGTTCTGATATGGCACGCGAAGAAGAAGAAGAGTATCTTTCTACAGATGGCTTTCATAACAGAGTGTGATAATTGTCATCATTTTGGCTTTACAACCGTGTGTGGGTCCTAGCCTCCCCAAGAATTCTCTTCTAGTCGTCCCTATCCATCGCCTTCCTCCGCCAAGCACGTATTTCCATATTTCTCATATCTTGGTCTATGTTATCTAGGAATCTTGTTCTGGGTCTTCCTCTTCTTTTTTGGCCAATAGGTCTATGAAGGCGCGTTTTTCTAGCTGGGTCGGTTTGCTCCATCCGCATTACATGGCCTACCCACCTCAGACGTCCTATCTTAATGTGTTTTACGATATCTGGTTCCTGGTATATTCTATAGAGTATGTGATAATTGTATTAACAAAAAATCAGACAATTAAACGTTTAAGCGAAATATATTCCTATTTGCTAGCCTTAGACAAGAATAGAGGAATTAAAGTTAACATGTTTGCCCATCTGTCGCTTAATTGATTAATAATATTGATTGCCGATAAACTATTTAAACTATTTAACTCAATAGGATAATGACTATCTACTTAATTTTATGTACCTAACAATTGTTGTCTTAGTTCTTAAATTTTTTCGATCTTCTCATCTGTTATTTTCTTGCAATCTTGGTAGAACCAGTCGTTTCTCTCTTGGATTCGGGATATTCCCAGTGTGCTTTCGGCTGCTAATTTCAAAGCCTCTTTGCAGTTATTCCACATTTCCGTGGTTGACTGGTCGTTGGAAATTATTTGTCGAAACTTACTCAATCAAGCAAATAATTGTTTACTGTATGGAGACATTCTCCAGAATGTTTACTATAAGATGAATACATTTTGCTTTTCCTTTTCTATCCTTTAAAAATTAGGGTGGTGCCCACTCTTTAACTGTTACATATTTCTGAATTTTTCATTTTTCAATATCCTTTCTAAAGAACCCCCATATCTCTTCAAACCCCCTAACCTCCAAACGGCTATATATACGGTCTTTATTTGTGTTCACCTACAGGGTGATCTACTGTTCTTAAAAATAATCCATAATAGGATCTATAGGAAATTAGACGTAGACATCAATAACACTCAGATGGGATTCAGAAAAGGGCTGGGTACAAGGGAGGCTCTGTTTGCAATGAACGTTCTCTCACAGAGATGCTTAGACATGAACCAAGAAATTTACGCCTGCTTTATTGATTTCGAAAAGGCCTTTGACAAAGTACAACATGAACCACTAAGACAAGTTCTAATAAAGAAAAATATAGACAGCCGAGATATTCGAATTATATGCAATCTATATTGGAATCAAACAGCAAATGTCAAGGTTGAGGGCAGACTAACAGAAGAAATTCAAATCCGTCGAGGAGTCCCGCAGGGATGTATCTTATCGCCACTTTTATTTAATCTGTATAGTGAAGCTATCTGTGAACAAGCACTCGAGGAAGAAGATCTTGGTCTGATAATAAATGGTGAGACGATCAACAATATAAGGTATGCTGACGATACAGTTCTCCTAACGGGAACGCTAGTAGAACTACAATATCTCGTTCAAAGTCTCAATATATACTGTAACAGTTACGGCTTGAAAATTAATTTGAAAAAAACTAAATTTATGGTAATCACCGAAATCAAAGAACATCAGAGCTAATCTTGTAATAGACAATACAACGATTGAGCGTGTGCCCTGTTATAAATATCTAGGTGCTTGGATCACAGACGATACTGATCAACAAAAGGATTAGATGTAGAATGAAATCGCTAGATCAGTCTTTAATAGAATGCGCAAACTCTTTTGCAATCGTGATATCAATATAAAGTTACGAATACGAATGCTGCGGTGTTATGTTTTTTCTACCCTGTTATATGGAGTTGAGGCTTGGACACTAAAACAGTTGACCATAAAAAACATTGAAGCTTTCGAGATGTGGTGCTATAGGCGCATTCTCAGAATATCATGGATCGACCGCGTCACTAACACGCAAGTACTCCAAACTTTAGACAAAAGATGCGAAATTCTAAATGAGATAAAAACTAGAAAGATGGAATACTTGGGGCACATTGTGAGAGGTGAAAAGTACGAACTTTTAAGAAACATCATGCAGGGCAAAATTAAAGGCAAAAGAAGTGTGGGAAGAAGAAAAATATCGTGGCTTCGTAATCTACGTGAATGGTTCGGGTGTAGTTCGATTGAACTTTTTAGGCGCGCTGCTAACAAAGTCGCAGTGGCCATGATGATTTTCCAATCTCCGCTAGGAGTGGCACGAGAAGAAGAAGACAGGGTGATCTTGTCTGTCTCCCCTTTTAGTGTCCCTTAAGTGTTATAAGGTAAAGCGAACTATGAACATACGATATAGTTTCTAAGGGTTTCGTGATTTTGATTTAGTGAGATTATAAATTAAGAGAGAATAGAAGAGAGTGAAGTAAGCGGGTTTATTCTGGTGGTTTGCAAGCCTTGTGTTTTAGATTTTATTTCATAGTAGCATAAAAACTTTATTTCTTTCAAAAATAACATCTATATAGTGAAACCAAACCAATATGGTGCAAATGACTCGAACTGGTGATTAGTCTAATCAGCATATTTTATTTTACTTTATTATGATTTGGTAATTTGGTTTTTATTATCTAATTATCTCGGATAGGGTTATCAAAAGAATAACATTTAAAATGTTGCAGACACATTTTACAGATAAGAAGTTAAATTATAACACCATGCGTTTTAATTGTAGACACTTTAATTAAGGATTATTTCTGCTGTCGTTTTAAGACAATTATGATAACATTTTGGATGATTTTTTAATTATTTTAGTCTATTCAAATTCTGAAGGCCCAAATCTAAGAGGAGGAGTGCCCTTCATCTTGTTGTGCAATCGATCCTTCTCTTCGATCATATAGGAAGAGTCTGTTGATGTGTATGTGAATTGCAGTCCATCCATCCATCTCAGTTGGATTACTTCCTGGTGCAGATGCTTACAGGACATGGTTGTTCCAAGGCATACCTTTACGGCAAGGTAAAAAATGACAAAATGACAATCATTCAGGTAATTGGCGGAGGAAAGGCTTATGTCGTCGGGTCCTTGGAGAGTGGTTCAGAGATATGTGAGGGCAGTTGAGAAAGTTGGTATGTTTTGATGGTTGGGTGTTGATAAGCATGTTATTTAGGCTGGCAGTGAATAAAATTAAGGTAGCTATGATGGTAACCAACCTTCTGAAAGGACATGGTACATGAAGAGAAAGATCTGATAATTATCTTATTCATACTTTATTCCTAATAAACCTCATAACAACAAAAACATAGAATCTAACAACATATATAAACAAGAGGGATGAAAATCGATTAACTAAACAAATATTAAATTACAAATTGAAAGGAAGAAGTGTATGAGACCAAATGAAAAGACAGTGCTATATTAAATATAAGGATAGGCGACAAATATCTAAACCATAGAGTGAAGAAGAAGAAAAATAATTCAAAAAGTTATAAATAGGAAAATTTAATTTAATTCTTCTAAATTTGTCGATTTATATCTATATCATTGTTTATCAACAGATAAAAATAATAAAATATCTAAATACAAATCTAAACTTTTAATGAAATACAGCATATGACACAATAATTAATTAATATAATATAGTTAATAAATAATACAACAAGCATACGTGACTTATGAGTTTTTTCTTTATTATGTCTATTAAATAGCAATTCTTTTGCTTAGAAAGGTGTGAATGATTAGTACGAAATGTCATTAAATAAAAATGGAAAAGAAAGAAAGCCTAAAAATAACATTAGTGTAGGAATTCCAAACGCTTTTCGGTTAATTCTACGACCATTGGTCCATTAAAAGACTGGCGCCAGACTGACAATCTATCTATTCTAGAATTTGTGAACACAGCATGATACCACACAGGTACCGATCAAAATTCTATTCGAGAGAAGGCTTCGACTTTCTTTGTCTTACTTGTTTTACTTCATATTCTCTGTTACTTTTTAGGGCACATTTTGTTAACAGGGGCTTGGAGCACTTGAGTCTTTGTAAGGTGGCTGGTCAGACACTCAATATTTCGGTTGTTATTATATTTTGATATTTATAGAGAACAGAATTGGACTCAACAGTATTCAAAATTATCAATATTTAACACAAATCAATAAAAAATATCAAATACGAGAATTAAAAAATGCGAGGCAAAATGGGCACAAATAAATGAATCCTTCCGGTAACGTTCTAAAGCACCAGTATTTTTTTTCAGGAAGTTCAACACATTTTTCGCGTTAAAAAAATAAGTTAATACATTAAATATTATTAAAATATTATTGTAAACCTTTATATAATTATAGTAAAACTTTAAATTACACATAATAGGGGAGAGTGGGGCTCCTTCAGACATAAAAAATTTGAACTGTTGTTATCACTCTAAATACCTCACCAAATAAAGAAAAAAAATATTCATAAAATACATTGTTCACCCAACTTTCACCCGGTGGTGAATCGTCAAACGGACCATAGGAAACTCAATGGTAAAATCTAAATTGTTGAATTCCTGCTTCCCTAATTATTTTACACCAAAAGTCATGGGAAACTATTTGTAGAGGACTCAAATATGTATCGAAAACAACTGTTAAAATTATTCTACGACTTAAACGTATTCCAAAATTTTGCTAAAATATAATACATTTTTCAGGCCACCCCTAAAAGTTAGGCCACACGTAATGCAAGAATATATATTAGGACGTTTGTGTTTTATCATATTTATGTCAGATGTTTGACAATTTGAATTGTCAATTTTTTTATTTTATGATTAAATTATAAACAATGAATTTTACTAAATACTACTACTAATGAACATTATTACTTTGTGAACAATAAATTATATTGTTTACAAATCGATCAATATAAATGTACTCAGTTGACGAAAAATCGCATAATGTTGTACTCAGGCAATAGCGCGAACCTTTTCCTGCCACTACCGGATCTTTATTTAACGTAAGATATTCTAATTCACTAAAATTTAATTCCATGTTAAGTAAAGTTATACAACAATTCAATGAATTCCAATATACTGTTACTGTGATCTTTATTCCTAATAATAATATATGATAATTTATAAACATAAAACTATAACAAGTGTTATAATAAAACATGAATAAAAAATTTTTATTATTGCTTTTTTCTCCTCAACTGAGTACATTTTTTAATCAACTTAATTTTTTTTTAACAATAAATCACAAAATTTTGGCCATTTAAATCATAGATAAATGTAATATAATTGATTTAAATATTGTCAAATATCAGAAACAATAATATGACAAAACGCAACACGTAATACACATTTTTTCACAGAAAAATGTATTATATTTTAGCAAAATTTTGGAATACCTTTAAGTCGTAGAATAATTTTAACAGTTGTTTTCGATACATATTTGAGTCCTCTACAAATAGTTTCCCATGACTTTTGGTGTAAAATAATTAGGGAAGCAGGAATTCAACAATTTAGAATTTCCCATTGAGTTTCCTATGGCCCGTTTGACGATTCACCACCCGTATATGCTTTTAATATTAAACCTATACTTGTTGTAAAAAAAATCAAAACCACTTTTTCAATAACGTGGAAGAACGTGGACTTTTTCAGACGGAG
>OU898280.1:123864628-123987286 GCA_918026665.1 Diabrotica balteata
TTATGTTAATAAATCTTTATTAACGACATAAAAATATTTTTGTTGAACTATAAATGTCACTATAAATAATTAATAATTAATTAATTCTAAAAATTGTATCCGGATATTAAGACTACAAAATAAAATATTCAAGTTTAAACAAAATAATCCCATAAGGCTCAATACTAAAACGTCCTCACAAATCTGGACAGCGTATCACGTGATTGTAAATAGAGGGGAGACCCACGGAGCGAATAGTGTTTGTATTTGATTTCTACTGATTCGATTCCAATCGAGTCATTTATATTCAATTCCAACAGATTCCATTCGATACGATCTCAGCTTAAATCGATTCGATCCCAATCCTTTCGATTCAGTTTGATTCCAATCGATTCGTGTCAATTTGATTCAATTCCAGTTGATTTCTTTATGTCCCAATCAGTATATACCATGGACCTCAATGGTCCCAATTGATTCGATTCGATTAAATTTCAATCGTTTCGATTCGAATTGTTTATTTATGTTATTAACTACCTGTGTTAATAAAGAATATGGGATCTCATCCAATCCAACCGAAGATTTTTTTATGCTAAAGGATATGTAGTGCAATATTTTAAAATCCACAAGGAAACTAAATTCCTGTAGCTGGCTGTATACCATCTAACATAAAAAAAATATTTAACAATTCATTTATAAAAGTAATCTATTAAAACACCCTATCGGCCCAGACAGCACAAGTAAGTCCCATGGACGTCCGAAGGATGTACCTCATTAAATGTCCGGACATCCCACGGATATCCGTTTACATAATTTGGACGTCCCCGGGACGTCCAATAAGACCTAAATGTTACCAAAAAGTACGTCCCCTGGACGTCCAGGGATGTTCATGGGACGTACATAGTACATATACAGAACTTAATACGGACTTATATAGGACCTAAGAAGGATGTATTGGGACATCCATTGTAAGTTCACATGGACTAATACAGAACCTAAATGAGGATGTATACAGGACCTAAAGGAAACTTACAAAAAACTAATAAAATGAAAAGCAAAAAATAAATGGGATTTTTATTGTGTACTTATATGAACATATTATGTATTTAAATTTATAGTATTTCTTAAGCACATTACTCGTACTTACTTTACAAATGTAGTAACTCACACCAAAACCACAAAAATTACCTATAAAATTCCTATATACCTACTTAATGTCTATAATAATAAATTACCAAACTATAAACTAGTATCGAAAGCAATAAACTAATTCTAATTACAACCATACAATCACAATGATTATAATTCGAGAAATAAAAGATTCCGAAGTGGCTAAAGCTAAGCGTCGTTAAAACATAACCACATTCTTCTTTCTAACCACACTCACTTCCACTACAGAACAAAATTTTAGAGATACAGCTCTGTTATAGGATAAGGATTTTTCTCTAAAGGGGCGTCTGTCTGTTTTTGTATAAATTAATGGTATTTAAAACTAAATATAAATTTTTAAAATAAAGTTTAGTAGGAAGATATTATATTTTAATTAAGTATATAAGTATATTTTGTAAAAAATATACTTAAGTAAAAAAATGACACAGTTAACATCTAGAAAACATCCCTAATGGGACTTTCTTTGGACGAGCCCGCTACATCACAGAACGTTTTCGGCATAATATTTCATCATCAGTGTTATCGAGATGTACGTTTTGATCCACTAAATACTTGGGTAAAAATTCTTTAAATGCTGTTAAATTTAATTTGAATTACATTATTTGATTTAATATTTTATAAGGTTTAAGTTACAACAGCGATAACATGGCAACGTTATATATTCCAGTGGATAACCAGTGGATTCCTATCTATTCCGCAGGACTAGCAACTTTCAGTGGAATCTTACGTTGCCATGTAAACCTCCTATATATAAAATCAAATAATGTAATTCAAATTTAATTTAACATTTAAAGAGTTTTTACCCAAGTATTTAGTGGCTCAAAACATGTACATCCAGATAGCACTCATGATGGAATATTAATTCCGAAAACGTTCTGTGATGTAGCCCGATAGGTGTTTTAATATATACCTTTTATCAAGGAATTTTTAAATAATTTTTTTAATATTTAAAAATTCTGAGAAATAAAAAATAGCTAACATCTGGTTAGATTATATTAGTCGACAACAAAACTAGTTGGGCCTAACGCATCGAGCAAAAAGACAATAGAGGGAATGTAAAGGTAGTGGGGCAAACATATTGTTAGACAGGAAGTGCGATCTTTAGAGGCCACTTTAAACAAGGATAGAGAGTCTCTCTCCTTGTTTGACATCAAATTTAGTTGGGTTATGTTATTGTTTGTCCCAAATGTCACATGAAATCTTATTTATATTGAAGTTTTTTAACAATTGTGTCGCATTTTAGACTCTTATCATTAATAATTAATTAAAACTTTCTCGTCTCAGACACATTCTGAAAAATATTATATAGCTACTGTTGATAAGTGTCGCAAAATTTAAATTTCGCGCATTCGCATTTCCGGATATGTCCGCCATCAGAGGCCACTTTTTTGGTCTCCTTTTCATAAGGATTAGATTCCCTCTTTTGTCTTATTGCTCGATGGCCTAACGACACATATATGAAAAACAATCAAAATCAGTGCCGCCTTGTTCGTCCTAGAATATGTGTCGCTCTGACATAATTTGCTTTATAAAATAAGACAACATTTCGTAAGTTAAAAAATTGTGAATAGGTATAATGATCGTATCTAATTGTTAGTTAATTTTGTAGTATGTTAATAACGAAGTTGAAAAAACAAAGTCAACGAAATGTCGAACTGAAAATTTCTACTTTTAATAAATTTCAATAAAATTAAAACCAACAAAAAATATTGAATTTGATAATTAATATATTTGGCTAATTTTGTAATTATTACAGACTCCAAATTACTAATTAGATTTTTATTATGTAGCAGGGTTCTTATTTGAGTTCAGAAATACATTGGTCTTTGTCTAGTGTTCAATAAAAACAGGAGTTACAGGAAATAAATAAATAAAATTCAAAGTTGTTGAATAACTCAGTTTGGGGTTAAAGCCCTCCTTCCCAGGACCCTATTCCAACACTGTTATTTACAAATTTTAAGGACTTAAAATGGTGGAGTTACCATAAAAAAATTCGGTGCACAACCAAAACCTCCCTCCCAGAGGAAAATTCTAGGTGCGCTACTGCAATAACTTAAATATACTGATAAAATACATTGGAAAATTATTACAGGTAAATACAAATGCAGAATCCATATCCTAGTCCAGAATAGAGAGAACTAAAGAGCAATGAGAGAGGCCTATATATAGAAAAGTTAGAAAATCACTGAAGAAAGTTTTTTCTTAAAATATGATATTATTTAAACTAGTTTAACTTATATCTTCCTATTAAATTAATTTAAAATAAAACTTATTCAGTAATAAATAAAAAAATAATAATTATTACAATGCACATACCTATTTCTATTTTACTTTTATCAACATGTAAAAGTCTAATCCCTGATTACAGATAATAATATATCTTCAAATGTAAATGTAACTTTTGAGTTTATTTAAATGCTATATGGAAAATGTACTTCACAGAATCCCTTTGAATTTTTATCCATGTATTTGATAACATACGTGTTCTTGAGATTTTAATATTCAAAAATTAAAAAACTATCTGATAGAGCGATAACCTCGTAAACACTAGTGTATAATTGGTTGCATAAGAAATCCGCGTAACAAAATCACGTTTGTGTCATTGTTTAGTATTTATTTGTGATACAAAATGTATTATACTAGCACTACAATATTTAGTTTAATTTTTTATATAATTATATTTTAAACTATAATATATTTAAATACGATTTATCTCTATACGGATCTATCTCAAAATCTTTAGATTTTGACAGACAGATGGCAGCAGTTAAGGTACTTCGCCATTAACTTTCACATTATTTTGTAGCCTACCTGACAATATTTCTATTATTCAAAAAGGGTGCTTGTTACTGGATAGCACACGAGTTCTTACGGGCTTGTGGGGTATGGTAATCAAGACATACCCAGCACGTAATTTTTGTTCCCGTGGGGCTGTTTCTTGGCAAAGTCTCAGAGACGCCCCCTCCTGATTCAACTTTAAACAAAAACGTTAGTCGCTAAATTAAAACTAAAATTAATTACAATTACATGATACATGCCAAATCAAATCACCCTTAATGATGTGCAATATGTATACGATTTATTAAGTGGGATGTGATATTCTCTGATATTAATTATACTTCCCATTAAACATTTTACACTATAGAACAATGTTACACGAAATATCATAATATAAAATATTTAATTTGAAGTTAAGAAGAATTCAAAGAAATTCAGCGAATAAACTATTATTTTTTGTATTTTGATTAATACCTTTTGCTAATAATAAACTAGAACTCATACGTGGTTTGTTAGTTCCGAAATGAGGTAGTAAGTAGCTATGATAGGAATAGAAAAGGAACAATTAAAATAACATTCAAAAAAATGTTTTATTCTTGTAAGAGCCAATTTACAGACAATAAAAAATTATGTTATTGATAGATTTTCTTTATAATTGTTAGAAAAATATGAGTTTCTAAGGATTTTGGTAATCGTTTTCTGCTATTAAGTTTAGAAAATGCATTATGTATTAAAGATTCTATATTATTTCCCGTTACCTTCAAAAATACATTTCCGATTTATCACTGACATAGATTTTAATGTAAAAGAATATCTTTTAGAATCTGCAATACTGTCTCAACGTAGAAATCCAGGCAATGTATGCAATGCCCCTTTGGTACATGGGGTCCGGCTCACAAGCTTTTAGGATTTTGAGGTGCAAATAATAGATTAGAAGTTACGGCGAAAATGATAATACCTTTAGAATTTAAAAGCTAGAAAAATTCAATGATAATGTGCATAAAAAGTAATGTAATCCAAAAATGGATGAATTAATTGACAAGTTTTCTAAAACAAACCCTACAAAAAAAAAACAAAAATACAAAGTATTGAATTTTTCAGTTTATAGTTAAATCATCAGTGATCACTGATAGCCCGTGATTCTAGGCTCTAAGTTTTACATGGTGTGGAGGCCAACTACGCAGATCTCAAAAGTTTTATATCCAAAATCGTTAGTTCCTACTTTGTCTTCTTTGAGATCATTTCAGTGTCATGTATATTTGGCTTTCTTTACTATGTTTTTTCCATTCTCGTATTCCTAGTCATTTTAAATCCTGCTTATACCATCAATCCATCTATTTCTGGGCCTACCTCTCGGTCTCTTCCCGTTTAATAATTTTCTAATTAGTTTTGTTTTTTTTTCTTACCATATATTCTTTTTACGTGTACCAATCAACTCAGTCGTTTACATCGCATTTCTTTTGTGATAGTTGGTTTATTAAATTTTTTATTTCATAGTTCATTCTTATAAACCATTCCCTCTTCTCGTCTATATAGGTCCACACATTTTCCTTCAATTTTTTTCTGTCGCATCTAAGAAGTTGTTCCTCTTGTTCACTAGTCAAAGTCCATGTTTCTGATGTATACGTTAGTATGGGTCTCATAGCTGTTTTGTATATTTTTATTTTAAGTTAATAGATACTAATTTTGACATAATATTCTGTAGGATGTAGAAGCATTTGTTTCAAAGTGAAATTCTCGCTGTTACCTTATCACTGCTTTTATTTACTTCTGTAACTATTGTTATTGAGTTGTTTTCAAGTACTTTATCTTTTAGACATTACCTTCTAGACCCAGAGTATGTGTCAGTTCTTTAAAAATATGTATAAACCTTTTCTTAGTCTTTTAATGTCCAGCTAATTATGTCTATATCATCTGCGTAAGCTACGACTTTATTGATCTTTGTAAATATTTACTTCCTCTATTTACAGGAGTTTTAATCATAACTTGTTCCAACGCAACGTTAAAAATGTTATGGATAGAGCATCTCCATGTGTTAGACTTCGTTAATATTAAATTCATCGGACAGTTGATTTTGGATTCTTACTTTTGCTTTGGTTAGACTTAGTTTTACTAATCTAATATCTTAGTCTGATAAATTTTATACTCAAAAAATATTTATATTATTGCTATATACTTTTTTTTAGTAAAATTTGAAAGAATGTAATTTTTGGAACGGGTTAAAGCACTACAAGTTTTGGTAAATATTGGGCTAAGTGCCATATGTATTTATATAAAAAACGAGTTAATAAACAATAATAGGTTTAACTGAGGACTTAAATTAAAATAATAAGGAAAACTTATACAAATTATTTTAAAATTAACATTTAATTATTATAAGAAGTAATAGTTTGATTACATAAAGCTTTACTATAGGCTATTGTAATTAATTTACTAAAGTAATTCCTCATAAAATACTTTGTTCTCTTCTTTCAAATAGGGTAAATTTTTTTTCAAGTCTTCTTCTTCCCTTGTTTTATTTTACTTTCACCATCCAGTGCTACAAGAAAGTTTTTCAGTTATATTCTTTTTAAATACATTTGTTTCTGCCCATGGTTCCAATTCGTTGAAGGTTTTCTTGACACTTCAGGATGCTCTTTTGAAACTTTCAGCCCTTGAGCTTTATAAATTTCGAGTTTTGTGGTATTGAGACACTTGTTTCTTCTTCTCTTGCTTCTTTAAAATTAAAACAGTAAGAGGTTTCCAAGAAAGTACCGATGAAGGGCTTTTTATGGTAGGAACTAACAACTATCCTAAGAATGTCTCTGTTCCGAGCAGTTGTCACTCCATATAGGTAATCTTTTGTTTGTCATTCTGAGAGTGACTGTTTTAAGTAAGCAAGAAGATATTTCGTTGCCCCCTCTGCTACTCATTCCCTCATGCCAAATAAACATTAGTACTTGATTATTGTCCCTTACATGAACATCTAGATTGTAACATGACAACTGTCGCACGTAATACATCTGCGAGTGTGTCAAGGTATAGAGAAAACCTGTTGAAGATCCATAAAAATAATGCAGTACTGGCTGTTTGGAAGCTGAGATTTTTCATGGTCCAGTTTTATCACATGTCAAGCCTCCTCAGCTTTTATATGGTGTAGGTATAATTTTTGTTGATTTACAGCTTTGCTACTTGATACATTTTGTATTTGATTTTTAAGTAAGCAAAGAATTAATCAGTATAATGTCACAAGGTGATTTCAGTAGAGGGACAAAATCTTCAAAAGCTTTATGTAGTCTACTATAGCTTAGATCTTCAGTAAATAATTTATTACTTTTTTTCTCTCTCTCGTGTAGTCGCTTTCCTGTTCAGGTAACGATTCAATATGACTTTTGATGATAGATTCATCCTCCTGAGTATACTTCCTAAATTTTTTTTATTTCCTCTTAGTTCTACGTATATTAAATTACCTTGTTTTTACCAATGTTTCAGCTTTTTGTTTCGTTGTATTGTGACTTCTAGAAATGTCTTTTTGCAAACCTTTACAGTTTCACGACATCCGTTTGGAATAGTAAAATAAATCAAAGCTTGGCGCCTCTTGCACCAGGTTCAGAGGGACTGTAAGATCCGTGCCATCTCCGCTTTTACTTGACACACTCATCAAGCCGATTAAAAATAAGTGTTTTTGTTAACGTTGTCACCAATTTCATAAAACTCGTGAACAATAGTAGTTTTTTAGTCGAATGTAATTTCTCTTATTGTAGTTAATAGTTACAGTTAGAAGGATACCTAGAAGATAAATAAAAAGGCATAATAGGCTTTACAGAAATGCCAGTTATAACATTTAAGGCGGCATTTGAAATTCCAGCCATAGACCTGTAGGAAGTTTTTTGTCTGTTGACTGAGTCGAATGCGGCTGGTTGAAATCCGACGAATATGTGGGGTGGTCGACTCCGGAATTCAAGCGTTGTTCTCAAGAGTCTGCCTGAGTGTGAAGATTTGATTCGTTTGTTGATTTGTATTGGGTCGGAAGCCGCGACTGGTAGTTCCCAACTATTTGTTCAGCATAGGTGGATCAATCTTCTATACAATACTTTACTATGCCACGTTAAGGTAGAGTGAGTGAATCTGATAATTATCACACCAGCCATCATATCTCCTTTTTTGTGGAAGAGTGTGTACACCTAATTTCCAGTCTGCGGGCGTTTCCCTTCCGTCGCCAGATTTTGGAATACTAATTTATGCATGTGTTTAAAAAGGGTGTCACCAGACCAGTTTTTAAAGGGTTCGCAGGAAGATTGTCCAAATTAGGGTCTATTTTTGAAATGAGCTTCTCTTAATTTCTTCTTCGGTGGGGGGCGTTGTTCTTGAGCGTTTTCATCTAGTATTTCAGCAAGGTAACTTCTATTTGGTCTCTTCACGACTGTCGCTAAAAAGTTCTTCAAAATGATTCGCCCGTAAGGGCGAGAATGTATCCGTTCTTTTGTCACTAATTAGGTGAACCATCCTCTGTCTTTACATGCTGTTATTCTGGATTTGAATTCTTTTCTGCAGCTGTTTATCTTCGGTAGAATTTTCCGCGAGTCTTTTCTGTTGTGGTGGTTAAATATCTCGTTTAGAGCGTTTTCGTATGACTCTTTCTTTTTTTTTCTAAACGTTCTTTTTTCTTCTCGTCTAAGATTTTCAGTCTTACAGTTTGATCTCGTTCTGCGCTGATGAAGTCTCTTGTATGCTTCATTTTTCTGTTGGTTAATGGATCTACATTCTTCGTCAAACCAATCTTTGTTTATTTGAGCCAGGTTAGGTTTTTAAAAAGCCTTTAGGGCCGACTGCATGGACAGTTTCCTTGCATTTGGTCCAGTGTTCTTCTATACTTTAAATTTTCGTCGATTCTTGTCAGCTCATCATTTAAAATTTTCCTGTTGTTATCCCTAGCGTCTTCAGATTTTAGCATATCAATATTACATTTTGTAGATTTTTGTGCTCTGGCCCTTCTTAGCGTTTGATATACGAGCCCTGAGTTTTGTTCTTACAAGGTAGTGGTCAGAGTTTATAGTCGTATTTTATAGAAAATTCAAAATTAATTGTTTTAATGTTATAAGCACGAAAAGTAGAAAAAGAATCAACGTTTTTAGTAATTTTTGAATATTTTATTTTTTATAGATTAATATTCCCGGCCTATTGGGGAGGGAGGATGAGTCAGTTATTCTTACTGAAGTTATCACAACTCTTTCTTCAAAAATCCGAATGCCACCTCTCACATCCAAATGTAGTCATTTTGTTACAGAGCCGCCCTGTTCTATAGCGATGTTAGAGTAAGCTCTATTCAAGAAAAAATACATATAATCTCAAAACAATAAATAAACAACGAATACCCTAAAAAAGGATTATTTATTTAGAAACGCAATTTAAATAATTCGATAATTAGAAAATCTTTAAAATTAATTGTAAGTCATATATCTTGGTGTAGCAGAGAACTTGGCATATGACTTAATCACTTTATTTACAGCTTCTAAGAAGTCTTTTTCGGTAGCTACTTTCCTCCTTGCTCTTATAGCGAACATACCAGCTTCAGTACAAACACTTCTGATTTCAGCCCCAGTGGAATTTGGACACAACCTAAAAAAATCAACGTAACACATATTTGGCTTATAATGACTTAAAACAATTATTTATATATTATAACGTGCTTAATTAATAATGGTATTAAATTAACTGCAAAAATGAAATAATTCGGGAATATAAAGGTATAAAGAATGAAGTAAAGTCGTCCCAGGAGCGTAACTCAACAATTTTGGCAATATCATTTTAAAGTCGTCTGCTTTAAAATGCATAATGTATGTCTGAATTGTCAAATATAAATGAGTCAGATAAAATTAAATTATTAGAAGAATTTTTCACTATGTAACAAAAAAACAAAATTTGTTTAATTTACTGTTTGTATTTTGAGAAACGATTTCCGAAGTGGAAATTGAAACGTCAATAAACGTATTTTTATCTTTTAATTGTGGCTTATTTCCAGTCAAATAGTAAATTTATTCACAGTAGTTATTGAGCAGGCATCTACAAGGCTATGATTTCATCAAGATGACCAGTACAACTATTAAAATTAGTCAAGATGAGCTTAATGGAAACGTTAAACAAAGTAAATATACAAGGACAATTGTGTGGTCGGCGAACAAAAAGAGACAAGTTAATTTTTGAGACAATTTATTGTATTTATTAAAATCACCTAAAAAAAATTATCTACCGCTGGAATAAAAAAGACAAAAATGTTATACCTGTGGTTCCCTACCAAATAAGTGATATTTTTCATACTCAAAATTTTATCCATTTTAGAGATGAACTTAACCAATCAAGTTCTTTTATCTGGTTTAGATCGGCGTATACCTAACCAAACATTTGACTTAACTGACTAGAGTAACAGTTATCAGAGAAATTGCTGGCTAACGAAAAGACTGAGGGAGCTATGAAAAAAGATATGTCAATGATTCATTCAATTTGTAATTTGGGTATTGATTAAATTGCGTTTCTCACGTTTCTTATCACTTTCAATGTTTTCGTTAATATTATACATTGCGTTTCTCACGTTTTTTTTATCACTATCAATGTTTTCGTTAATATTGTACCGTGTGAAATATATAAGTATGCACGTATAGAAAAACAAAAAACAAGAAAACGCAAAGATGAGAAGAAATTAGAGCGAAATTTAGGAAAAGGTTATCTTACGTTACAAGGAAAACGAATACGTTTACGCGAAGCCAAAGTATTAAGCTCATGTCGAATGAAATGTAAAGATCGCTTTAATCCAAACGAGTTAAAAAAGTGTTTTGATATATGAATATTGGTTATAGGTTCGTAGTCAAAGAGAGCAACATACATTGCATCTCTTATTCAAGTGAAAAAACCTGCTCCACATCGAACTAGAACAATGGAGCTGAACATGGTTAAATGCAGGTCAAGAACTTTGGTTTATTCTGTTTTCATAAACGGAGATAAGGAGCCTATCTATCGTGGTTGTCTTCTGAACGTTTTTGATAAAAGCAAAAACTTTATTTTAACTATCGCCAGTAAGATACAATCTACGAACGTAGGACTGATGTAGAAGATAAAAGAGGAAAGACACCAAAAACGAAAATTAGTGAAGAAAAACGAATAGAAATAAAAAATCATATACTTTAATGGTTGAGTTTAACATGGAACAAAAAATTTCGGTATAGCAGTGTTGGCATGTTTTTATAATGTAGATGCTGTATGCTTCACATATAAAAATATAAGCTTTAGAAAAGTACATTTTTACGATTGACATACTTTGCAGTACGTCAAGTACATACGCATAAGGTGCATCTAAATAACTAATGTTGTGTTGCCACAATTATATTTGTAAAAGTACCCAAAAAAGTATATAAATAAGGAATTATAGTTTTTAGTAAAGTTAGAAACCCTGTAATAGTGCACAAAATTATTTTACTAAGAAAATATAATTAAAAAAAAAAACAACTTCCACTAAAAAACTGTGTAAACGCATAGTTGAGGCTTTTACAAAACATGTCTATTTTTTATAGACCAATAAGTTAAGTATAAATAAACTAAAAAAAGATTTTTTTTTTGAAAAAAGCATATAACTTTTTTAAGACGGCTGAACATCTAATTTTTGGAGAGTTAGGGGATTTTGGGAATTTTCCCCATTTTACAGACATTAAAATAAATCAAATCAAGGTTATTTATGTGTTATATATAATTTGAAGAATACCATTTTTCAAAGTAAATATATCCATACGGAACTGCTCGATTTTTCATAGGCTTCAACATGGTATAATAAACAGAAAAAGTAATCATGATTATATTGGGAATTTTAGAATTATATTGATTAAATAACCAAAAACATTTATTAATTACTATTAAACTGGGAATAAGCCACAATTAAAGATAAAATACGTTTAATGACGTTTCAATTTCCACTTCGGAAATCGTTCTCAAAATACAAACAGTAAATTAAACAAATTTTGTTTTTTGTTACATAGTGAAAAATTCTTCTAATAATTAATTTTATCTGACTCATTTATATTGACAATTCAGACATACATTATGCATTTTAGTACCATGAATTCTCCTTGTAGTGAACTATCAAAATTTTTATTAAATATTTTAAAACCATTTACAAATAAAAATGACACATTCATAAAAAATACACAACATTTTTTAAATAAATTATCAAATATTGAATTTAATTCAAATCATACTTTGGTAAGTTTTGACATAAATAGTTTATTTACGAATGTGCCATTAAATAAGACTTTAAGTATAGTCAAGACAAATTAGAGAGTGATGATTCATTGGCAACTAGAACAAGACTAAACATATCGGCTATAATGGAGGTATTAACATTATGTACTGATAATACATATTTTCAACTAAATAATGAATTCTATAAACAAAATTTTGGTCTCGCAATGGGCTCTAGTTTATCTCCATTATTAGCCGATATATTTATGGAAGATTTTGAAACAAATATCATTTCTAAACAAAATTTCAAACCCACAGTATGGTGGAGGTATGTAGATGATGTATTCTCAATATGGCCTCATGGATCAGAGTTGTTGGACACATTCCTAAATGATATAAACGATAAAGAAGAGACAATAACATTTACCATGGAAAAGGAATATAATAACACGCTACCTTTCCTGGATGTTTTAATCTCTAAGAACGATACTGGATATGAGACTCAGGTGTATAGAAAACCAACACACACCAATAGATATTTAAATTTCAAATCAAATCACAGTATTAATGTAAAAAAGGGAATAATTAAATCCTTATACGATAGAGCCAAAATTACTTGTTCTAACGAAAATTCGTTCTTGTAGGAGAAACATTTGTTAACATCTGTTTTATTAAAAAATGATTATCCTTTATCGTTTATAAATAAGTAATTTTCAACAATCGATCGAATAGAACAGAACAACTTAGAACGAGATCCTACAGCATACACAAGGAATAATATGAGGAAAATAACAATACCGTACATAAAAGGACTATCAGAAAAACTTAAAAGGATAGGAAATAAATTCAACATTTCAACAACATTCAAAACAACAAACACGTTGAGATCTATTTTGTCCAAAACCAAACCTAACAATGAAGAAGAAAGGATAAAGAATTGCATTTATAAAATACCTTGTGAATGCGATCAGTTTTATTTAGGTGAATCATCAAGGCCATTAAATATTAGAATAAGTGAACATCAACCTTATATTAAAAATAGAGAATTTGATAGATCTCAAATCTGTAAACACGCATGGGATAATGAACATAGGGTTCAATGGAATAATTTAAATGTAGTCCTAAAAGAAACGGATGGTAAAAAAGAAAAATCAAAGAAGCGGCTCTAATTATGCTAAATGAGGCCAAGTGTGTCGCAAATTCCTCGGCAGAATGTAGTAGGATCTGGTTACCAATATTGAAAGAGGAAGTTATTAATAAGAAAATACCAGTATTAGTAAGTCAGTAACATATAGAGGATACATCATTTATGTTTTTTTTTAAATAACGTAACATATAAAATCAGAATTTTGATGTTTGTTGAAGGTAAACTAAATTCACGAACAAATACTTACAATGTCGGGATAGTATTATCAGGTTTTTTTCCTGGTTTTTACCTCATAATTTACTATGGAATCACTAACAGGAGAATTTTACTGTCATCATATCATGTGTTTGTCTTTTTAAAGACGAATTACATGCTATGATTTTTTCTGACGGATATTCTCAAGTTAAAGTTGATTTCATGTAATCGAATGAACTATCTTATAAGTAAAGTCGTTCCAGGAGCGCAACTCAACAATATTGGCAATATCATTTTAAAGTCGTCTACTTTAAAATGCATAATGTATGTCTGAATTGTCAATATAAATGAGTCAGATAAAATTAAATTATTAGAAGAATTTTTCACTATGTAACAAAAAACAAAATTTGTTTAATTTACTGTTTGTATTTTGAGAACGATTTCAGAAGTGGAAATTGAAACGTCAATAAACGTATTTTTATTTTTAATTGTGGCTTATTCCCAGTTTAATAGTAATTAATTTACAATGCCACAAGAAAATAGCTTCAGAACAATAAAAAACATTTATTATTATTAATAATATAAATTTTATAAAATAACTCTTTAAGTTTAATATTCCACAAAATAATAATTTTAATTAAATAGATTAGACAATCGTGCGCCACTTATACGGGAATACTTCAAATTTCGATGACAGTTCAGCGTTTGGCAAAATTGTTTAAAAAAGTAAGAGTTTTGTTTATGTTTTGATTTCTCACACAATTTGATTCACAATATATTAATAAATTGTATTTATAAATACATATTAAATTTACCTTAATAGCTTTAAAAACTAATTATTGTTGTGTATTGTAATTGTGCTATGCCAAAACAACTGAATAGTATGTAGAAAGCTGATAAGCTTTAATGGATTATTTTGAACAAGAAATAATGGCGAAACGTTTTTACTAAATGCTCTAAAAGAGGTAAGTTTTAAATTTAGAATACAAAATTTTGTATTAAAATGTTTTCTTATGTATTTTAGTGTGTTGCAGTAGTCTTAAAACTAAGTGTCTCTACTGTTAATAATATTTCTCAAGCTGTTAAAAATAATGAACTTTTAATATTGTAATAATTGACTATAATAGTGTACTGTATTCTTAAATAGTTGACTTTTAAAAATTCCTCACTGTTTACTATTCTGATGTTTTGGCAACGCTGTGGGGTTCTGACGTCGTAAATCTTGAATGACGTGCACGTTTTTATATGAAAAATTGTATAACAGAATCTTTTAGGGCATTCAAAAATTGGGTGAAACGCCTTTAAACCCTCAAAAAACTACGTTTTTTCAAAGGTTTCAGCGGGACTAATCACATTTTCTGAGAACATTATAACCTGAATCAATACCTCTCCTATTCATAGTCAAAAATATATGAAAAAGAATATTTTCAGGCTTCAAAGAAGCACATACAATCATCATTTATGTCAAAACCGGATTTTCAAGGGTCATTCAGGTGTTTTTACTAGATTTACCCAACTTTTTTTACCTTTCTACATCATTAAACAGCATATTTGGAACATTTTTATACAATAAAATGAGACGATCTACTTCCCATATTCAGAGAAGCTAGAGATTTCTTGAAACCGTTTTCAAGTGTTTTTGGGGATTTTACTGGATTTTTTTAATCTTTTTGTCGCTATGCGCCATTAATGCCCATTTTCAAATGTTTTTGGAAATTTAAACACTATTAAACCGCGCATTTCAAAGGATCTTAAAGAACAAAGCTAAAGTACTTCGGACATGTAATGAGAGGTTTCAAATATGAGTTCCCATAAAATATTATGCAAAGGAAAATAGCAGGCAAACCGCAGTCCAGGACGAAGAAAAACCTTCATGGTTGAAGAACTTGCGAGATTGGTATGGTATTGATACAATCATGCTATTTAGGGTGCCAGTGAATAAAATTAAGATAGCTATGATCTAACCAACGTTCTGAAAGGACATGGTGCACGAAGAAGAAGATAGATATAGAACGTAAAAAATTGAATTCTTGCAGTGAGGACATTTTGCCTATCTTGGGGGAGGGGGTTTTGGGGTACACTTTTGCTCCATATTTGCCAGGGCATTCTACACTTTTTCCTTTCTGTTTTTAATTTAGTATTTGTTTAATTAGTCAATTTGCATTCATTACAAGATAACTAATTGATCATAGTCTAAAAATTTTTGGGTTTGGGACATGTCTACTGCATGGACTCAGAGATACAACGAAACTATTGATATGTGGAGCAGGTGACAAAAGAAAAAAAGGGCGACAACATTATACACCATAAATTCAATTAACTTTAGTTATAAATATAAAACTTTTACTGAGATTCATAAATGAATACTGTTATCTTACCTAGCCAAAAGTTCAAAACGAATATCTCTCTCAACAGACATCGATCTAGCATGAATTTTGAAAATATGACTTCTTCCTTCAAGGTCTGGAAGTCCAAATTCAACTTTACGATCCAAACGACCAGGTCTCATAAGGGCAGGGTCTAGAGTATCTGGACGGTTTGTAGCCATAAGTACTTTAATGTTACCTCTAGGATCAAAACCATCCAATTGATTAATAAGTTCTAACATAGTACGTTGTACCTAAAAAACAGTTTTAACATTAGTTCACAATAAATATTCGACAAAATTGCTAAAATTTAAGAAAACAATATGGTATTAATTTGTTTTACTTTTTATTTAACCGCATAAATCTTTATTCCGCATCTATTTGACCAAAATTTTTTTAACCAAAACTGTAAAATTGAAATATCTTGAATTGAAGTTTTTTTTTAGTTTAACGTGCCTCGATCAACGTAGGACATTGAGACAGGTACAGTAATTCAACGTTTTTAAATACTAGAGTTACAAATTTGATTATACAACTGTGAAGTCTTCAAGAAATATCAGTTTTCCGAAACGGCTTGGAGAATTTAGAAGCTACTCCAAACAACCGTTCAAGTCGTTAGCAATGCGGCTGTCTTGGTAATGTCGGCATTCCATTAGGATGTGTTTGACAGTAAGTTAGGCATCATTAGTGAATACATATCGGCGGATCTTCGGAGGACATAAGATATTCATGAGTCATGCTTGTATGCCCTATCCTGGTTCGCATTATAACCTTTTCTTTTCTTGATAGAGATGACGGAGAAAGAGGATTACTACTGCTAGGTAGAACATTTGACTTTTTCTTTTTGAGAACTGCATTTTTACAAATTTTCTCAGTATCTTCTTCCCAAGAATGACATAGTTTTCTTTAAGAATAACTTTAGGTTGCTCCAAATTTGAACTTTATCAGGAACTGTGTTGAGTGTTGCAGCTTCCACATAAACAGAGACCACACGCATCTCGTTGCCGGTCCCTAACGCAATATTCACTGAACGCGACAGTCTGTTGTCAGAGTAGAATGTATTAAAGGGTCTCGACCTAAAGCTTTCGGCTTGCAACCGACTGAAAATGACAAAGAAGAATTCTTAAAAGAATGTATGACCCGGTAAAGAATAACATCACACAGCAATTCATAGTGAGAACTAACTGAGAATTGGAAGAATTATATAACCAGCCCAATATAATACAAATAATAATGCCAAAAAGAATAAGATGTTCTGTTGGTGTAAGAAGAAACCATGAACAGGAAACCAGCTGGAACTGGGAAGACCTAGGGTGCAGTGGAAAGATGATATATTACAGCAGATTTACTTACCCTAAATATAGAACGCGTAGAAGAACTAATGATGAATCGCGTGAAGTGGAGGCAGATTGTGAAGTTTACAAAGACCCACCCTGGGTTGTATTGCTAGAGAGAAAGAGCGAAAGAGGCAGAGAAAGAGCGTAAGAGAGAAAAACAGAGAGTACATGACTAAAATTTTACAAAGGAATGAGTTAATAGAGTTGACCAACATATCGGTAATTCTCCCATGATTAGAAAAAGAGAAAAGGTATATTACAAAAAATATTCTACCATTTCAGATATTTCTAGAACTCTTGTTATACAAGAAAAATAGGGACAACAATACAGGAATATTATGGAGCGATGATATTAAAAGAACTGCAGGGCCAATGTGGAAACATCTTACAAACAACAGAGATGAATGGCGAGAATTAGGAGAGGCCTATATTCGCATGAATATAATTGAATATGATTGAAATGGTATTTGAAACGTATCACTCTTAATATATTTATGCCAACAGCTGGTCAACTTGAAGCAAAAAATGTTTTTTGTATGTTTAATAAACACTTTCGAGAATTTCTCCCTTCAGCACAAAAAAAATCTATGACCCGTGAGTGTGCAATGTTTAACAGAAAAATGGATAACACTAAGAATCGAGCTTGAAAAGAGGATATTTGTGACCAAACTGTTAGTGTCATGCCATAAAATGCAAGATATCAAGAAAGATATGATTACATTCCAATGCAAGTCTTAAAATGACCCAAGAAGACCACAGCAGTGTTCTAGTTAAGTTTTCTAGCAATGTGTATATTCTGGTGAAATACCTGAAGTCTGTTTTAATGGCAAGGACACAAAGGTGTGACGAATACAGATTAATTAGTCTGATAATGTACACATTCAAGAATTTTCTTCTCATAGTACATGGAAGAACAAGAAGTTGATGTGAAAGGGACTAGTTAATAGTTACTATACTTCTACAAATATTTTGCAACCAACTTAAAGACAGGTATAAAGCTTTCATCAATTACATAAAAGTATTTGGTAGGGTACATCTTGGAACACTTATAAACCTCAGGAATCCGCAGTAGAGATCCATGTATCATTTAAAACTTGATGAAGATGACTTGACCTCAACATATTCAAATACCTATCATAAAATCAAATCTACTTTAAAATTACATTAATGCAATATTTAATAACCAAACTTTTAGGATACTGAACCAATTCACCACACTAGTTATTAGATCATCATGCATTAGGTAAATTTTAGTTGTCAAATATGTATACTGTGTAGGTAAAAGTTTATGGTCGGTATAGTAGAATTTAACAGGATATTTAACACAGGTATAAAATCATATTTTCAGCGAATAGACAAAGATAACAATCATATTTCCCCTTGGTCTCCTCTCCACATTCCTTATGCACGCCCTTAGTGAACGCCAGATGATTTTTTCCGATCCAGCTTATATGTAAGAAACATACGTAAGAAATAAGGCATGGTTGCCTTATTACATATTTGAATTAAAACATTGAATTGATTAAAACAATTGGCGATTAGTGGCGAGGTTATATTGTCATTCAAAACTGGATGATATTAAAAATGAAACACTAACTGTCACAAATATTTACTGGAATTTCCAGATTCGCATTTTAATTTGACGAAATGGTAACCTAATTTCCAATAAAACAAGATAATTTTGGCAACATCGTCATTCGTCCGTTCTCTTCAATGGTAAACTAGTTACAAGACAGGCCGAACGCTATGCTATGTATTTCTTTTTGGAGGTAACGCGAAAGTGTGAGGATAAAAATTTGATATGCCGACTGTTTATACACCAGAAGAACGGGTAGAAATAATAAAATGGTACTTTGGGGGCAATTCAGTACAAGAAACTATTAATTTATTTATTATGGCTTTTGAAAATATGCCAATACCTATAGAACAAACTGCATTGCCCATTATTCATCAATTTGAAAAGTTTGGCTGTACTAATGGCAGATGTAAAAAATGCTGCCCATCGGATCAACCTCGCCAAAAAAAAAAAAAATTTCTCAAGAACAAGAAATTCAAGTTTGTGCATTGGATGAAACGACGCCGTGTTCAGGTAAACAAATTGCTGATGAAGTTGATTTGAATGCAAAAATAGTGTTTTTGCAAATGCAAAACTACCACTGTTGTAGTGCAGACAACTTAAGAAATATTTCCTGATGATCAATTTAAATGGATGCAATTTTGTGAAATTATGATGGAAAGATGCCATGCAAATAATAATTTTGTGAAAAATATTTTGTTTACAGATGAGCCCTCATTCACAATTCACAAGAAACATAATCCATCTATTGTATGTTACTGGTCTCAGGAGAATAAGCATTTGAGTGTCTGTGCATACACAGTATCTACAAAAGTTAAATGTTTGGACTGGAATTTTGGGAGACCATATTATTGGTACTTTTTTCATTGAAGGCAATTTATAAACACAGTCACATATCTCCAATTACTGCAAAATGAAATGATTCCGATGCTTCAACATCTTCAAATTAACTTCAACGAAATTTGGTTTCAAAAAGATGGCTGTCCTGCACATAATGACACAGCCGTTAGAGACTATTTAATGTTAATTTTTGCTGAACGTGTCATTAGTACAGACTGTACAACAAAATTGCCCCCTCTGTCACCCGACTTAGCTCTTCTAGATTTGTATTTTTGGGGGATGCTAAAACAAAATTGTACAGGCATGATTTCAAGCGAGCCACCAACTTGGAAGAACTGAAGGAAAAGATAATCCAACTTAGCCAAAACATATCGGCAGATGAACTCAACGCCATGAGAAATGAGTTGTATAATAGATTTGGCTACTGTTCAATTTGATGGTTACAATTTGATAGTCTGTTTGAACATTTAGTTACCTTAGAATTTTATTTGGTTTAGAATTTCTAATTGTTTGGAATTATTTTTAATTTAAACAGTAGTGTTGGAATTATTTTTTATTTGAGTTCATTTTTATGGAACAAATTTTATATTTTTTTTATTATTTGGAAAATACCAAATAATATGTTATTTTTAATTACAAGACGTAATTTTTCGTCCAGTTTAAATTTATTATAATAGACCTACTCCTTCCTAATGCTTTACTAGTACTTTTTCATTTATTATGCTAGTTCTATTCTACTTGTTACCGCAGCATTAAAATCGAAGTGTTGTTACTTTGACGACACGATGTTGCCAAACAATTTTGTATGAAGCTTTTTTATTGTGGCGTCATAATGCAGTTTATTATTTGTATTGGGAATAAGGCACAATGTGCCTTTAAAATAAGCTTATTTTGATGTTTAGATTTCCAATTCGGAAATCATACTTAAAATACGAAATATTAATAAATTTTATTTATATAAAACAATTTCCGAAGTGGAAATCAAAACATTAAATTAAACTATTGTAAAGTAAAATTGTGGCATATTCCCAATAAAAAACAGTATGTAACAAGTTAACTCTGAATTATAATTTTGTTTTTTAAGAGTATGTTTTTTCTATTTTTGTATTTCTAATTCTATATTTCTAAAGTAAATTCTAATTTTCATATTTATAAAAAAAATTCAAATTTTTCAAAATAATAACATCATACTTTCTAATTAATCTATATTGTCATTTGTGTTTTGAATATCAAACTTTTGACTTTAAAAAAAAAATTCTTACCTCGTTATCGCCTCCAGCGCCATCATCAAATCTGGCTCCACCAATAGCATCAATTTCATCAAAAAATATCAAGCAGGCCTTCTTTGACCTAGCCATTTCAAAAAGTTCTCTAACCATTCTTGCTCCTTCTCCTACATACTTCTGAACCAATTCAGAACCAATTACACGGATAAAGCAGGCATCTGTTCTATTGGCTACTGCTCTAGCACAAAGAGTTTTACCAGTTCCAGGGGGACCAAAAAGAAGAACACCTTTTGGTGGTTCAATACCAAGTTTTACAAATTTTTCAGGCTATAAATTTGAATAAGAAGTGTTTATAACATGAATTAAAAGTATAAGTAATTACATCAAACATATCAGTTGGTAAACCTTGTAAATCAGTGACATGGATCTATTAACCCCATTTTGTCATGCCTCACATGACACCAGCTCTAGTTGTTGACATCTATGGCTTATTGATGGTCAGGTATGTCTCACATGGCAAACCTAAATGACAATGTCTAGCCATTGTCATTTCCTATATGATACAAATAAAATGTTCATTAACTTGTTACATTACGTAATGAAACCAATAATGAACTTAACATCTGTAGTAAAAATTATAAAGATATCATCAACATACATCAGTAGGTGACTGGTGGAGGTTGTAGTGCAGAATATAGACGCTTATAGAAGAATCTTTCACTGTTATGTTTGAAAGTTGGCAAAAGATGATCGCACGTTATGAAAAAGAATGAGAGGGTGGATCGAGAAGGGAGCGGTCATGTCAGCGCTATTATTGCTTTTAAAATATGAAAGAGTGGGGCAACAAATGCAACAGATATTTTTATGTATAATTCCGCGTGACCGTAGAATAGGATTAAATTTTTGCGTTTTATAACATTTTTTAAAGAAAATGATAATATTTTAACTTTTAATAAATGAATCCTATTAGAAAAAATATTATGATTCGAATTTTTAATTTAAATAGGTACAAATCTACAAATAATATTATAGTTAATAAGAAGAACTCTCTTCTTATTAACTATAAAATTAATTCAACCAATAAAGTCATCAATCACCGGAATTAAATATTTCCAAATTTTCTAAATTTAATAATTTCTTCTTTGTTTTTAATATAAAATAACATAAAATGTAAAACACAACACTGTTTTTCTGCAGAATAATGGAAAAATGTCTAAAAAGTTTAATGAAAAGTCCTGAGAAAATCAAAGTTTTGGTTGAATTAACCCAAAAATTAACGAAATACTTTAAAAAAATATTTCGTTAATTTTTGGGCAGAAAAACAGTATAATAAAAATTTATGTGACGGTTTTTCGTTGTGTTGGAACAAACCTATTTTTAATTCAAAGTTATACAATGTAAAAAATAAATGCTTTGAATATTGTAAATATCATACCTTTTTAAATTTCAAAATTCAAAATTTAACAATTTAATATATTAAAAATAAAGATTTTATTGTGAAAAAAAAAACAAAAAAAGCATGGGATTTTTTTTTAATCGTAGATGCAAAGTTAAATAAATAGCTCCGTTCGTACTCCTTTCCCACTTTCCCCTAACTACATCTTTTATGAGATAGTTTAAGCCGACTGCCAGATGTGTTTTTAAGTGTAAACCCTAACCAAATCGCCCATTTGAACTGTTCTTCTATAAGCGTCTATATTCTTTGGCTGTAGTGCAGTGACTATGCTTAACCAACAAATAGAAAATCTCACAGGTAACTAAAGAGGGGACTTTTTTCCTGGAGACAAATTATGGGTTAATAAAGTAACTATGAGTCCTAACAACTGTATACTGAAACAATCAGTAATTTTACAAATAAAATACTAATTTACCAAAATTCTTTTGTTTAAATTTTTTTAAAATTTTAAAATTTTTTTTAAATCATTAATATGAAATTAACAATATTTTTTATGATGTATGGAATTATTTTTAGTGCTTAATTATATATTTTATTTTGACTACTATCTAATTAATTGTTTGATAATCGAAGACTGCTGACAACTAAATATTGGAACATTTTCTGCTTTTCCTCACGTTTCTAAGTTTTATGAAACAAAGAAGGTTTTTTTCAAAGCAAAAAAGGCTTTGAATCAAACATACATGTCATGTAGGTAGTGCGTTGTCAATAATAATTGTCATGCATCATTTGAGTATGAATAATTAACAACACTCAGTTTTATTATGAGTAGAATACAGTAATGGCATGTGGGAAACCTAATGATTCAACAATGTGAGAAAGTATTTTTCATCAACTACCATAAAAGGAAAACAAACAGTGAAATTTCCAGTGAATTTTGTGTAACAACAACAACTGTGAAACTGCCAGTATTCATGTTCGTTACAAAAGCTCGAGCTATACAAAAGCTATTTCTGAAAAGGAGTGTGTCATTTAATTAGAATATATAAGTTGGGAAGAAAAAATATACTAAGAGAAGTAACTGCAAGGCGGAATAGAGAAACTGGGATGAATGTTTCCAGAATGTTGTAGGAAGTATATCCACAAAAGCGTTTATAAAGTATCTTTGATAGGTTCTTCTTTATGCCATAGAAAAACCAAGGTTGGCAGAAAGTCAAAAAAGGAATCATTATATTTGGTCTAAATCAAAACTTTCATGGACCAAACATAACTGGGACAAAGTTATTTCTACAGATGAAAGCACATTTATTGATGTCCATGTGGGAGATTACTGAAAGCGTGTGATTCTGAAACAATCAGAAGCATTCCATAAGGATTGTTTTATAAGAACTGTACAGCTTCACATGGCATCATAGTGTGGGGTTTTATGTCGACCAAAGAGTTGGGGTCTTTACATTTTACTGAATGCACAGTAAATGCAGCCAAATATCAAGATATTCTTGAACATTCCTTGTTAACCAAGTGTGGCAAAGTTATATCCATCCAGACGATTTTATCTTTCAACAGGACAGAGCTTATGCCATATGGCTAAATCTGCAAAAAAAATAATGGGAGAACAAGATATTAAAGTTTTGTTGTATCCTTCTATCAGCCTGGATCTTAATCCAATAGACACTTTGCACAAAATGAAACAATGCCTAAGAAATAACCCTCAGCATACTTTGCCACAGCTATGTCCTAAATTGCAAGAAATATGGGATAGTTTCACTCCTGAATTCTGTGAAGGTCTAGTTGATACAATGCCTAATAAATTTCAGGCTGTTATTCAAGCTAAGGGCAACATTATGCCTTATTAATTTTAATTTTTTAAAAACCTCTTGTTACAATATTTAATTTTCAGCATTTTTCAATTATCAAACAATTAATTAAATAGTAATCAACATAAAATTACAATTAAAACAAAAATTATTCCATACATCATAAAAAATGTTGTTAATTTCATATTTATGATTAAAAAAATTAAATAAAATTTTTTTTGGTAAATTGGCATTTTATTCGTGAAATAACTATTTGTTGCAGGGCTACTATAAGTAAATATCCATTGTGAAACATATAAAATAATTTTATCATTGTTGACCACTACACACGGGAATATGTTATTGCAAACAGTTGTGAGCCTGCTAGACGCAACAATGATCTATAGGACAGTATAGAATTAGAACTCACAGATAAAAGGTAAAAGAAAGTTATTTAACAATAATAGAAAATGACAGAAATATTACAATATTGAATTTTAGTAAAATAACTTACATGAAGTAAAGGTGTTTCAACAACTTCCCTCAACTTTTCAATTTGTTCCTTGCAACCACCAACATCACTGTATGTAACATCAGGTTTCTCCTCAACTTGCATCATGGTCACAGTAGGATCAATTTTTGGAGGTAGAGGAATATGAATTTGATACTTATTCCGGTCAACTCTAAAAACAAAACATTTTATCTATTGGTTTGACAATTTTTTTTAACTCAACAATTCTTACCCAACTCTCATGCCTTCTTCTATATCTGTAGGAGCCACAGAGTCCGCCAAATCTACTACAAATTTGGCAAACTGCTTAACATTTATAATGTATTTGGGATCATCTGTATCGGCATTGATAATTTTCGTACAACGGGCCACTTGTAAGGGTTGTTCATTTTGTAAGGTTTGTTTGTCAGCTGCTAGATCCCATAAAGCTGGTGCAGCTAAACCAGTATCAGACTCTTTTATACCAGTTAATTCATTTACCCTTTTGATTATCGTTTGAATATCTTCTTCACATGTTTTAATCGTCTTTGTGTATTGCCCTTGTCCCTAAATAATAAATAGATATTAGATCTAGAATATATTTGATGTGAAAACCGATCCCATAAATAATACCGATATTGATTAAATTAAAAATAAAACTTACATAGGTTTTAAGAAGTGCTATATCCCCTTCATCCAATGCTAAAAAATATTTTCATTGTACTTTGTAAATTTTCTAAAAATTAGCTTTTTGGGTTACCTTTAATTTCCTTTTCGGGCTCCTCTTTTTCCTCTTTTATTTTTCGCATATCATCTCCCAAATGATCCGGCATCTTAATTGTCTTTAATTAAAATTAAATCTGTGAAAAATATCGTTCTTAGAATATTTGTGTGCAAGATTACAAGCAAATTTTTAGTGGATTTGAAACGTTTAACCTGTCTGCTGTCAATGTCAACTATTGTCAATACTACTTAATAAAATGCGGTGCTGTATGATAATCCACAATACGTTAAAATTATTTTTGTCTACTCGATATGAAATAAATAAATAAAAACTTTATTTCTTTTTAGACAAACATAGTTTTTGTAGAATTGGTCATTTAATTAAATAAAACAAACCAGTTAATATACACAATAAACAAACGAACAACAAAAAGAGTAACATTCAAAATTGAAGAAATTATTCAATTGAATAGAAAATAAGTGCAGTCAAAAATTCCTTTAAATTTAGTTTAACGGTTATTATGCTCTTACACAATTTTATATCTATTGGTAATCTATTAAAAACTCTTTGTCACGTAAGGTATCTTTATATCTAGTATTTAAGTTAGGAACTTGCCCATTGGTTTTAAAAATTTCGAGGTATTACTCCAGAATATAAAGACAGTATTAAGGGGGATACCAGCAATAGGCCGTATGCATTATACTTTTTTGTATAATAAAAACTTCATTAATATGGCTACTTGTTCCCCAAAACAAATCCCGCGTCTTAAGGTCGATTCAAACACATCAGTCACGTCTCGTCACAGTCCCGGCGCCGAACCGAACAATCCGTCATACAAAATATTCTTTAATAGAAATATGGCGCCGGCATTCACATTCATCAGGTGACGAACAGTTTCCCAGCTGTCAGATAATTAATAGTTCTGTGACCAAACAGGACCGGTTCGGCGCCGGGACTGTGACGGGACTGATGTGTCTGAATCGACCTTTAGAAGGAATTCGGCTTGAGCATAGTAAGGGTGGCCGCACACAGAAAGAGCAAAACTGTTTTAGTCAAAAACGTTTTTGTTACCACAAGAAACATTTTGTTTCCAAGAGAAATAATATGTTTGCACAAACCATTCTGCAATCAGTTTTATTAAAGATGTCGACAGATAACGACGAAACTGCACTAGTTTTCTGGCAGTGGTTCCTCCTACAGGCAAAAACAAGCAGAATATCGCTGTTTCCACATGCGCTTCTTATTGACTACTCGAGCGATTTCAAGGAGGGAATTCCAAAAACACGTACGCCTGCGTATATTAAAATTTTTCGACACAAAATGACGATCCGGTAATCAACATCAAACAGACTGAATGAAACTAAATGAGCCTAAACATGCTTTAGACACACGACTAATCAGTGTGCGTCAGCTCATTTCATTTATATGGAAACATCAGCATCAGACTCGTTTAGTCAAAAACGTTTTTTGACTAAAACAGTTTTGCTCTTTCTGTGTGCGGCCACCCTGCTAAAGCACTATTAATTGTTTCTCCGTTACAACTTGTTTTAAATTTCAAAACAAAAAAGTTACTGAGTTTAAGTTTTCGGCAAGTGCATCACAATGTTTTCTCCAATTAAGACATTCATCTATATGAAGTCCTAGAAACTTTACTGGTGAAACGTTTTCAATGTCATTACTATTTATGTTTAAATTAATTGGGTTAACACAGCGTTACCTATTATAAAACTGCATGAAAAGAGTTTTTTGAGTATTCAATAGTAGGTAATTGTTACAGAATCCGCTATAAAGGTTAGTAAACGATTATATTATATTTACGTAAATAAGAAATAGGATGGGCCCTAAAATTTAAACTTATGGTAGACCTATATCAATATCGAGATAGTTAGATTTATGACTAGCATTTGGCATTTTGCCTTTCTTGTTAAAGCTGACGTATTGGCGACGTGCAGTTAAATAAGATGTTAGCCAATTCAATGTACGTCCTTGAATCCCCATATTTTTTAATTTATAAATTAAAATTTCGTGAATCCGGAAACTAATTGTCGAAACCAAATTCAGATTTCTGCTTTAATCTGTGCCTTCTAGGAATTGCAAGGCAAAACAGACGTTGATAGAGATGTAATTAGAAGCATAATGTCTCAAAGCTAAGCTCTATAAGCCATAAGTGATTCGGATGGAAAACACCCGAGTTATTAACAAAAAAACACGATTATATCCTTAAAAAAAATTAAGTTTGATTAATTTGATTCCATATAAAATTAGCTTTATTTATGTATTAACAACGTGTTCTAAAATTTTAACTAGATTAAAATGCCAATCGAGGCGGTTTTTTAGAATTCTGAGGTTTTACAATATTTTACCGTGAAATAATTGACTAATGAGTATAATAAGAAAGTTACTTTTTTGGATGTCTATAATGGAGGTCATACACGTTAGGGTTTGCATGATGGTTTTAACCTTGCATGCATAACCGACAGGCATAACCGAGTTCCATATTACACATACACGTTGGGGTTTGCATGCACAGTTTTACCATTATGCACTATATACCTACCAAACTACAATGCACGACAACGATGTGATAGTACTTGGCTTAATACTTATTCTTCAGAAAAGAAAAAAAGAGAGATCGCATTGAATGGCCTAAACGCTGGTTAGTCAAAAGAAATCATTTCTCCCACGCAAATTTGATAAATGAATTGAGATTTAAACCAACAGATTACAAAAATTATTTACGAATGGATGAAAAACTTTATTTGAAACTATTATCATTCATTACTCCGGTAATACAAAGACAAGACACTGTTATGAGGAAATCAATATCAGCACATGAGAGACTAGCAGTAACATTAAGATTTCTTGCAACAGGAAAAACATACGAGTGTCTCAAATATTCTGCTATTATATCGCCTCAGACTTTGGGCCGAATAATACCTGAAACATGTGATGCTATGAGAACTATGGCAGGCAAGCTTGCCGAACACTACACACGCTAGGAAATGTTCGCAGGCAAGCAAAACCGAGCGGCATAAAATATGAATTTTCCTATTTGCTCGGTTGCACGTACATGCAACAATAACTGTACGGTTTTATCACATGCATAGTGCTTGCCTGTCGGTTATGCATGCGAGGATAAAACCATCGGGCAAACCCTAACGTGTATGCCGAAATAATATGAGCAGGAAGTTTTAGGTTCACCCGTTTTGGACACGAATAGTTTTCACGTTTAGTAAAACTCATAAGGTGTACTCACAAGAGTTAAGTGGCGAGATACAATGATAACATTAACGAAACATCTATAACAGTTATCCATAATCTCTATTGGAACCAAAAAGCCTGAGTGAAGCTGAACGAGTCGACAACAGAGAGGAATTTGAAATTTTAAGAGTGGTACGGCAGGGGTATGTTTTGTCTCCTGTGCTGTTCATCCAGGCCAACGACAGCGGAATAATTACAGATAACGAACATGTTATGCAGTTGCTACTAAATAAAATAAATAATGTAGGAAAAACATATGGTTTGAAGACAAAATGCAGGAAAAATTATTGCATGCCAATTAGAAAAACCACAGTTTCAAGAGCACATCTGCAATGCTGTAGCGCACAAGCAAGACAAGCTTTTGTTAAACTTAAATCACTAATCTACAACCGCAATATTTCTTTTAATCTCTGCTACAGGATGGTTAAATGCTATGTGTGGTCCATATTGTTATACGGCATGGAGACATGGACGTTGACAATATCTTCCATTAATAAGTTAGAGGCATTGAAATGTGGACCCTGCGAAGAATGCTCCGGCTACCATGGACACATAGGTGAGAAATGACGAAGTTTTAAGAAGGGCAAATATTGAAAGGGAATTGTTCAACTTAAACAACTTAGACAATTGTTCAACTTAGTACGAAAAAATTATATAACTGGGCCATATCTTGAGAGGGAAAAGGTATGCAATCGCTTAACTAATTATTTAAGGAAATATTGTGGGAAGAGAGGAGTAGGTTGCAAACTAATGTCGTGGGTACGGAATATAAAGAATTCCACAGGCGTAAATAACATTTCTCAGCTTAAGATAATTTGCCAACGCACGATAGGTGCATGGCACTGTAAGAAGAAATCTTCACTCTCTCTCATGTATGGTTGAAAGATTTGATGTTCTTTCGCCTAGAGCAGTTATATGGTTTGTAGTTTGCTTTATGTAAAATTCTGATTTCCAAAGTTAGAAGCTTATTTAAAAATCATGACTGAGCAGAGAGTAAATCTTTGCTCTGCACTCGATTAGAGTTGCAAATCCTGAAAAGAAGAAGATATTACGGGTTATCTCTTTTTTCTGGTATTGTAACATTTGGCGCTTCTTTGTTTTTTTTTTATTTTTACAATGTACTTTTAATTTTTTTTCTTTTAATTGTTATGCTCATTTAATATCTATTGTATTTTTAAAATCCTTGAATATCTAGATTTAATTAAAATTTCGTTCTCGAAGTCAATTGATTACCACATTGACAGGTCTTCATTTTAATTAAATTTTGTTAAGGTACAATACCCTTTGGTATATAATAGGTATATTCGCAGAAATACATACGTGTTGAAATATTGATTCAATTGTTCTTTTCTGATAGCATCAATGGTTTCCCCGTTATTAAATATGGGCGGCACTCTATTAAATAACACCCCTTGTTTGGTCAATAAATCCCATAGAGGAGTTCAATGTAAATTTACAAACATTTCAAAGAAGTTTACTTAGAGTTAGTAGGTAGTGAAATCTATAAGTAAAATGTCGTTTCTTAAGAAATATTTGCTGCTTCATGACAGTCGAGGTAAGTAATTATGTATAAATATAGATTTAATATACAACATTTTACACATTGGTCTAAATTTTTTGGTTCTATCATGTTTTACAAATTACAGCCATGTAATCAACGATAATAAGAATAACATATTGCAAAAATGTAAGATATAATATAAAAGTATAAGAACTTTTTTAAATATATAATACATAAAAGGTTTTATTAACTTCAATTATAATTAGAATCTATTTATTTATCTATAATTTTTAATTTTTGTGTGTTTATGGACACAAGCAGCAGGATCATCTTTTAGTTACGAATCTCATTTCCATATTTGGCAAGTAATTTTTAACAGCTTTCTAATTATATATATATATATATATATATATATATATATATATATACATACATATATATATATATATATATATATATATATATATATATATATATATATATATATATATATCCATTTATTATCCATTCTTCATCATTTATGGATCAATCTCTCATTATTCCTCTGATTCCTTCTCTCCATTCTAATGTTGGTCTTCCTCTCCTTCTATTCCATATAACACAGTTTAAGACCTGTGTTGGCCATCATCGTTCGTCTTCCATTCGCATTACATGCCTGTATCATAAAAGTTGTTTGGATTCTATTGTATCTACAGTATTGTAAATCCTTCCTGTTCTTCTTTTTATTTCTTCATTTGGGATAGGATGGGAAGACTAAATATCCGGCACGCTCTTATTAGTTAGTCCATTTGTACCAGTTTTTTCTCTTCCATTGTCATCTGTCAACTTGAAGATCCGTACGTTCAAATTGGTTTGTAGGACTTTTCGGACCTGTTGTATTTTCTGCTGAATGTCCCGTTTCGATGTTTCTTCTTTTGCTATCACTATTCCTAGTGTTGTATGGTGCGTGCATGCCTATGGTGCATCAAAATGATACTTTCAGCAGTACGTTTTTTGAAAACTGGTGTATCAAATGGGTACTTCTCTCTATTGGTTTTGTATGGAATAACTAATTCACCTAGTTCTGACTACATTTTACTGTAATTTGCTGCGAAAAAAACTTTTGCGAAGTTTGAATTTTATTTTCTTCGTATCATTCCTTCTTCTACCGGAGGTTGATTATCATCATAGCCAACCGTACTCCATTTACAACTTCTCTGAAGAGATCTATTTAGTTGCAATTATATCATTATCGAAAGTTTCTCAGCCAGGAAATCCTCACTCGGTCAATGTTTCTCTAATTTTTGATTAATCCTTTCATGGTAAGTCTTAGCATTTCATATTTTTCACCCCTTCTCAGACTTCACACTCTTTTTGTAATCTTCTCAGCACTTCATAATTAGTAACTCTTTGAATCGACGTCGACTCAGTATATCGACTCTGTCTATAGCACCACACCTCAAATGCTTCTAACTTCTTTATTTGCTCTATGGCTAGTGGCAAGCTTTCCAGGAAATTTATTCGTCAATTGTTTTATCCATCAGGGCTGGATTCTATTTCTAGAACATCCGACTTATTTGTCGGGATCACCGGACATTAAAGTCGAGACCATTAGAGTTTTATTGTAGAATGAACATCCTCAACCCACACTGCTTACAGCATCCATTACCATCCATTCATCCTATGGCTCTACAGCCTAATTTGAACTCTGGTCTTTGTCAGCAAACCTCTCCATCCATTTTGGTCTGTAGTCATTATTTTCCACGATCGAATGCCAAAGAGATTTTTTTTGCATATATCCATATTATCCCGCCATCGTTTTCTTGGCATTCCTTTGCATTCTTGCATTCGGTAGTTTTTTTGGATGCCTGTTTTTTCCATCCTAAATACGTGGCCTGCCCATTGAAGACCTTGAGGACATGCTGAGATAAAGCTGGTTCTTTATATATATATATATATATATATATATATATATATATATTATAGTTCATAATTATATCTAATTTAACACATGTTGTTCTTATTTATAGGGACTAGTATTCGTCTCAGTAACTTTCTTTCAACGATGTTTACAAATTTTTGAGTCAATACCCTAGTTTCGCATCCATAGCTCATTATCGGTCGGATTTTGGTCTGGCAGATTCGTATCTTCATTGTTTGATGTACGTTTCGTGATTTAAATATCTGGTTGATAGCAAAGTATGACGTATTGGCTAGGATGATTCGTCTGCCTAACTCTACAACGTCATTTTTGTCCATTGTCATGTAGACTGTTAAATAGATAAAGCTATCTACTTTTTCTAAATTGTCAACTGTCAGGTAAGTATTTTCCTGTTGTTGGTCCTGCTTATGATGTTTATGTCATCTGCATATGCAGCAAGTCGGACTGATTTATTGATAAGTGTGTTGTTTCTACCTTCTGATGTTTTTCTAACTACAACATCCATTACCACAGTAATCTAATTATACCCGTTCATAAACATTATATCTATCTTGGTATCACATTGGATACTAAAGTAACATGGGATGAATATCTTGATAAGTGCGTAATTAAATATTAGAAAACTTTATGTATTCACAAAATAGATATTTTGAAAATAAGTTATTAATGTTCAATCACAAATTAATCCCTTAATTTGTAATCTCACATTATTTTTAACTTCTTACCTTTCATAGTTTCACCGTGTATAATTGAAACATTGTGAAACATATCGAGTAATATTTTAATAATTAGAGTCCATTCAACTTGCAAACCTGCAAACTTAATAAATTGCCAAATAATGTATTTTCTAATTGAACTTCCTAAGTGTTGCAATAACGGCCTAGATTGAATTTTATTGTAAGCTCATAGTTCAAAGTTTGTTAGTATGATAGAAGCTCATAGATTTGAGCTCATTTGAGCGCAGTCTATCATAGAAAGTTACCTAACCAACAACTAGAGAGTAATTATCTGTAGCTGTCAATAAAACTATAATTTTTACTCCACTAATTAACCATTTATTTACCATCGTCGATCGAGAAGAATCAGACAAAGGGCATTAGAAAACAATTTGATCCTGATATTTACATCGAATTGTCCAATTAATATATACAATAATCCATTGAAATTTTACATTTTTATGCCTTAGCGTGTATTTATTAAAGAACGCAATTTAATTTTTTTTTTGATGTATTGGGAGGGTAAGTGTAAGCTTAAGTTCAAGTTTGTGGGGTCGTTACCCTTGTCCCCAGGCTGGCATATTGGAAAAAGGGAGAACGGGTTTTTGCGCCATATCTCGTAAATTAGCAACCTCACAAAAAAATTTTGGAACAAATTTTCTTTTGGGCCTTATACATTTTTTCTAGTAATTTTACAATAAAATGACATCAGAGCAATATCATAGAGGGTTTTTCCTAGAATAATTTTCACTACAAATTTGTTTAAATATATTAATTACTCTGGATGTTACAGCGCTCCAAAGTTGGTCGGGTTCTTGAATACGCGATATCTTGTAATAAGGGATGTAAGAGGTTTTCGCGTTGTAAACTTGCAACCATAGAGAAAAGTGTATTAAACATTGTTTGTAGTAAATTAAAAAATAAAACAGTTATTCACAAAAATAACTAAACACTTTTGAATAAATTTTGTTTTTGGCCTTTTTTTAGTTATTTACAATAAAATGATGTCAGAGCAATATTATAGAGGGTTTTACAACACATCATTTTTACTACAAAATTGTATAATTTCATTAATTTTTCTGGCTTTTACAGTGCTCCGAAGTTGACCGAGTTCTTGATTACTCGTAAGAATACGATAAAAACGAACCATTAGACTTAGTTTTCTACTATATATTTTTTTATTCATCAAATTTTAAATCAATTTATTATTTTTTTAACATTCCTAATTATCGACTCATTCCCCCTCCAACCACAAAACTTACCCCAGCTGGTGCGGTTGTGTCTCCTCACGAAAATGCACCATTGGCCAGAGATAAAGTTTAATAAGTGGATTTTAGTGTCGATATTCGACAAGGCTGAATCTGATGTAGATACAGTCATTATCCGTTCTGTGCTTGCTGCATTATAAGCCTATGATTCTGTGTATATTGTAGCAGAGGACATTGGCATTCTTGTCTTGCTCCCGGTATTAAAAAGCATTAAAAGGCAGTCCAATGTTGTGTGTCGAAAGTGTTCAATTTTTAAACCTTCAGAAGGGTGTAAGCCGCACCAATTATACTGTTCTTCAAGTTTTATATATGACGGCGTCATTGTAGAGAATTTGCTGTTTTTCCATGCTTTTTCAGGATGCGACACATTAGTAGCTCAACAAACTTAAATTCATCAAAAATTTACAGAAAAATCCCGAGTTAGCTAGCGGAACAGCATTATTGCCCAGTGAGAAAGCTGAACCATCTTTGCTCATCGTCGTTGGCGAACATTTTTTCTTCTCTTTACACACAAGATGCAGCTCGTTTCTTAGAGTTTATCGTTAGAAAAAAAAAACATTGCGATCCTGAAGATTGGTTCTAGAAAAAGCGTGAAAAATTTGGATACCAATCAAAACCTTCAAAACTCCAGCACAGCGAACTTCTCAAATTAATTTTCTGCAGATGCATGGGAAAATGTGAAAGTATGTGTGGTTGCCGACAAGTAGGCATCAAATTCTCTGCAGTGTGTCTCAATTGTTCTGGTAAAACCCGCAGTGATATCGTTGAAATATTAAAATTATTCAAAAAATTCGAAGATGAATTACCCACACCACAATGAGAGGAATGCATAAAACGTAGTATCTGCTAATGCATCAAGTAATTCTACATTTTTGCAGTACATGCTACACTTACAAAGCATTTTGCTTTCCTCAGTAGTATTTTCTACCATTTACCAGATACATAGAAGGATGTACTATGCTTTTGAAGTATTTGCTAGTTTAGTAGAATTTGCTTCAGTTTAGGTGAAGTTGGTGGATGAACGACTTCGGCGTAGATGTTTTTTGTTAAAAATGCATTTATGAATGTTTGTCGTAGAAAAATCTACAAACTAGGAAGAATATACAATACAGTGCGCTGGAATAAGTTTTACCCCCCATATTAACTCATTTATTTTTAGTATATAAGCAAAACGCTTAAAGAGGTCCATTTTTAAAATAATCATAGTATATTATAGCATCAATGTTTCGAACTTAAGCAATTCTTCTTCAGGTGACAGTCATAACTTTGACTTCTTAAATGGGTAAGTAGGAAAGTACGGGGGGGTTGATAGGTGATGAAGGATATGTTATTGCACCGTGGTTGTTGACACATTTTAAAATCCAACCACACCTATTCAACAAAATTATAATACAATTCATGCGAAGGAAGTTGTGTCCTCGAGCGCTCTTTTGGTTAGTTGAAAAAGCGTTTTCCAATGTTACAGTATACTTTTCGCCTAAAAACTAAAAACATTCCAAAACATATTGTAAGTGCATTTGTACTTCATAATATATCTAAACATCTGCAGGATCCATACCATGATTTTGATCCAGTTCAAATTGTAGTGCAAGATGCAAATGAAGAGATACCTGAAGGAAATCAAGCACAAATTTGAAATTGAGGCACAGAACGTAGAAATGAGGTTGCGGAGGCTCTATTTCGTAATGCCAACTAATACATATATTATTACCACATGTACAGTGCCTAATAAAATTCGTAACGAATATTTTGATTTTTATTCTATTAATATTAAACAAAATACAACATAATAACATATTTATTTCATATTTAGTTTATAACTTTGTTTTTATAAAAATACATATCTACGTACAAATTTTGTCACTGTACCATATTACGTTGAATGTATCATATCATCTTCGGCTGCTTCAATTTGTTTTCGTAAGCAGGTCTTCTGTAGTTCAATCAGCGACTCCTCCTTCACTATGATATTTGGGAGCTCTGCCTGTTAGTTTTTGGCAACCAGAATTGGATCTAAAAAGAACGTTTTCATCATTATTTTTTGTGTAAATACCCAATCTCCTCTGTTACACCGGCCAGACAAGTACCTGGTACCCTGTGCAAGACTGGATTTTCTCCAATGTTCCATAACTCATAGAATTTCTTTGCCAGTCAGTTAGTACGATTTTTTTGTTGCCAGTTTTTTTACATCAACAATTTTTTTAAACTTTGTTTTCATGTTATTGAATTTCTTCATAATTTGTTTTGAATCTAGGTTTTTTTCGATATCAAATAAAGTTTGATAATTTTCAAGAAGATTAACAAATAATACTTGTTCGTTTTTGTCTTCGCCCAACTCTTTTGTCGCTTCGGAATCTGAACCACTCATTTTTACTCATTACTTACTTATCTAATAATAATTATTCACAAAACACAAGCATATGAAAAACCACATGAAAAATTGGTTCTAATAAGATTGGTGTGATTCGCATAAGGGCACTCCGGCTAGCGCTACGTTTACGTTTAGTAGATCCTTCAGGTCAGTAGCAAGTACTTCGGTGGTATAGTACAGTCTCTTCAACAAAGCACCTCCTTTTATGTAAAAGAAAATGCTACAAACTAGATACTATTTGCTGAAGCAATAGCATCTACTACGTCTTATGCATTCCACCCAATGACTCCAATTCTAACTTCCCTCCGTTTGAAAATATTCACTTTCGATACTGAATTAGATCTTTAATTGCAGCCTGGACCATCAACGAAAATGCTAAAAAAGACAATAGCTGGAAAACAGCTTTTTAAATATATAATTATGCTCAATATTATCTCACCTAATAAGGATTCCTCTTTAAAAAATGCGCCTCCAAACTCTACCTCATAGGTGGTCGGGAAAAAGGTCGATAATAAACTAATAATACCATAGGAATGTTAAATAAATAATAAAGAGTATTCAAGATCCTGGTCAACGTCGGAGTGCTATAAAACACAGAGAAATTAATGAATTTAACACATTTGTAGTAAACATTATTGGTTGAAAACCCTCTGTCTTTTTATTGTAAAATTTCCAGAAAAAAGTTATAAGACCCAAAAGAGAATTTGTTCAACAATCATTAGTTATTTTTGTTAATTGCTTTTTTATTTTCCAGTTTACGATAAAAAGTAATTGGAATAAAGTTGTAGAAAATTTAATTTACTACAAATATTGTTGTGTAAAATTGTGTGTCTTCTTCTTCTTAGGCTTCTATCGTCCATGTTTGGACACAGGATTCGCCCAACTCCTTCCATCGGTCTCTATCCTGAACAACATATTTAAAATTTTTTCCGGCTATTATTTTAATGTCATCAACCCATCTCATCTGTGGTCTTCCTCTTGGTCGTTTACATTCGTAAGGTCTCCAATGTTGTACTGTCGTATTCCAACGTTGGTCTTTTTGTCTAGCAGTGTGGCACGCGAAGCTCCATTTAAGTTTGGCAATTTTTATTGTTATGTCCTCGACTTTTGTTTTTGATCTTACCCAGTCGTTCCTCTTTTTATCTGATAGTCGTATACCTAACATTGCTCTTTTCATTGTTCTTTCTGTTGTGGCTAGTTTATTCATGTTTGCCTTGGTTAGGGTCCAGATTTGACATCCTTTGACACTTTGCTCCTCAAGTATTGGGGTATTTTGCGGTTCTTAAGTATCCAACTAAGTTTCCCAAATCCTGTCCATGCTAGTCTCTCTTCTAGTAATTTCCCCACTTTGGTTCTCTTTGTCAACTTTCAGGATTTAGCCTAGGTAGATATATTCCTGAACTTGTTCTATCTCACTGCCATTTATAGTTATACGTCTGGGGTCAGCTGTGATTATCATTATTTTTGTTTTTTTCATATTCATTTTTAGGCCGACATATTGGGAGCTGCCTGCTAGTTTCCCCATCATAATTTGAAGTTCCTCGAATGTGCTCGCTATCACTATATTGTCAGCGAATCTGAGGTAGTAAATTAAATGTTATTTAATGTTAATTAGTGAGCAAGAACCAAGAAAATCATACATAACTTCCAACTATTTTATGATTATTAAGCTTTGATTTTAACTTTAGGTAGCATTATAAGTGATAAATTTTTATTAATATCACTTATAATGCTACCTAAAGTTAAAATCAAAGCTCGGCAATTATACCGTCGTGTCCTGGAGCTTTATTATTTTTTAGCTCTTTTAAAGCTCTTTCTATTTCGAATCCCTTTATATTTGGTAGTACTTCTGATCCCACGTTTTTTATTTTTCTTTTGACGTTCTCCTTTGTTGTTTCATTAGGCTGGCTTTGCGAGCTGTACAAGGATGTGTAGAAGTCTTCGACAATATTTGTTATTTTATATTTGTCGTTATTGTTGGCGTTTTGATGATTTTTTGTGCGGGTCTTAGACATTTTAAGCCTCTATTATTTTCAATGCCTCGCTCTATTAAGTTCTCGTTCCATTTTTGTATGTCGCGTTTTAGTTCTTTTTTGAAAAATTTTCTAAAATTTTGTGTAGAGCTGCTAATTTACGAGATACAGCGCGAAAATCCTCTGCTCCCTTTTTTCAAGTTGGCGCCGGGGGAAAAGAGTGGCGACCCCATAAACTTGAATTAAGCTTTATTATACTAACTACCCCAACATATCAAAAAAATAAAATTGGGTCCTCTCAAAAATGTAATTTTGAGGTAACTTTTCAATGGACTAAAAACAAAAATGACAACTTTTTAATCAGTTCAAGTCTTATTTTGAGCATTCTTGCAGCTTGTAATTTAACAAATGCATGTAAATAAATAATATATAAATAGTATATCTTCGTTTTCAAGTTTTTGGTGCTAAAGTCTTTAAAGTAGCTCTAAAATTGTATGCTGTGTCTCAAAAGTTGTGACTTTTCCTCGATAAGACATTTCATCTGTTTGTTCGTCCCAGTTAAAACAGTTAAACTGTTGTTTTTTGATTAGAAATTAATCTATTATATTATAATGATAACTAAACTATTAGCTACCTACGAATATGTTTGAATTAAATAATGATTCAATATCGTGAAACAAGGAAGACGCAAAATATTGAAATCACGACATCCCCACCCACAAAGAATTTCCTTTTTAGTAGAATTATTCATTTTGTTTGTATGCCTTTAAATATTTCCAAAGGTCACACAGTATGAAATAATTCACTGTTATATCAATATTAAATTGCTGGTAAAATGCTACTTGCGTTTTTACTGAGAATATACACACTTTTCTCAACCATGTTTTTCCGGATTCCGACCTATTTCCAATTGACTTCTTCTAAAAAAGGTAATGTTATTTTTCTAGGCGCATCTTTAATATGTTTTTTATTAATTAACACGTTAGTATTCAATGACAGTTTCTAATGTGACACATTTTGACAGGAGGAAAGATGTTTCCATATCTCATTGAAGAAAAAGAATGTAAAAAGTTACCCAAAAGTGAGTCGCCTAGCAGAAGATGCTCAATTGATAGAGGAATACCAGGAGATATTTCTTCTGGTCAGCACAACTTTTCCCCAGAATTCAAAGTAAGATATATAAAAAACTAAGTTTTCAAATGGTCGATTTTTTTCTGGTATAAAACGATGTAGTCGTATTTTTTAAATATTTTTGAAGCAAATTACTGTAAATAAAAAATATTGTTTATATATTTACTACAATTTACAAAAAAGAATGAACATTTGATTTATATATTATTTCTTTAAAAATATCTAATTGTTTGTTTCTAAGTTAGATTTCTTAATATTTAACTGTATTCCAGATATTTAAAATGCGATTAAAATAAATTAGCCTTGAAAGTCAGTCCAGTTTCTGTTAATTTTTCAGTTTTTGCTTCGTCTAAAACTCGTCTCCTTGCTTTTGGTCTCCAATCACACTTCTTCTTCTTTGAGTGCCTCTCCTATCGGAGATTGGATATCATTATGGCGATTCTAATTTTATTAATTGCTGTTTTGAATAATTCGTTAGTGGTACAGCCAAACCACTCTCTTAAATTTCCCATCCAGGACATTCTTCTACGGCCTGGATTACTGCGTCCTTGGATTTTTCCTTGCATTATATTTTGTAGGAACGTGTACTTTTTCCCTCTTATTAGGTCGCCTAAGTATTCAAGTTTTCTCTTTTTTATATTCATAATAACTTCTGTATCGTTATTTATTCTGCGTATTACCTCTTCATTTGTAATTTTATCCACCCAACTTATTTTTAATATACGGCAAAGCTTTCAAGATTTTTAATATTCCTCTGTTTAAGAGTCCATGCATCAACACCGTAAAGCAAAGTACTGACTACATAGCATTTTAACATTCTAGTTCGTAGATGAATACTAATATCACGATTACAAAATAATTTTTTCATTTTTATAAAGGTAGACCTGTCAATTTCAATACGTCTTTTTATCTAGTGATTTTGGTCACCTGTTTCATTAATGAGCGTTCCCAAGTATTTGTATTCGCTTACTTTTTCAAGTTGGGTACCGTTTATTGCGATACTAGTGTCATGTATTGGATTCTTACTGAAGGTCATATATTTGGTTTTTTTGACGTTCATCCTTATGCTGTAGTTAATACATATTTCATTCATACTTTCAACTAGATGTTGTAGATCTTCCGCTGTTCTTCCGGAAGATCCAATCACACTAGGAATTTATAATCTGTGACCTTCACCTAGCCGAATTGACATAAATAATGTGTAAATCACCCATAAATATCCATATATGAACTTCTCCTTATCTTATAGACTACAAGCCCATGCGACATTTTTAATGGGTCATTTGACCCAGCATGAATCAATTCTACAATATGTAATAACAACTTTAGAAACTATGCCGTATATTATTATTGGTACACAAAGCATGGGGGTTCAAATTAATGGTTGCGCTTTCGATTTCTTACCCCCTTCATGTAAGCGAGGTTCCTAAAACCGCTACTCTGCCGCTTCTCGCATTTTGACCGCCATCGCATTCTGTCCATCCATTCGTCTTCTTCCAGGAAACTGAATGCCTTCCCCTTCTTCTTCTTTGTTGTTGTATGTAATTTAAAGCTTTCTTTGATCATCTATCTTCATTCATTCGCTTCAGGTGACCATACCACATTAGTTGTCTCGCTTCAATTCTGTCTACATTGGAATATACAGTATTTGTCCTCCTTCTAATATCTTCATTCCTAATATGATCGTTTTTGGATACACCACACGCTCTCCTTAGAAAATCCATTTCTACTACTTCTATTCTTTTTCTATCTTTTTTCGTGATCTGCCAAACTTCTGCCCGTTAAGTCATAATAGGCTCTACCACGGTTCGACAGATTGTCAATTTCCTCTCTTGTCTAATATCTTTAGACCATAGTATATGAGTATATAATATATTTAGACCATAGGATAGAGTTTAGAATGTTTACCGCTTTTTTTCCCTGCTGCGTTTTGTTTTCGATGTCTCTTTTGGCAATGCCTTCTTTAGATATTATAGATCCGAGATATCTATATTCATTGCATGATTTTGTGTTTCTATTTTCTAACTCTCGATCTTCTTCATCATCTCCATTTTATGATTCTCTGTCTTTGACATATTCATATTGAGGCCCCATTTTTCATACTCTTTCTTTAGTTTTCTAAACATGTAGTCCATGTCTTCCTTATCATTCGCTACGACTATCTGATCATCTGCGAAAAATAAAGTTGTTAGATATTTACCACCTTCTATGTCTATTTTCATTCCGTATGTTTGTTTTCTCCAGTGCGCAAGCGATGATTAAATATATATTTTAAATAAGGTCGGGGATAGACAACATCCTTGTTTAAGCCCCTATAAGCTTCTAGAAAGTATTTTTTACATCCAGCTAGCTCCGTTACCTTCCACACACTCAGTGGCGTACCCAGAGGAGTTTTTGGGAGTTAACCTAATTTAACAAAACGCTAATTTAACAATTAAATTACCTGTAACGATCTGTACACGTGAAAGGTTATTTTCATCGCTGAAAATACTAAACACTTATTTAAGAAATTGTATTAGCGAAGAAAGACTAAATGGTTTAGCTTTGATCTTTAGGTATCCATCAGGACATTCAAATAGATGAAGAAGAGGTAATAAAGCATATGGCTCTAAAGCAACGCCTTTTAGACATTTTAATATAAATTTAATTTGTTTACAAATTATTATTTAACATACAGTTCAGGATTTAAATTAATATTTTTCATTATATTTAGATATAGATACCTAATATTAGGCTCATGATAATAGTAGACAGAACGAGTCTGTTGCGAGTAGCATGCGCCTACAGTACTGCATCTGCGGCGGCCCTGTGGAATATCACGGGTTGTGTTCCTCTGCAGTATTAGCAGTAGAAGAGAGCATCTCTATGAGAGAAGGGAGCATTTCCAAAAGCCACAAAAAGGAAGAAAGAAAAAGATCAATGAAAATATGGCAAGAAGAGTGGAACAACACGGAAGATGTTGCCCAGAGGACCAAGATGCTGATCCGAAGCCTAAGGAACTGGGTAGATGGTCTGTTTTAGGGCTTATCTTCATAGGTTCAGAAAGACAGATACAGATAAATGCGAATATTCACTGTTACTCACACAATGCTGGAGTGTTATAGATGTACAGTGGAGGGAAACAGAATGTATAGAGAAATAGGTATGAACTCTGTGACTGTGAGAGAGATAATCGTGAAGATGACGGGAAGTAAGCGGGGATCGAATAGAGTTCACAATTACATCCGAACAGTAATTAAAAAGAAAGAAGAAGAGAAACACCAACCACACCAACGACAGTTATAAGATCTAGATAAGAGAAGGGACTGTTCCAAAAATATCGTCAGCCTTACAACTTACAGCGACCCTCCCACTTTCGGAGTATGATACGTGCGACAGTCAACTGCGAACAAGTAGGAGAGAGTGGTTTTAGTTGGTAGGCAGGATAACAGATACTTGAATCTTTGGGACTGCTACCTTTAGTACTTCAAATTAAACTAGAACCCAAATGACTCAAAATGGAGATAGTATAAAAGACATTTCGGTGCTCAACCTAACCCCCCACCAGGAATATTCTAGATGCGCTACTGTACACACCTCATGATCTTGTCTTTATCTCCTTCAAACTCTCCTTCTTCATCCCCTCAAATTGACAGGGCTGCATACTATCACCATTATTATATAACATATATTCTGAATATATAATGAGGACAGTACCAGTCAAAAGGGATCACTGAACGGCTAATCCGGATAAGCAAATTTTTGCAATAATAATTGTAAATTTTTCTTTTTTCTGTGTATTCCAATATTTTCCATTGGCTACTTTTGAATAAAAATATCATATAATATGTACTGTATATGCACTGCAGTGCATATGTATTCTTTCTTTTATAATTTTACTGAGCATTAAATTTGTTGTAGATTCTGTGTCACCATATTCTAGTCCTCCAAAGTCTCCAAATACACGAAAATCGAATAAATTCAAGAAGGACTCAGGGTTTTGTTATAAATCCGAAGCTGCCAAAAAGGTAATATATATTGATATTTTTTAAATAAATTATTTTATTTAATTTATTTAAATTAATCTACTCATGATCTTTGTACCGTCGTTCCTAAAATTATTGAGATTATTTAATTTCCAACATTATTTTTATTTGATTTTGTGCTTGGCTGTTTAAGACAAGACCTTATGGTAAACATTGCGTTTCTTAGAAGAATATGGTTGTTTAAATTTGTCTTGGGTTCAATTTACGCGTATCTTACCAGTGGCGTAACTGCTTGTCCATATTTTGTATTTCTTTTTTTTTATTCTGGTTTAAATTGTATAGGTGGAGATTATAGCCAGAAACAGGGATGAGCGCAGACAAAAGCAAGCTGATGAGAAAGCACAGAGGGACCAACTTCAACACATGGAACACAAAAATCCATTTTACGAGTTTGTTCAAATGATAAATGAGTATAGAAACAATATAGAGTTTAGACCCCTAAGAGAGAGTGATCCTGTAATAGAAAATCAAATCACTGTAAGTACAATATTATTTTTGTGAATATATTTTAATCGAAAAAGAAATGACAGCTTTAAAAAATTCAAAATATAAATAAAAAACCATTGGCATTATCGTGTCCACACAATGATATACAGCTATGTCTTTGTGGCGATTAAGATAAGAATTTATAAATATACAATGTTATTATAGTAAAAAACGAAATAAAAACGCAACACATTGTTTATGGTTATGGTAGATCGGAGCAGAACCCATTTATGAGCCCTTCAGACACCTAGAACTCCTAAGACGGGTTCATTATATCATCCCTATCATACGGAATAGTCCCATAAGGACCTAATCTTCGGAGTTTCTGGTGCCCAGGCTGTTCCGGGCTCCCATACCTGCTGATCAGCAGGGGCTGATAATCAGCCCCTGCTGATTACTGCAGATACAGCCCTTCCTGCCATTCTGAACGTCTAATCCTTTAGTAGCCTTGTGGCCTATCAGAAAGTCACTTGTCTCTTTAAGGATAATCCCCTTATTTGGCTTGGTTGTATAAAAATCGAACCCAGGATCTGCCACCTCTAGTAGGCTAGTGCCGAACACTTCCAGAGGACATGTGAGGAGGTTTCTTCCTCCTCATTATAAAGACTGCACCGTGGGCTATCCGACAATTCAAGCAGATGAAGGTGTCGAGTATACAGTGTCCGGTAAGCATACTGATTACCAGAGAGCACCTTCTACGGTCTAGATAGAAACGTTGGGCTGTAAGACTTTTGCCTAGCTGGTCTCATACCTCGACAACTGGCCCAGGGATCATGGAACCTCCGCAGAAGAAGTTCTCTGAAACTACCCTTACCAGTACTGAGGGCATTTTAATTACAGGTTTGGGTCCTACCCATCGAGCAATAAGACAAAAGAAGGAATCTAATGCTTATGAAAAGGAGACCAAAAAAGTGGCCTCTGATGGCGGACATATCCGGAAATGCGAATGCGCTAAATTTAAATTTTCCGACACTTGTTAACAGTAGCTATATAATATTTTTCAGAATGTCTCTTAGACTATAAAGTTTTAATTAATTATGAACGGTAATAGTCTAAAATGCGACACAATTATTAAAAAAACTTCAATATAAATAAGATTTCATGTGACATTTGTGACAAACAATAACATAACCCAACTAAATTTGATGCCAAACAAGGAGAGAGACTCTCTTTCCTTGTTTAAAGTGACCTCTAAAGATCGCACTTCCTGTCTAACAATCTTTTGCCCTCACTACCTTTACATTCCCTCTTTTGTCTTTTTGCTCGATGGTCCCACCGGTAGAGTGAATGAGCCCTGTCATGCCAGTGTGTCAGCTCGTTCGTTGTCTTCCACGCCTGTGTGTCCCGTTACCTATACCAAGTTAATCACATTAGTCCGAGAAACATCAGCAAGTGCCCTCTTGCACTCAAGAACCAGCTTAGAGCTGTCTTTGGGCGCTTCTGAGCAAGCCCTATCAATTATCTCCTGAGCACATACCAGGATTGCAAAAAACTCGGCCTGAAAGACTGATGTATGGGAGCCGAGAGACAGGCCAGGAATCACGAATAGTTTCACCCCCTGGATCTTTTGCTTCTTTGATAGCTCGTGGACTGTATATTTATTTCTTCTATAAGGTTAGTTAAAGATAACTGTAATCATGATTTATACAATGTATATACATTATAAATTATTATTTGAGAGTGCTCCTTGTAACATTTAACATTTTTGGTTTGTTTATTTCTAGTGCGTCTTGATTATGATTTTAGTATAGTACATGATTTATTTACAACACTCTTTCAACAGTCTTTACAACACATTTTTTACTAGTGAGTACATTTGCTGACCTATCCCGTGTGTAAGCATACTGAAGTTTGTAATGAAGTGAAAAGAAATGTCTTTCTGTTGGGTAAAATGTCAATTTAACCCCCAGTTTGGCTAGCGTAGTGGTAGCCTTAATTTCTTTTATATCTCGGAATACTTTTTCTTGATGTCTGACCTTCAACAGGTCAGGAACACGTAATTTGAGACTACGACCTGAAAACTTAGAAAACATTGTTAATAAATCAATACAAAATAAAAAAATAATAAAGCAGTTTTTCTTTGTAGGTGTGTGTGAGGAAACGGCCGGTTAATGAAAAGGAATTATCTAGAAGAGAGGTCGATGTAATATCAGTTCCTACCAAAAATCAACTCGTTGTTCACGAGCCCAAACACAAAGTGGACTTAACGAAATATGTAGATAATCAACATTTTAGGTTTGATTATGTATTTGACGAAAACTGTGGCAATAACTTGGTGTATAAATTCACTGCGAGACCTCTGGTGAAGACTATTTTTGAAGGAGGTATGGCAACCTGTTTTGCGTATGGGCAGACAGGATCTGGAAAAACACATACTATGGGTGGCGAATTTAAAGGTATGTTTAATAATTCTAGAGGATATTCCTATTTAATTAAGTAATTTATATCTAAAATAAAAAGATATTTTAAGTCATGAAAGCTTAGAACGGAAAGTAAAACAAGAAATGGCTGAAGCTAGTGAGACAGTAGGATAATTAAATGATAAAACATCGTCACTGCTGCTATAGCTCTGAAGAAGAGCTTCGACTTCCTTAATTCTTCTTTGTCAAATTACTACAGACTAATAAGGTTTTTATCTTGACACTCAAAATGCCAGGGTACTGAAAGCGAAAGGTTTTTTTAATCTATAATGCTTATAAAAACATATTCTATTCATTTACTGGTAATTTGAGAAATTTATTGATAATTTTTATTTATAATCAAATTATTGTAAAAAATGAACTTTTTGGCGTTTTTGCTTTATCATTAAAAAGTATAAAGTTTTGAAGGTTTACTAGTATGTATAACCATCTTTTTAATCAAGCAAACAACTCCAAAATGAGGATTAAAAAAATATATACCTATTTGTTGTTTAGATAAATGGAAAAATGAGCAAAATTAAAACAAAAATTATATCTTTTGCAAAAATTGTTTTAAGACTTTGAAATTTTCTTCAAAGTTGGATCTTGTAATGCTAAATTTTTGATAAAAAGGTCCAAAAAATTTGTTGAACTGTTTAAATTTTATTTTATTTGTTTATCCCACAAAGCTGTTGAAATAACATAATATAGTTAGAACAATTTTTTGGCTCCCAAATGAGAGTAAGCCTTCTTCTTTGAAAATAGTAAAAACAATTAAAGAAAAAAAAATTATTATTAAAAAATAATTTTACAAAATATGCAAATTTTTTACTTTTAAACAAATACACTGGGGTGCAAAATTAATCAGACACTAAAATTTTTCCTAAAAACTGGCGTTAAACAAAATTTAAGATTAATTGCTATTTAACTGGGAATAAGCCACAATTAAAGATAAAAATACGTTTATTGACGTTTCAATCTCCACTTCGGAAATCGTTCTCTAAATACAAACAGTAAATTAAACAAATTTTGTTTTTTGTTACATAGTGAAAAATTCTTCTAATAATTTAATTTTATCTGACTCATTTATATTGACAATTCAAACATACATTATGTTTGAAAAAAATCATAGCATGTAATTTGTCTTTAAAAAGACAAACACATGATATGATGACAGTAAAACCCCAGTAAAACTCCAGTAAACAGTAAAACTCCCTCAAAACTCGACGGTTCTCGAAATAATGATAATATTCCATAATTTAGCCGTTCACTGTATGTTTATTGTTAAAGGTAATGTGTTTTAGGAAAACTGCAAAATTTTAGAAGTGGAATCTATGGATTGGTAGCTCAAGATGTATTTAAGTATTTAAAAAAGCCAAAATATGCTAAGCTGAACTTTACAGTTTCGGCTAGTTTTTTCGAAATTTATGGAAAATTGGTGTTTGATCTTCTGTCTAAAAAGAACAGATTGCGTGTTTTAGAAGACGCAAAACAGCAAGTGCAAGTAGTTGGATTAACTGAAAAAGTCGTTACTAAGGTGAGTGATCATTTCATATTTTGCAATCGAACGTGGTATTCAGCATAATTTTGCAATAAATGTGTGTGTGTGTGTGTGTGTGTGTGTGTGTGTGTGTGTGTGTGTGTGTGTGTGTGTGTGTGTGTGTGTGTGTGTGTGTGTGTGGTGTGTGTGTGTGTGTGTGTGTGTGTGTGTGTGTGTGTGTGTGTGTGTGGTGTGTGTGTGTGTGTGTGTGTGTGTGTGTGTGTGTGTGTGTGTGTGTGTGTGTGTGTGTGTGTGTGTGTGTGTGTGTGTGTGTGTGTGTGTGTGTGTGTGTGTGTGTGTGTGTGTGTGTGGTGTGTGTGTGTGTGTGTGTGTGTGTGTGTGTGTGTGTGTGTGTGTGTGTGTGTGTGTGTGTGTGTGTGTGTGGTGTGTGTGTGTGTGTGTGTGTGTGTGTGTGTGTGTGTGTGTGTGTGTGTGTGTGTGTGTGTGTGTGTGTGTGTGTGTGTGTGTGTGTGTGTGTTGTGTGTGTGTGTGTGTGTGTGTGTGTGTGTGTGTGTGTGTGTGGTGTGTGTGTGTGTGTGTGTGTGTGTGTGTGTGTGTGTGTGTGTGTGTGTGGTGTGTGTGTGTGTGTGTGTGTGTGTGTGTGTGTGTGTGTGTGTGTGTGTGTGTGTGTGTGTGTGTGTGTGTGTGTGTGTGTGTGTGTGTGTGTGTGTGTGTGTGTGTGTGTGTGTGTGTGTGTGTGTGGTGTGTGTGTGTGTGTGTGTGTGTGTGTGTGTGTGTGTGTGTGGTGTGTGTGTGTGTGTGTGTGTGTGTGTGTGTGTGTGTGTGTGTGTGTGTGGTGTGTGTGTGTGTGTGGTGTGTGTGTGTGTGTGTGTGTGTGTGTGTGTGTGTGTGGTGTGTGTGTGTGTGTGTGTGTGTGTGTGTGTGTGTGTGTGTGTGTGTGTGTGTGTGTGTGTGTGTGGTGTGTGTGTGTGTGTGTGTGTGTGTGTGTGTGTGTGGTGTGTGTGTGTGTGTGTGTGTGTGTGTGGTGTGTGTGTGTGTGTGTGTGTGTGTGTGTGTGTGTGTGTGGTGTGTGTGTGTGTGTGTGTGTGTGTGTGTGTGTGTGGTGTGTGTGTGTGTGTGTGTGTGTGTGTGTGTGTGTGTGTGTGTGGTGTGTGTGTGTGTGTGTGTGTGTGTGTGTGTGTGGTGTGTGTGTGTGTGTGTGTGTGTGTGTGTGTGTGTGTGTGTGTGTGTGTGGTGTGTGTGTGGTGTGTGTGTGTGTGTGTGTGTGTGTGTGTGTGTGTGTGTGTGTGTGTGTGTGTGTGTGTGTGTGTGTGTGGTGTGTGTGTGTGTGGTGTGTGTGTGTGTGTGTGTGTGTGTGTGTGTGTGTGTGTGTGTGTGTGTGTGTGTGTGTGTGTGTGTGTGTGTGTGTGTGTGTGTGTGTGTGTGTGTGTGTGTGTGTGTGTGTGTGTGTGTGTGTGTGTGTGTGTGTGTGTGTGTGTGTGTGTGTGTGTGTGTGTGTGTGTGTGTGTGTGTGTGTGTGTGTGTGTGTGTGTGTGTGGTGTGTGTGTGTGTGTGTGTGTGTGTGTGTGTGTGGTGTGTGTGTGTGTGTGTGTGTGTGTGTGTGTGTGTGTGTGTGTGTGTGTGTGTGTGTGTGTGTGTGTGTGTGTGTGTGTGTGTGTGTGTGTGTGTGTGTGTGTGTGTGTGTGTGTGTGTGTGTGTGTGTGTGTGGTGTGTGTGTGTGTGTGTGTGTGTGTGTGTGTGTGTGTGTGGTGTGTGTGTGTGTGTGTGTGTGTGTGTGTGTGTGTGTGGTGTGTGTGTGTGTGTGTGTGTGTGTGTGTGTGTGTGTGTGTGTGTGTGTGTGTGTGTGTGTGTGTGTGTGTGTGTGTGTGTGTGTGTGTGTGTGTGTGTGTGTGTGTGTGTGTGTGTGTGTGTGTGTGTGTGTGTGTGTGTGTGTGTGTGTGTGTGTGTGTGTGTGTGTGTGTGTGTGTGTGTGTGTGTGTGTGTGTGTGTGTGTGTGTGTGTGTGTGTGTGTGTGTGTGTGTGTGTGTGTGTGTGTGTGTGTGTGTGTGTGTGTGTGTGTGTGTGTGTGTGTGTGTGTGTGTGTGTGGTGTGTGTGTGTGTGTGTGTGTGTGTGTGTGTGTGGTGTGTGTGTGTGTGTGTGTGTGTGTGTGTGTGTGTGTGTGTGTGTGTGTGTGTGTGTGGTGTGTGTGTGTGTGTGTGTGTGTGTGTGTGTGTGTGTGTGTGTGTGTGTGTGTGTGTGTGTGTGTGTGGTGTGTGTGTGTGTGTGTGTGTGTGTGTGTGTGTGTGTGTGTGTGTGTGTGTGTGTGTGTGTGTGTGTGTGTGTGTGTGTGGTGTGTGTGTGTGTGTGTGTGTGTGTGTGTGTGTGTGTGTGTGTGTGTGTGTGTGTGTGTGTGTGTGTGTGTGTGTGTGTGTGTGTGTGTGTGTGTGTGTGTGTGTGTGTGTGTGTGTGTGTGTGTGTGTGTGGTGTGTGTGTGTGTGTGTGTGTGTGTGTGTGTGTGTGTGTGTGTGTGTGTGTGTGGTGTGTGTGTGTGTGTGTGTGTGTGTGTGTGTGTGTGTGTGTGTGTGTGTGTGTGTGTGTGTGTGTGTGTGTGTGTGTGTGTGTGTGTGTGGTGTGTGTGTGTGTGTGTGTGTGTGTGTGTGTGTGTGTGTGTGTGTGTGTGTGTGTGTGTGTGTGTGTGTGTGTGTGTGTGGTGTGTGTGTGTGTGTGTGTGTGTGTGTGTGTGTGTGTGTGTGTGTGTGTGTGTGTGTGTGTGTGTGTGTGTGTGTGTGTGTGTGTGTGTGTGTGTGTGTGTGTGTGTGTGTGTGTGTGTGTGTGTGTGTGGTGTGTGTGTGTGTGTGTGTGTGTGTGTGTGTGTGTGTGTGTGTGTGTGTGTGTGTGTGTGTGTGTGTGTGTGTGGTGTGTGTGTGTGTGTGTGTGTGTGTGTGTGTGTGTGTGTGTGTGTGTGTGTGTGTGTGTGTGTGTGTGTGTGTGTGTGTGTGTGTGTGTGTGTGTGTGTGTGTGTGTGTGTGTGTGTGTGTGTGTGTGTGTGTGTGTGTGTGTGTGTGTGTGTGTGGTGTGTGTGTGTGTGTGTGTGTGTGTGTGTGTGTGTGTGTGTGTGTGTGTGTGTGTGTGTGTGTGTGTGTGTGTGTGTGTGTGTGTGTGTGTGTGTGTGTGTGTGTGTGTGTGTGTGTGTGTGTGTGTGTGTTGTGTGTGTGTGTGTGTGTGTGTGTGTGTGTGTGTGTGTGTGTGTGTGTGTGTGTGTGTGTGTGTGGTGTGTGTGTGTGTGTGTGTGTGTGTGTGTGTGTGTGTGTGTGTGTGTGTGTGTGTGTGTGTGTGTGTGTGTGTGTGTGTGTGTGTGTGTGTGTGTGTGTGTGTGTGTGTGTGTGTGTGTGTGTGTGTGTGTGTGTGTGTGTGTGTGTGTGTGTGTGTGTGTGGTGTGTGTGTGTGTGTGTGTGTGTGTGTGTGTGTGTGTGTGTGTGTGTGTGTGTGTGGTGTGTGTGTGTGTGTGTGTGTGTGTGTGTGTGTGTGTGTGTGTGTGTGTGTTGTGTGTGTGTGTGTGTGTGTGTGTGTGTGTGTGTGTGTGTGTGTGTGTGTGTGTGTGTGTGTGTGTGTGTGTGTGTGTGTGTGTGTGTGTGTTGTGTGTGTGTGTGTGTGTGTGTGTGTGTGTGTGTGTGTGTGTGTGTGTGTGTGTGTGTGTGTGGTGTGTGTGTGTGTGTGTGTGTGTGTGTGTGTGTGGTGTGTGTGTGTGTGTGTGTGTGTGTGTGTGTGGTGTGTGTGTGTGTGTGTGTGTGTGTGTGTGTGTGTGTGTGTGTGTGTGTGTGTGTGTGTGTGTGTGTGTGTGTGTGTGTGTGTGTGTGTGTGTGTGTGTGTGTGTGTGTGTGTGTGTGTGTGTGTGTGTGTGTGTGTGTGTGTGTGTGTGTGTGTGTGTGTGTGTGTGTGTGTGTGTGTGTGTGTGTGTGTGTGTGTGTGTGTGTGTGTGTGTGTGTGTGTGTGTGGTGTGTGTGTGTGTGTGTGTGTGTGTGTGTGTGTGTGTGTGTGTGTGTGTGGTGTGTGTGTGTGTGTGTGTGTGTGTGTGTGTGTGTGTGTGTGTGTGTGTGTGTGTGTGTGTGTGTGTGTGTGTGTGTGTGTGTGTGTGTGTGTGTGTGTGTGTGGTGTGTGTGTGTGGTGTGTGTGTGTGTGTGTGTGTGTGTGTGTGTGTGTGTGTGTGTGTGTGTGTGTGTGTGTGTGTGTGTGTGTGTGTGTGTGTGTGTGTGTGTGTGTGTGTGTGTGTGTGTGTGTGTGTGTGTGTGTGTGTGTGTGTGTGTGTGTGTGTGTGTGTGTGTGTGTGTGTGTGTGTGTGTGTGTGTGTGTGTGTGTGTGTGTGTGTGTGTGTGTGTGTGTGTGTGTGTGTGTGTGTGTGTGTGTGGTGTGTGTGTGTGTGTGTGTGTGTGTGTGTGTGTGTGTGTGTGTGTGTGTGTGTGTGTGTGTGTGTGTGTGTGTGTGTGTGTGTGTGTGTGTGTGTGTGTGTGTGTGTGTGTGTGTGTGTGTGTGTGGTGTGTGTGTGTGTGTGTGTGTGTGTGTGTGTGTGTGTGTGTGTGTGTGTGTGTGTGTGTGTGTTGTGTGTGTGTGTGTGTGTGTGTGTGTGTGTGTGTGTGTGTGTGTGTGTGTGTGTGTGTGTGTGTGTGTGTGCAGCGATATTTGTGGTAACCTGTGTGAACATATTCCTGTATTATGGTAACTTCATAAATTGTGGTAACTTACACACGTTACCACTATTTTTTTTCTCAATATCTTCTTCGTTTTAGTAGTATTTACTATCAAAATAATTTTATATGCTCTGGTTTTCATTTGGCTTTCGATAGGTATTTTTTTGCTAGGATAGGACCGAATAGAGCATAAATAAAAAATGTATAACCCTGATTCTGCGTATGTTACCAGAAATCAGGATGAGGCAGATTTAATTTACACACGTAATTGTGGCATCATGGGCGTGGTCGTAAAGTAGCGCCCTCTGAGATGACCTTGCGGTGTTGCACATTTCAGTTGAAATAAAACTAGTCTTATTTCGCATTTGGGAATAAATGGTATTAGTGTGTTAAAGGTGCCACAATAGTACAACAATTTTCTTATACGCGATGGCGATGTAGGCCAGAAATAAAAGGACAATAATTTTAGGAAAGATTAAAGAAATATTAACTTTAAGAAAAGAAGCATTTTATTTCTCCAAACATTATATTTAGCTTGAGTATGACATACTAATTTTTCATTTATGGAAATTATGTAAGTTTGACTGATGAAAATTATACTTTTATTGTTCTGTATATCCGAGTAAAAAAAATAATAGAATTACTCGTCTTGTGACGCGTATGTCCTAATTGCGAATAAAAATTACAGTAAAACCTCGATACAACAGACCTCTATTTAACAGGCTTCGGATATAATGGACAAAAAATCCGGTCAAATGCCAAAAAAAAAAAAAAAAAAACGTACGAATGAACACATTTACTGTACGCTAGTAAATAAATAAGTTTAAATTTTTGCAATCCTAAATAAAAGGTTCCAAAAAAGTTGGAGTCTGTGTCTCATATATGTAATCAGTATGGCATACAAAAGCAAGATGTTTCGGACACAAAAAACAAGAGCAAAATAAATAAATTTTCATTAATGTGTGATGAAGGAGAGAACAGCAATCTCAGAAAACAAATGATATTGGCTCCTGAAACTTTACTGGAAGAAGCAATCTTAAAATGGTACGGCCAACAATGTTTCAGTGGGGTGCCAGTCCGGGCAGTTGAATTGAAATCTGCTGGAATTAAATTAGCAAGTCATATGGACATACCATTAAAAGTAAGTGCTGGATAGCTCTGGCGCTTTCTCAAAAGCTTCAAGTGCAACAAAAGAAGAAATGGAACTTTTTAGGCAAAAATTAGTGGAAAATATCAGTAACGAAATGCTATTAGAATCTCAGATTTGTAATCCTGATGAAACTGGTTTCTTATGGCGTACTTTACCTAAAACAACACAAGCCTCCAAATATGAAAAATACAATTCTAGAAGAAAAATCAGCAAAGACAGGGTATCGGCACTGTTTTGTGCTAACGCCGATGTATCACATAGATAGAATCCTGTTCTTCTTTTTCAAGTGCCGTCTCCATCAATGGAGGTTAGCGGTTATGGTGGCAAACGTTTGTCTATCTTCAGCTGCTCTTAAGAGTTCCTCAAATCCAAGTCCTGTCCAGTTTCTGATATTACGTAACCAGGACAATTTTTTTCTTCCAATTCCTCGCTTTCCTTCTATTTTGCCTTTTATTATCAACTGAGGGATGTAGTATTTCTCGTTGCGCAACAAATGCCCTAAATAACTGGTTTTTCTTCTTTTGACTGTTCTCAATAGTTCTTTTTCTACATTGAGTCTAGCTAGTACTTCTTCGTTTGTTTTTCGTGCTGTCCAAGGAATTTTTAAAATTCTACGGTACACCCACATTTCAAATGCCTCGATTCTATTCAGGCTCTTTATTTTTAAAGTCCACGTTTCGACTCCGTAGAGAAGAACAGACCAGATAAAACATTTTACCAGTTTTAATTGCAATTTAATATTTATATGTGTATCGCAGAATAGAACGCGCATCTTAAAGAAACTATCCCTAGCTTGAGCAATTCTCGCTTTAATTTCTTGTTCTGGGTCCAGCTTGTAATTAATCCAACAGCCAAGGTATTTGTATTGGTTTACCTGTTCTAAAATATTCCCATTTATTTTTATAGGTAAGGGGATATTCTGTTTTCTTTGGATCACCATTACTTTTGTTTTTTTTTCGTTGATCTTCATTCCAAACTCTCGACAAGCATCCTTGAGGTGGTCTATAACAACCTGTAAGTTTGTGTCTGTATCAGCCAGTAGGACAGTGTCATCTGCATATCTTATGCTAGATATTGGTTCTCCATTAATTTTTATTCCTGTGAAAAGGTTTTCCAAGGCTTGCTTGAATAGTAGTTCCGAGTAAAGATTGAACAGCATAGGGGATAGTATGCATCCTTGCCTTACTCCTTTATTTATACTAATATTTCTAGATGTATGATCGTCGATCCTAATCTTGGCACTCTGCCTCCAATATAAGTTCTTAATTAATCGGAGATCTTTACTATCCAAGTTGATGCTCTGCAAGGAATTTAACATTTTATTATGGTTTACGCGATCAAATGCCTTTTCAAAGTCTACAAAACATAGAAAGACATCCTTTTGTTGGTCGTAACACTTCTGCAGCAGTACTTGTAGTGAAAACAAGGCCTCTCTGGTCCCCATTCCGGCTCTGAATCCAAATTGATCGTATCCAACTTCTTTTTCACACCTTTTGTATACCCTATTGTGAAGTATTTTTAATAGAATTTTAAGCACTTGGCTCATAAGACTTATTAATCTAAAATCTGCGCATCGCCTGGAGTTAGCTTGTTTTGGAATGGGAATAAAAATAGATTCTAACCATTCCTCTGGTATTTCCCCAGTATCGTAGATTGTATTAAACAAAATTACTAACAAATCAATGTTATTACTTTCGATCAATTTAAGTATTTCAGGATAAACTTCATCAGGTCCAGGGCTTTTGTTGGTCTTTAATTGTTTAATGGCATATTCCACTTCGACTTTTAGAATTGGTGGGCTTTCTGTAACATTATTTATTGTTGTGTCTATTCTTTCATCTCGGAACAGCTGTTGTATAAATTTTTCCCATTCTTCTATTTTATCTTTGGTGTTATGAATTAACTCTCCGTTGTTATTTACCAGTGGGCAATGTTGTTTTTTTGTGGATGAATGAAAATTCTTTCACCTTCTTGTACATATTAAAGTAATCATGTCTATGTTCTAATTCTTCTATTTCTTTACATTTTTCTTCGAGCCATTTCTCTTTTGATTCTTTTATTTTCCTTCGTATTTCTGTATTTAATCGTTTGTAATCGATTGTGTTCTTATTTTTGTATTTCCTCCTTTCGTCTATCATCTTTAGAATAGCTGGTGTCATCCAGTCTTTTTTTGCCATTAATCGTGTATTTGGATTTTCTTCCCTTGCAGAATTGACGAGGATGGATTTTATTTGTTGCCAAGTTGTATTTATATTTTGGATATTTATTTGGGTTCGGTCTATTTCTGAGAGTTTTTCATTTAGTTTTACAGTGGTTTTATCTTTAATCTGTACATCTTTTAGTAGTTCCATATTAGGTTTGTTCTTCGGCTTTGCATTTTTTATTTCTTTAATTCTTGTGCGAATATTTGTTACTACAGGGTTGTGGTCGGAATTTGCATCAGCACTAGGATATGTTTTTGTACTTGTAATGGAGTTACGAAATCGTTGGTTGATTAAAACATAATCTATTTAATTTCTTATTATTCTTTCTTTTGTGTGTAGCGGGGAAGTCCATGTGTATAACCTACGTTGAGGTAACTTAAACCAAGTGTTTGTTGCTATCATATTGTGTTGCTTCTTCTTCTTCTTATGGCGCCGTCTCCTTTCGAAGGTTGGCGATCCAAATGGCAATTGTAGTTTTGGAAACTGCTGCGCGAAAGATTTCTGCGGATGAGCGGTCGAACCATCTCCTTAGGTCTTTCAGCCATGAGTTCTGACGTCTTCCTACTGATCTTTTGCCTTGTACTTTTCCTTCCAGTATAACTTGAAGTAATTTATATTTTTCGCCTCTCAACACATGACCCAAGTATTGCATTTTCCTCTCTTTGATTATTCTGGCAAATTCTCTGTGTTGCTGGCAAAACTCTAATAGTCTGTCTCCTCTTTCATTTCGTTCTCCTAGTCCGTATTCTCCTACGATATTTTGGAATTTCCCTCTTCCTATTTTAGCGTTAAAATCTCCTAGGACGATGTTAATATCTTCTTTCTTTGTCAATTTCATGAGCTTTTGTAGATCTTCATACTATTCTTCTAGTATGTCATCTGGCTTATCTGCGGTTGGTGCATAGACCTGAATAATATTCACATTAAAAGGAGAACTCCTTATTTGCAACAGCATTGCTCTGTCAGAGAGTGGTATAAAGTTTGAAACTGCGTTACTCAATTCATCGTTTATTATTACACCTACTCCATTGAAATGTTTTGGATCATTGTTGCCTGAATAATAGAGTGTTTTGTTCATAATTTTTGTTGTTCCTGAGTTAGGCCATCTAATTTTACTCAGACCTAAAATATCTATATTCAATCTGTTCATTTCTTAGCACACGTTTGCTAGCTTTCCAGCCTCATAAAGGCTTCTGACTTTCCAGGTCGCTACTTTGTATCCTGTACAGAATCCTGTAATGTTTGGCAAATCTCGTAAACCTAGAGTTTTAAAAGATATAATGCTTCATTCGTCCGTTTCATATTATAGCTCCAAAAAGTGAAAGATGGTTCACCTCGTTTTTGACAAGAAAAATACAACATCGCTTTTTCAGTCCATAAATCAGGGTATACTTTTGGCAACCAAACGAATATATCGCAGACATTTTTAGACGCAGTAATGGTTGCACAATGGAGATATTGCAGAAGATACAAGAGGACAGCGGACTTGCAAAAATTAAGGTCTTACAATTTAAAATCAAAAATTTTTAATTTTGCTGCAGCATGGAGGAAGTGAAAGAGCAAACATTAAAAAAATAGTTGGAAGAATTTATTTGATGCCCAAGATGCAGACACTGATTTAGAAGGTCTGGAAGTTACTGGATTTCTGTGGGACAATATATAATAATGCCGGAGAACATGTAGCTGAGGAAGACGTTTTACAATGGCTAGAAGTCGATGAAGGTGACCCTAGGTATAACATCATGATTGAAAGTGAAATAGCAGATGAAGGTATGAACCTAAAAAATAAGGATGGAAGTAAAGATAGCGAAAAAGACGACAAAACAACACTGCCCAAAATGACGTTATCAGAAGAAAGATCGCATCTCGATGATCTTGTAACATTTATTGATTCTTCATCATATAACGAAGTTCAACTGTATTTTACGCATTTTCATAATTTTGGAAAGTTGATTATAAAAACAGCAAACATCGAAAGTGCAACAAACGCTACTAAATTCCTTTTTCAAAACAGGATTACCGACAGCAAGCGCGTCGATATCAAGAGCAACGTCACTTCACGACGAACGTCCAAAAACAATTAAATAGAATTTTGTTTTTATTTTGTATTTTTTATATAATATATCTAAATACGCTACATACATATTTTTATATAACGGACTTTCGGCTTTAACGGACACCCCGAACCCCCTAATAGTCCGTTATATCGAGGTTTTACTGTACTTGAAAAATAAATTTTGAATATGAAGGACAGTAAGAAAAGCTAAATACCATACATATGTTTCAAATTTTATCATTATTATCAAATTTCAGCGCCTATTGTGAGTTATTTAACTTGGTAATTTAAACGACTTATCGCAAGATTTGCATCCGACCAGCTCGAAGAGAAAAAATGTGGAATTGTTGTTGGTCATATCCCCATTATACTTTTTCGGACACGTGGAAACTATTTTATTTTTTAAACGCTAATCTTGGACCTTTTTTAAATAGAATGGGATATCCTATGATACCCTATTTTTAGAGCTCTATACAATAACTTAAAACACAAATCAAAGCGTTGCCACAATAATGACGGCTGTCAAATTTGAGCGTTTTTTACATTATGCCGTTTTTTGACTCAACGGCCAATCATCAAAACACTAGCAATTATTGTTTACTTTGTAATCTGATTGAGATTAGTATCAAATGGCATTTTAAAATTTAAATTGAATCAGGCTCTGTATGCTAGACAAATCCATTATAGACCCGGATATTTTTTTACCAATTTCCTAACGTGATTTGATACCGCTATAGCAGTTATAAAAACCCCTTTCTCAGAAGGACGTATACATTTATATATAAAGTATGGAACATTACATTTAAAAACAATGTTCAGAATCTGTCAATGTTCCTCAAGAAACAACTAAACGTTTGCAGAAAAAATGATAATAACAAAATAAATAAACAAATCGATATCGCGTTATAAAGCGATTTAAACAAAAATTATGAACTTAAACGGCTCCTAGATCGTCTTTTTAATAGTAGGGATTTTATGTTCAGTAGGGTCAAGAAATAAGCAGGTATCAAAATGATGTCAATATTAAAGGTCTTTCTTTAGCCGAGAACTTGAAATTTTCAACTATTGTTTTTGTGCTAAAATCTTTACATGCATTAATATTACCGAATTTAAGCTTGCTATTTGATAAGTAGGTAGGTACTTTTTAGAAAGTACTGTATAGAAATGTAAATACAATCGATTCAAAATCACTGGTCTAATTCTCAATTGACTTTGAATGAAATAAAGGACGACTTTTATGCCGAAACGTGTGTTTAATGTGGCCCATACATTGTATTGCAATTTCTAAAATTTTAGATTATTAACCTTATTTATCTGAGAAAACTAACTATGACAAATTTGTTATAGCATGAAAACTTATAATAATTGTGCAATTTCTTCAAAAATGAATATATATTCTGGTTTGGCGATTGTAGTTCGTGAATCTGGAGTTGGTTTTGAAAGTTCAATATTACAAACCCCTGAATGTTGATAAAACTCCTAGCTGCTAAATTAAATTAACTATGTGGAAATTACTTTTTACTGATGTTTCAGCCATTGGTTTCTTAAAGTACTGATCAAAATGAAAAAGAGAATTAATTTCATATTTGATATCTGTGACAGTTTGTCTGCTTTTACATGTAACTAATGTCAATGGGAATGTTTAGCCAACGTTAAGCAATTCAATGCTTTTATGATGTATGGCAGCAGCCGCATCAGTACCCTTGACAGTTTCTAACATTAATAAACATGTTATCAAATCTGATTATGATATTCAATGACTAATTCGCCTTCGCATTCTAGTTCCAAGACTATTATCTATTGTTGAGTATAATTTTGGCTACCATATTCGTTATGGTGACTATTTGCACCAGCTTTAAATAATGATATAGTTAATTTTCCGTACCTTTGCCTAAAATTTTTTAGCCATGATGTTCTGCTACCAGGAGCATGGTTACCTTTGATCTTTTCCTGATGAATGATCACATGCAAAAGTTCATATTTTTAAGGATATCTCGTAATGTGCCAAATATTCTAGATTGCATTTCTTTATTAAATTGACCAATTGTGTTGTTTAGTTCAGCCATCTAAGGAGCTACTGATATATAACTCTGTCGGTCCATAGCACTGGAAAGATATAGCAATATGTCATACGTACGCGAAGATCAATTCTAAGATCGCTTTTATTGCTATTTAACATAAAAATTCTGCGCTGCTGCATCGCTTAACGTTTGCTTGACGATTCGAATTGTTTTCTAATTTCATCTGTATTTTAATCTTTTCACACTGGTCTGCTAATACTGGTAGCAGTTATCTTGCGCTCATTACCATGTTATTATCTAGATACACTAGGTCTAATCTCCGAGAAACCAGTCATCTAATGACACTTTCTAAACATTCATTTTTCAAATTTAGGGCAAATTGATATAAAGAAAAATCATTGCTTTCATAAATCAGACTATTATTTTCGGATAATTCAGATTTTCACGGCCGAAAACTCTGCGTTTATGTCCTGAGCGATTGAGAAGCCGGAGTGTGCTATTGATAAAACATAGCTAGTTATAGATTGCTCTGATAAGCTAAATTTGTTTTAGACCAAAACCTATAAGGTTTTACCAACTCTATAAGGTTTTACCAACACCACCTGACTAGGTGTTTGAAATAATTAAATATTTATGTTAAATACCCTAATATTTGTATATTATAATATTTTACAATGCATATGTAGGGAAATAATGTTTGATATTTAGAGCAAACTAAGCTTATTTATCAAATACGAACGCTATAAAACCTACTATTCTTTAAATTAGACCTGCTTGAAGGACAAAGAACAATGTGACAAATGCATTACAGAAAACAGAGCTGTATTACAAAAAGAAATCGGGAAACGTAACAGATTGCTTTTATATTCAGATCAAAACCTGAGGTCCCTCAAGTTAGCGGGGACACATGAGCGGAATCCAATTTAACCTACGTCATATTTTTCACCCATATTTCACTAATTTATTACCAATTCAATAATTTTTTAATATTTAAGCTAGCAGAATTCTAAAAGCAATGTTTATGATATACTACAGTGTTTTGTTACGTTTTTACAAATTTTTTACCACCCTAGTAAGTATTCACCTCTCCATTACCTCGTACGAGAAGTCAATAAGTACCTATGTTATGTTAAAATTTAAGGTAAAAAAATCTTCTTTTACCATTTCACTGTCCTCTACTTATAACTGAAATAAAAAAAGTATTTTATTAAATTTTTACTTGGCCAGCCTGATAATTTTCCACTCCTAAACCAATCTTATTTGAAAACGTTCCCGCTAGCTTAATATTCGAGTCAGTGGAGTTAGAAAAATATGTGGTACTTTTGAAATACCATAGTGTTCTGCTAGGCTTTTACGAATTTATTACCACCCTAGTAATTTTTTAATCCTCAACTTACCCCTATAGAAGTCAATAACTATGTGATGTTAAAATTTAAGGTGAAAAAATACTCTTTTAAAATGTCACTGTCCTCTACTTATAACCAAAATAAAAAAGTGTTCCGTTTTCACTAAACTTTGACTACCCTGTAATTTCCGTCTCAATTGAATATTCTTAAAATATTTATCTCCTAAAATGTTTTCCAAGTAATATAAATTATTTTGCTATACAACTAATACTCTAAACAGTATGCTCTGACCAATCTTTAATACCCTTCTTATTTTAATATTATTATAGTTAATACCTAAACTATTTTCGAAATTTTCAGGTAGATACCTAATAAATACAAATCTTTTAATCTTTTAACAATAGGTGCGCAAGGTGTCTCGACCCGCCTTTATAATTAGCTAATTAATGTAATAGTCGTAATAAAACTATTGCAAATTGAATATTTCTTACCTGGTTATCATTTCGTGAAATATAATAATTCAGTTTTATTTACTAAAACTCAACTTATATTCATAAAAGGGTACTAGCGACTCTAATCCCAGTAAACATTTTAAAACAGTTAAAATTTATAATTTTTGTAATAAAGTATTTTCATATTTTCAACATATAAAAATATATAAAAACATATATTATTTAACACAGAGTAATATTTCAGAATGCTTTTCAATTAGGGTAGTCGAGAAAAAAATTGCTAGTCTGGTAAAAATATAGTAAAAATCTAGCAGAGCACTTTTGTATTTCCAAAAAGATTTTGCATTTACCTAGAGTGAATGTGTAGCTCGTGGAATATTTTCCAATAACAGTGGCTTAAGGCGTCAAAAATTATAAGGGGAAGTCAAATTCAGTAACAACTGAGCAAGCAATTTATACTTTCAGTTACAAGTGGAGTACAGTAAACTTGTAAAAATAGATTTTATATCACCTTAAATTTTAACCTAGCAGAATTATTGACTTCTCATAGAAGGTAGTTGAAGGGTGAAAAATTACTAGGGTGGTAATAAATAAGTAAAATCTTGCACAACGGTGTAGTATTTCATATTTTCGATAAGATTTTTCTTTTGTATTCAGCTAGCGTAAATGACGTGTGATTGGTAGAATTGGAGTAGTTGGTTAACATTTAGTAAAAACTAACAGAGCAGATTTTTATTTGAAATAGAGTACAGTCTAATTACAAAAAAAATGTCTTCACCTTAAATGTTAACTTAGCAGAATTATTGACTTCTCACAAGGGTTTGTCTGGGGGTAAAAATTACTATAGTAATAATAAATTCGTAAAAACCTAGCAGAACACTGTGGTATTTCAAAATTTTCTTTTTAAATCCACTGACGCGAATATTAAGCCAGTGGAAATGTTTACAAATAGGAATGGTTTAGGGGTAGAACATTATCAAGGTGGACAACTTTTAGTAAAAAGTTAACAGAACAGTTTTTCATTTCAGTTATCAGTGAAGGACGGTGCAATTGCAAAACAAAATATTTTACCTTAAATTTTAACCTAACGGAATTATTGACTTATCCCAAGGGGCAGGTGAGTTGTGAATAATTACGAGGATGGTAATAAAATCGTAAAAACTAAGCCAAAAGTGTGGTATTTAAAAAGTATTTTTTTTAAATTCCGCTGACTCGAATATTATGCTAGCGGGAACATTTCCAAATAAGAAAAAAAATTTTTACATCACATTTTAACCTAACAGAAATATTGACTTCTCACTCTCTCAGGGGTAGGTAAGGGCCGAAAAATTACTAGGGTGGTAATAAATTTGTAAACACCTAGCAGAACACTGTGGTATATCATAAATATATTTTTTTGGAAATTTGTTAGCTTGACTATTAAGCTAGGGGAATCGCTCCCATTAGCATAGGTTTGGGGGTGAAAAATTATCGGGCTGGTAATAAATTAGACAAAAATGGGTAAAAATGAGCCATGGGCAAAAAGCTATTTTTTTTTAATTCTGCTAGCTTGAACCTTAATTCAGTAGAATCGCTCCTCTTTGGGAGCGATTCTACTGAAGGAGGGGTGGTTTGGGGGCGAAAAATTATTAGGTTGATAATAAATTAGTGAAAAATGGGTGAAAAAATATGGCATACGTTAAATTGGTTATGCTCATGTGTCCTTGCTAGCTTAGCGGTTTTCAAAGCTGGCCAAAGAAAGAAAAAATAATTCATTGTTACCGTTCAAATTGATTTGACGAATTTTATATGTATATAACAACTGCCAATAAAAAGTATGGAATATATGGTTTTTTACTTAGCGTAGTACTAAATGTAGGGTGGAAATCACTTATAGAACAAAATTATTTCTGTCCTTGTTTAAAAAAATTATAAAATTGCTGGAGCACATCTATTATAAATATGCGCTTTTTAAATATAATGTACAAGGTGACTCACGCAAATCTACCATAGTCCAAAAGCTTTGTTTTTATGGAACACCCTATATATTTATATATTCCTAAAAGCTCCTTAAAAACTTGACCTCAACGAACTATATCCTGTAAAGTATATTATGAACATTACAGGGTAGGTAGTATGTTGAAATTATATAGTGTGAAAACCACTTATGGAATACAATTGTCTTTGTCCTTATTTTAGAAAATTATTAAAAACGCCGAAATAGGTTAACTTTTAAATTCAAATTTACATTTTTCGAACATAAATTTAAATGTACAGGTTAGGTTGAGTCACGCATGTCTAGCAGAGTCCATTATCTTTATTTTTTGTGGAATACCCTGTATATTTATATGTTTTTAAATCTCTTTAACAAGCTGATTATATAATGTATGATGTGTTATGAATATTATAAGGTGAACTTTTAAAATTGTATATAACATTTGTCAAGAAATTAAATACAAAACTCAATATATTGATACTTAGTTCACAAAATGGATGTCTGTATTTAGATTATTAAAAAAAAGCAATATTTAAAGTATAATTAATGATTAATTTAAAAATTTTGTTTATTTAATGTCTTCACAAAAGTTATACATAGTTTCAAAATTTCAGCTTGAATTATTCATACTAGACTCTACATAATGTACTTTTTTGAGATGAGGCTATAGCTTCTAAAAACATAAAAATATACAATGAAAACTAAAGATGATGCACTATGCTAGACTTACATGAATCATCCTGTACATTTAAATTATCTATTTAAATGTTTAAACAGTGCACATTTGAATTTAAAAGTAGACAGCTCCCATAGTTTTTAATAATTTTCTTAAAAATAAGGACACAAAAAATTTTATTCCATACGTGATTTCCACACTGTATAATTTTAAAATTCCACCCTTAATTACTCATAATAGACCCTACTTAATACATGATACACTGTCGTGCACTAAATAAAAAAATTTAATAGTAACCAACTGAGTATCCCTATCACAGAAATGGTGAAGCAGAAACTTGTTCATATAACAAATATGGCAACATGGCCTTCAAACACACTGTCTATACAGCCATACTTGTGGCATCCCAAAACACAGATATTTGTTACGGATATATTTGTGGCATCTTTTTCACACAGTTTCTGATTACAAGATAATTGTGGAATCCGGTGCCACAATTATATTCGTCGATAATATTCATACCATGGAGTGTATCGAAATAATTCCTATCCATAAACACTCTGCTCGAAGGGTGCCAGTATCATAGTATGTTTACTTCGATGTGCCACAATTGAGGATATAGTATGCGATGCCACAAATATTGCGAAACGTGTATAGGTGTGTGTGTGTGTGTGTGTGTGGGTGTGTGTGTGTGTGTGTGTGTGTGTGTGTGTGTGTGTGTGTGTGTGTGTGTGTGTGTGTGTGTGTGTGTGTGTGTGTGTGTGTGTGTGTGTGTGTGTGTGTGTGTGTGTGTGTGTGTGTTGTGTGTGTGTGTGTGTGTGTGGTGTGTGTGTGTGTGTGTGTGTGTGTGTGTGTGTGTGTGTGTGTGTGTGTGTGTGGTGTGTGTGTGTGTGTGTGTGTGTGTGTGTGTGTGTGTGTGTGTGTGTGTGTGTGTGTGGTGTGTGTGTGTGTGTGTGTGTGTGTGTGTGTGTGTGTGTGTGTGTGTGTGTGTGTGTGTGTGTGTGGTGTGTGTGTGTGTGTGTGTGTGTGTGTGTGTGTGTGTGTGTGTGTGGTGTGTGTGTGTGTGTGTGTGTGTGTGTGTGTGTGTGTGGTGTGTGTGTGTGTGTGTGTGTGTGTGTGTGTGTGTGTGTGTGTGTGTGTGTGTGTGTGTGTGTGTGTGTGTGTGTGTGTGTGTGTGTGTGTGTGTGTGGTGTGTGTGTGTGTGTGTGTGTGTGTGTGTGTGTGTGTGTGTGTGTGTGTGTGTGTGTGTGTGTGTGTGTGTGTGTGTGTGTGTGTGTGTGTGTGTGTGTGTGTGTGTGTGTGTGTGTGTGGTGTGTGTGTGTGTGTGTGTGTGTGTGTGTGTGTGTGTGTGTGTGTGTGTGTGTGTGTGTGTGTGTGTGTGTGTGTGTGTGTGTGGTGTGTGTGTGTGTGTGTGTGTGTGTGTGTGTGTGTGTGTGTGTGTGTGTGTGTGTGTGTGTGTGTGTGGTGTGTGTGTGTGTGTGTGTGTGTGTGTGTGTGTGTGTGTGTGTGTGTGTGTGTGTGTGTGTGTGTGTGTGTGTGTGTGTGTGTGTGTGTGTGTGTGTGTGTGTGTGTGTGTGTGTGTGTGTGTGTGTGTGTGTGTGTGTGTGTGTGTGTGTGTGTGGTGTGTGTGTGTGTGTGTGTGTGTGTGTGTGTGTGTGTGTGTGTGTGTGTGTGTGTGTGTGTGTGTGTGTGTGTGTGTGTGTGTGTGTGTGTGTGTGTGTGGTGTGTGTGTGTGTGTGTGTGTGTGTGTGTGTGTGTGTGTGTGTGTGTGTGTGTGTGTGTGTGTGTGTGTGTGTGTGTGTGTGTGTGTGTGTGTGTGTGGTGTGTGTGTGTGTGTGTGTGTGTGTGTGTGTGTGTGTGTGTGTGTGTGGTGTGTGTGTGTGTGTGTGTGTGTGTGGTGTGTGTGTGTGTGTGTGTGTGTGTGTGTGTGTGTGTGTGTGTGTGTGTGTGTGTGTGTGTGTGTGTGTGTGTGTGTGTGTGTGTGTGTGTGTGTGTGTGTGTGTGTGTGTGTGTGTGTGTGTGTGTGTGTGTGTGTGTGTGTGTGTGTGTGTGTGTGTGTGTGTGTGTGTGTGTGTGTGTGTGTGTGTGGTGTGTGTGTGTGTGTGTGTGTGTGTGTGTGTGTGTGTGTGGTGTGTGTGTGTGTGTGTGTGTGTGTGTGTGTGTGTGTGTGTGTGTGTGTGTGTGTGTGTGTGTGTGTGTGTGTGTGTGTGTGTGGTGTGTGTGTGTGTGTGTGTGTGTGTGTGTGTGTGTGTGTGTGTGTGTGTGTGTGTGTGGTGTGTGTGTGTGTGTGTGTGTGTGTGTGTGTGTGTGTGTGTGTGTGGTGTGTGTGTGTGTGTGTGTGTGTGTGTGTGTGTGTGTGTGTGTGTGTGTGTGTGTGTGTGTGTGTGTGGTGTGTGTGTGTGTGTGTGTGTGTGTGTGTGTGTGTGTGTGTGTGTGTGTGTGTGTGTGTGTGTGTGTGTGTGTGTGTGTGTGTGTGTGTGTGTGTGTGTGTGTGTGTGTGTGTGTGTGTGTGTGTGTGTGTGTGTGTGTGTGTGAGCATAGTTAAACATTGTATAATTGAAACATTTTTATTTAAAAAAGTTCCGTTACAAAAGGTATATTACTATAAAAACCCTATCGGGCTATATCACAGAACGTTTTCGGAATAACTATTCTATCATCAGTGCTATCTAGATTTACATGTCTGAAGCCCCTAAATATATTGGTATCCAAACCATATGGGCATCCAGATAGCACTGATGATGGAATAGTTATTCCGAAAACGTTCTATGATGAAGCCCAATAGGGTTTTTATATTAATATATGTTTTTAAAGGAGCTTTTTTAAATAAAAAAATTGTGCTTCGTGGTATAAAGCCAACTGCAGGAATTCAGTTTCCTTGTGGATTGTATATAATTGGTTCTAACCATTTACCACACAAATTACCTGAAGCTTATGGAAGTTTCTTAAAGAAGTATTAGATGAATTAATGGAAATCGTCCCATTAAATATTAAACAACACATATTTTGACTGATTTGAACAACACTGATTTGTTTTCAAAAATACATTTTTCCATGAAACAACAGTTCAGAACAATGGCATGTTGTGCTAGTGTACAAGAGAATTTGGAAATACTAATGTTGCTTTTATTAGAAGTTAAACGATTTTCAAGAGAGCGGTTGTTTTGGTCAATGTGTAGCAGGAGTTACCTTCTGCACAGACAGATAGACAATGATCCGTAATCTATTTTTTATATCCCCAAGTAGTAAGGGTGGTCCACCCCATTTTTTTATTTTTTAGAAACAGTTTTTATTTTTTATAATGGACAATAAAAAAATACATATAACCCTCAATTTTAGCCCTTCTAATGCCAACCCCTATTTTTTTATTAGCCGTATTAGTGTTGTAAGAATTTTAATTAGCTTATTGGGGACTGAAAGAGGGGATAAACAATTACTGGGCTTAAAGATAGGGTAAGCAAATAAATTAAAACGTTTGCGAACGGCTACTGGTGTTTTGGTTGGAGAGCTGAGTCATGAATAAGCATTTCATAATTTGGGAGAATTGGGAGAAACTAACTACAAAAAGAAATTAAAAAATACGTACAGAGATATCCTAGGCACTACTACACAAGAAGATTCCTAAACTATTTAAAATAGGACTCCGTTTAAAAGCATCCTCTTGTTGGTTAGAAATAATGGTTTTTCTCTCCTAAAAAATTCAAGGGTGAATATCTTATTAAAATATTTAATTTTAAATTCGTGGATTAAAGAGAAACATTTTTATTTCACATAAACAGCTATTACAAATAAAAATATCTAAATGTGGTAACAAACCTTACAATGAGCTTAACCTTTTAACAAAACAGAATCTAACAAATCAGACTTTAAAAATATGATTATGTACCAAATGACAGAAAATGATATGTCGAAATAAAATACCAATCTTTTCTGAATTAATATTTACAGTCCTTTTCCATCATATTGATAGCACATTATGTATGCAAATCCTCAACAGGTCAAAAAACCATAGGCGTCACCCTATACTTGTTTTGAAATAAATAAAAAATAATATTTTAAGATGCCGTCAATAATTCATTATCTTTTAAAAAATCTTCTGTAACATAAGTGTCCACTAATCTCACTATACCTTTTTTGTGCGTAAAAAACGTCGGTATATATGCCACACGATTATTGTTAATTATACACGGGTGATTAACGAGAGAATTCAATGTTTCACGAAATAAATTAATGTAAACAGTAATTTAAAGGTGATTATTGTTTTCTTTACAAGTTAACGCCTGACACAAAAAGAATACCTTCTTTGAACGATTACCTGGAATTACTGATAAGGCTTCACTAAGGATAGTTTAAGTAGTTTTTATGCCACATTACAGCTTATGCCAATAATATAAATTAGAAATTGTTTGCATCTTCCATTTAGTTTGTAGATGTACATTGTTCATGTCTTACCTACCTATGTTTTTGGTGTCGATATTTTGTTATTTGCATTTAAAAATGACGTCGACAACAGGTTTTATCCCGGTTAAGTGTAGTTTTAAAGGTGCCTTCAGTCTAAGAGAGAAAAATATAATATTAAATGTACACGATGCACTTGTACATCAACGCCCTTTAAGTAATGTTCGTGAAATCGTTAACATGTGTTCAAATATGACAGGTGTTGGAGAAGCAACAATTTATAGATTCCTAAAAGAAAGAAAAGGAAGAACTGTTTCTTCTCCCAAGAAGAGTGGAGGGAGTAAACCCTTGGAAATTGAAGAAATACATAAAAACATAATAAGATGCAGCCTCCACTCATTTTTTTTACCAAAGAATTTCCAACATTGGACAAAATTCAAACAGTCATTAGAGAAAACGAAGAGTTACCAATCAAAGCAACAAGAACATATGGGGACCATTGAGGGAGATGGGATTTCGTTGGCAAAAGAATAGAAGAAAATCCGTTTTAATTAAAAAAGATTACATTGTATGTTGGAGACGAGATTATCTAAGAACTATTAAAAAGTACCGAGAAGAAGGGAAAACAATTTTTTATTTGGACGAGACTTGGCTAAATGAAGGTCATACTGTACCATATCTATGGGTTGATACAATTGTGAAAATAAAATGTGGAATTTGGATAATATGACTGATGCAATGCTGGAACCGGTAATAATTAACATTAGATTCCTTAGATTCTGAAGAAAGCAATGAATCTGAAATGGAATTTGATTAAAATAATATTAATTTTTTTACAAATCAGCCCCTGTTACGGCCACTAATTATTTTATATATAACCAATAAAATAAACATCTTACATTTCTTGCAAATTCATTAGTACCTGTTAATCTCCATCACTCCGACATTGGCAACTGTATTTAGGGATTAGTAACCCTCAAAACTATTGTATTCTATTCTGCTTCAACCTTTATACTTGGTGGTCATACTCAATTTAAAATTGTTTTCCAATATGATGGAAATGGACTATAACTATCAAGAGTTAATTTTATTTAAAAGAAAACTAAAATGTGACAATTAGTTGATCCATAAAACTTATATTTATTTATAAACTTTTTAATTTTTCATGAAAGCAAATCTTAGTATATTAACGAAAATGTTTATTTAGAAAAATTTAACAAAAATATTTACTTCACTAGCTAATTATTTCGTTTTGAATTATGCACTTAAAAAAATTTTTTACCTTGAAATTGGATGCAGAAAGCATTGTCCCACACAAACTTCAACGATCTGGATTCAACCCATGGGAGACAAAATGGAGGCTGACGAACACCAAAACTAGGCCTCAGGTTATTGTGGATGATAACTATACGATTCTTCAAAACTCGGCAGCTTATTTTTCACTCAAAACCATGTAGGCCACTTAGCCATCAGAAACGTTGTTATCAAATCCCTTGGCACGGAATACAGCTAAAAACAGGTGATTATCTCACTTTACAAAGACTGCCAAATAGCATGTCGAGATTAAATCACCTATTTGTAACCGAAACTCATCGAATTAAATTAAATTATAACCAAAAAGGATGTTTCCTTGTTTAAACCCCAAGTAGTTCTGACTGCTACACTAACGAATTCCCAATGACAAAATTCGTCATGACTTTAACAATGAAAACGACTACTCTCAAACTCGATCCATCGAGTGATCTCATCATCTAAAATCATTCTCTTGTCAGCATACATCTTCTCATCAACTCAAGTGGAAAGATTCATATTTATTTCCAGCGTAAATATCTAGGCGGAATCAATATCAATCGAAAGGGCAATTAAAATTATTATAAACATTCTCGAAAATGTTTACATTACCAATCTCGGAGACGCAAAAATATTAAGAATCTTTTTTTCGGTATTTTATTATATACGGGATATTTTTTTACTCCTGTAAATTTTCCATGTATATTTGCTAGCTCTGAGAATCCGTCGTAATACGGAACCACTCCAAACATTTTTTTATTTTTTGGACAAAACTTTTTGTTTTTATTTTTTTATGATTTATATTATTATAATTTTTTTTATTAACTATATCGGGATCATTATTTATTTGTTAGTAGTATCTGATCTGTATAATTATCGAATAATTTTATGTAGTCTTTTTTGAACAATTGAGTTATATTCTTAAATTTTTAAATATAGTTCTATTCTTTTGTAGATTCAGCTAAATTCGTATACTCTTTATTTATTTTTCGGTTCTCTTAATATTTTTTCCTCCTGTTCCATGTTCCTCCTCATGTGGAACTGTTCCTCCCCTATCCTAGTGTTTACTTGATTGGTTTGTTTTGGTTTTTTCTTTTAATGTATTGGTATAGCTTCTTGAAATTTCTATCTTTTTGTTTCTTATCCACGACCTAGACTGACATTTGTATTATCTTTTTATCTATTTTATTATATAATATTATATTTTAGTTTGCTTAGTAGTATGCATTCTTTATAATTCCTTCAGTGATAACCCTTTGGTTTCATTTTAATCGTGCCTTTTTGTTTCTTCTTTCCTATATAAGTTATTTGCTGCATAAGTTTCAAATTATTCATATTTTTATCATCTCTGGTTAAATATTTTATACATATAATATCTTCTTCTAACCTAGGTCATTATATTATTAGAAATGCAATTATGTAGCTACTGTGTATTTTCCTTATTTATTAGTTGCTATTTTTACTTTATATTTAAATGTTTGCTCTTCTGTTTTTGTATATTCAAAGATAGGTATTATATGTTCAAGTTTTGAAATTTTTCCTTTATTTTTAACATTCTCTATATTTTTTGACCTTGGTGCAAATTTACCATTATGTGTTATAATAATCACTAAAATGCACCTTTTCAAAATTGCCCAAAAATAATACTAGTGTCGATAATATTGACTTCATAATTACTATTTTGCTTTTAGGTAGAACATGTATTAGATCTTATCCAGAGAGGAAGTTTGGAACGGACTTCCGGTCAAACTTCAGCTAATTCCAATTCCTCAAGATCACATGCTGTCTTTCAAATAATTTTAAGAAGAAACGGTTCAAAAAATGCCGAAGGGAAATTCTCTCTTATAGATTTAGCCGGAAATGAACGAGGTGCCGACAACAATAAATCAAATCGACAAACACAAATAGAAGGTATGTACAATATATCAGATAGGGTTGATAATCTGTATCGAAAAAGATCAACTACTTGTTAATCCTATTAAATTACTTAATACTAACATTTTGCGGAAAAGCGAAAAAAGGAAGCAATTAAAAGATGCGAAGAAATTGAGAATTTGTGGTCAAAGTACGATAGTCACAATGTACATAGGAAAGTTAAATAACTCATAAGTTGACTAAGACCGAGACAGAAAGGAATTCTAACTGATGATTCCAAGATTATGGAAACATTATTCGCCGTACGATAAGCCTCATGAGTCATTCCCTATACCTGTTCCTAAAGACAATCCATAAGAAATTTTACAAGCTGTGTAAAAGTAAATTTCTCCCAATCAGTTTCTGTTCATAAATGCTGTTGGTACGAGGGAGGCTTTGTTCTCAATACAAGTCTTATTAACGTCGTATTAAGTCCTTATAAACAAAATCACATATTTCGATATTGTTACGAACATGCATTCAGCGCGGCCCGTCTAACATTTGCATCTCGAAGCATCTCGGCATCGAGAACCATCGATGGATAGATCCCTCGAAGGCAAGAGAACAATCGGTCACGTATACGCCTAGAGGTGGGAACTTTCTAGAAAATAGTAACTTTGGTATATATATGTAACGATCTTAGGAGTGAGTTTAGTTGTTAAGATATTACCGAACTGTAAAGTTATAAATAAATATATTCATAGTGTCACCGTGTGAGGACAATTGATTTGAATATAAATTCAACAGTGATTTTGAAAAAGACTTGAACTTTTGAAAAGCATTGTTTGTCGGGACCATCCGCGTAGTTCAGTAGTGATCGTTGTACGAAAGAACATTTAAAAAGTACGTATGTGCCTGACCAAAGATGCTGCTAGTAGAACTTTCAGTGAAACAGTTGCGTGAGCAACTAGAAGAACGTGATGAAGACTGCAGCGGGTCCAAAAAGATCCTCCAAGAACGACTAAAGAATGTTCTTAAAAAGAATGGAGATAACCCAGAGACATTCCATTTTCAATCAGCAGAAGAAGCAGTTTTAATGAAGATCGAAGAGAGTTCCAGAAAAAATGATAAAAAATTTGAAAATGTCTCTCAAATGATTGAAGAAACTTCCAAAAAAAAATGACGAAAGATTCAATGAAACGTCTCAAATTATTAAAGAAGTAGCTAGACAAAACGACGAGACTTCACAAATTATTAAAGAAATATGTAATCAGAACAATGAGAAATTTGAAGAAATTTCTAAAACATTCGATAAAGTAGAAGAGAAGATCAAACAGCTAGAGACCATGATAACTAACACGAAAGTGCTACCACCAATTAATACGGTAGCTTTAGATCCGGTAGTGAAAGAAGAATCATCTACAGACGAAATGACACATAATATGAGATTCAAATTACCACCATTTGATGGAAAGTCCTCTTGGTCCATATACCTTAGACAATTTGAAGCTATCCGACAGCCAATCATTGGACAGAACAAGAAAAGGCTGTTTCCTTGACTGCTGCTTTACGAGGTGATGCTGCAGATATCCTAAGGTCGATTCCTAAGGGTCAAGAAAAATGTTACCAGACCTTGTTTACTCGACTAGACAAACGTTACGGAGATGCCCATCTACAACAAGTCTACAAAGCGCAACTAAGAAGTAGAACTCAACGAGCAAGTGAGAATTTGCAAGAGTTTGAAGCAGATGTTGCTCGTATAGTGCGGTTGCCTTATCCGGAGGTACCAGACAACATTTTGGAAGAAATTGCTGTAGATACCTTCGTCAATGGGTTAAAAGAAAGTGAATTACAGAAAGCTTTACGACTAGCAAGACCGAAAGTTTTAGATGAAGCGCTCGCCATTGCCTTGGAACATGAGATAGCTAGTCGAGTTTCACGGAGCTATCAAGTACGAACCTCTGAAGAGAGTGACTAACGAAGGAACGAGGAAATCGTACGGAAAGTAGTTCGTAACATGATGCCGAAGAGACGTGAACCCAGATGTTGGAGTGGTAACAACGAAGGTCACATTCGCCACAAAGTGCAAGAAAATAATACAACAGTCAGAAAGCTAGAACAGATGGAGCACGCTATAAAAAGTCATTCAAATGCTGATGTTCAATCAAGACGGCCATACAGTGAAAATCGTAATCATTGCCTCAACAGCTACAAGACGCTCAAGCAGATGATCCATGTATAAAAAGAGTATTGGATTGGGTGCGTCGAAGTGAAAGACCTTCTTGGCAAGACATTAGTGCATGTAGTCCCGAAGTCAAGTGTTACTGGAGCCAATGGAATTGCCTAGTGCTGAAAGATGATCTTCTGTATAGAACCTTTGAGAACGATGATGGTACAGAAACTAAGCTTCAGTTGATTGTACCTAAAAGTAAAGTGTCAGAAGTATTGCGTCAGTTGCATGACGGTGCATCAGGTGGACACTTTGGTATTACGAAGACTCTGCAAAAGGTTTGAGAACGGTTCTATTGGGTGAACTGTAAAGATGATGTAAGAAGATGGTGCCGGAAATGTGAACTGTGTGCAACTAGTAATGGTCCAGTTGGTAAAAAGAGGGCACCCATGAAACAGTACAATGTTGGTAGTCCTATGGAGAGAGTAGCAATCGACATTGCAGGTCCACTTCCAGAAACGAATGATGGAAATAAATATATCCTGGTAGCCATGGATTATTTTACGAAATGGACTGAGGCCTATGCGATAGCAAATCAAGAAGCTGCTACCGTAGCAGAGGTACTTGTTAAAGAATTCTTTAGCCAATTTGGTGTTCCCTTGGAGATCCACTCCGACCAAGGGCGAAACTTCGAGTCAAACCTTTTCCAAAACGTTTGTAAATTGATTGGTGTCAATAAGACCAGAACGACACCCCTGCATCCTCAATCAGATGGAATGGTCGAGAGGATGAACCGAACGATGGGTAAACACCGGTCCAAAGTTGTATCAAAACATCATCCCAAGAGATTGGGATCAGCACATTCATTTATTCTTAATGGCATACCGCTCGGCCGTGAATGAAACTACAGGCCAGACTCCAACCTGCCTGATGTTAGGTCGTGAAGTTCGTTTGCCCTGCGACCTAGAGTTTGGCTGCAGACCTTCTGAAGAACATGTTGCAAGCGAAGATTATGTCGACCGCCTAAAGTTAAGAATGAACAACATTCATGAACTTGCCCGACAACACATCCAGTTAGCCAGTGACAGAAATGAAAGATCAATACGATTCTCGATGCAAGAATGAAAGCTATGAAGTAGGTGATCTTGTTTGGCTTTATAATCCACAACGTCGTCGCGGCTTGTCTCCTAAACTGCAAAGACAATGGGAGGGTCCGTATGAAATTAAAAAGAGAATAAATGACGTAATATACCGAAATAAGAAGTTGCCGAAAGGTAAACCTAAAGTAGTTCACATAAATCGTCTTGCACCTTATGCTGGCTCAAATGAAACCGAAGAAGTCAGAACCCTTCAAAATAAGATCAAAGATGATCGGCGACCAAGCTTTAAGGAGTTTATGTCAAATTACGCAGAGAGAAAGAGTGCTAGATTCGTCGTGACGACAGAAGTTCAGCAGGATCTTTTTAGTGTTCCGCATAACGTCTCTCTAGCCCACTGTGTTGCCCAAGATCTTGAGATGACTAAAGGAATCTCATCTGTATTTTATAAGAAGTTCGGTCGTTTGGACGAGTTAAAAAACCAGCAGCCTAAAGTTGGAAGAGTATTGAGATTAGAAGATGGTTCTCGATCTTTGCTGTATATGGTGACCAGGAAGTCAGGATAGATAGTAGTCAAGTAGATAATCTGGATTGGAAGATTGTCAGAAGCATGCTTGAAGTGATCTTCCGAGAAACCGGCGTAAGAATTACTGTGTGTTGTACTAATCCGAAGAGATCGTGTCCTTCAAAGACAGTAGACTGTTATTTCTTTCTGAGGGGTTCATGCAGAGCTGGAGAGTCCTGTAGATTCCGCCATCCTGGGCCTACATATAGAGTTGCTGATCGAGACGCTCAGATTTAAGAGGGAAGCAGTGTTACGAACATGCATTCAGCGCGGCCCGTCTAACATTTGCATCTCGAAGCATCTCGGCATCGAGAACCATCGATGGATAGATCCCTCGAAGGCAAGAGAACAATCGGTCACGTATACGCCTAGAAGTGGGAACTTTCTAGAAAATAGTAACTTTGGTATATATATGTAACGATCTTAGGAGTGAGTTTAGTTGATAAGAGAATACCGAACTGTAAAGTTATAAATAAATATATTTATATAAATTCGAATCGCTCGTTTTATTTAATTTTGCTACAATATGTACTCAATATAAACGTAAAAAAGACCACGTTCGTGATAATTAGCAAGAAAAAGATAACAGAAGGTCAACTCTATGTCAACCAAATTCCAGTAGAAAGAGTGACGCACTACAACTACTTTGGCACCATATATGACCAATACATGAAGAATGGACCAACAACCAGGAGATAAGAGCACGCATCGAAAAAGCTAGATCCACCTTGTTTTTTTATAAAACTTAGAGGTCGCTGGTTAAATGATATTGGATAAATAATAAAGGAGAAAAAATGCAATATTTTGTTTGTAAACAAATTAGCGAAAAAATAGCAACTATCAATTGTGAATAAATAACGAAATTAACTAGCCTTACTCATTATTTTTGTCTGTACAAAGAATGCAGACTTACCCTTTGATTATATTGATGTATTCGTAACTCATGTGCAGCGTTGACCGTCGTGACGCCGAGGCTCGATAGGACGAGAACCGATCAAATTGGATGCGTTTCGTTCGCTGCCTTGTGAAGAAGTGTATCTTGAGACTTGAGACGGTTAGAAAGAATCCCTGTAAACGTTGAGTGATCAACAGCTCGTGGAGCAAGAGCATCCCATAAATCAACCCTATTGTAGGACGATTTTGAATGGCAATAATTTAATTGTCACGGTAATACGAAACTTTACACTTTTTTCTATATTTGTGACTCAAAATACAAAAGAGAAAGAAAAAATTCTTCGTACTTAAAACATAATAAATGAAATAGCCAGTTTAACAATTTTACGAAATACCAGAAACCAATATATTTTAACAAAGTCGTTAGAATACCGCATTGAATTAGATCACATTATAGTACACTAAAAGAAAGATATTAAATGTAAAAATATAAGAAGAAATAGTACATACTTTCCCAAATACACCTTCTAGAGCAACAACCTTTCTCTTGTTATAAAAGTAAGAATGCTGCGATGCTACGTCTTCTTTGTCAATTTTTATGGTGTTGCATCTATGGCCTTAAACGAAGATAGGTGCAAAAATTGGAAGCACTTGAGATGTGAATACATCGGAGAATACTTAAAATCCTGTGGACTAACCGATTTACAGATAAGGAGATCCTCAGAAGAATGAAAAAGAACCTAGAAGTACTAACCGCTACGTTTCTTTAGTAATTTAGACGAAACGACGAAACTCTGGGGTAACGATAATTTTAACGATAAATGTTGACTCTGTATATTAAAATTTATCTCTGTTAAAACGATAAATTTTTACTCCATGTGTTAAAATGTTACTATGTTTATCGTATGTTAAAAAAAGTGCAATCTAATGAGATCTAATCTGATTTTTTGATTTTATTCATCATCAATCATTTTGTAAATGTAAAAAACAAATGTACCTAAACAATTTTATATGTAACAAGTAATGTAAACAAAACAAGATACTTTTACTTAAAAATTATAATTATTATTAAAATTTGAAAACCCACAGCTTCGGAGATAGTATCATCAAAATCCCTAGTAAAAAATGTATGTCACTGTCCAAATATATTTTTATAAATAATACAAAATAACAATTAAATCCTTATATAGAGTATGTTATTAAAGCACCTTTAACAACATTAAAAAAATGGTACTGAACTGCATATAAGCACCGGCCCCGAGCTTACTCGGATAACTCTAGCTTACTTACTAGATAACTCCTAGCTGAAAGTGATTTCAAGATTATTTATGAAAAAGTCAATACGAATTAATTTTTTATGTGTTACTATTAACGAAAGTCGTGATTTGTTTTTTCTTTGTAGGAGCCGATATTAACAAAAGTTTGTTGGCATTAAAAGAATGTATACGAGCTCTAGGAAGAAAAGGAGCTCATCTTCCATTTAGAGGTAGTAAACTTACTCAAGTTTTAAGGGATTCTTTCATCGGAGAAAATTCTCGAACGTGCATGATAGCTCTAATATCACCTGGAAATTTTTCAGTAGACCATACTTTAAACACCTTAAGATATGCTGATAGGGTAATTATTCCTTATGTTTATGTGGCGGATAGTCAAGGTGACAAAGGAATTATATACATAATAAGTACATATATTAACACAAACATGAGTTACTTTTATTCATTTACGAGTAACTCCTTTTTCTTCTTCATAGCCTAAACAATATTTTAATATATTACATCATAATGATGGTATTATATTTTTTTTCGATGCAAGGTAGCGGCAAGCTGCTTATACGTATTTCAACAGTTTTAGGTCCATCTGAGCGGCATATGCTGCTGCTCTAAATCGAAACAAAATCTATCCCGTCGTAGGACATTCATTATCGCAATAATTATTTACAGACCTTACAACGACATCTAATAACAACAAGAGAAATAATAAGATTTCCTACTTGGCGAAACTGAATTCAAATCTTTATCACTGTGCTTTCTACAATTTGCAAAGCAGACAGATTGATTCCCTTGATTGATTGATTCATTGATAGATTCCATTGCCGAGTTTCGCCAAGTAGGCAATCTTATGATTTCTCTTGTTAATAATAAATTGTTATAGATCCAATTATTCTTTGCACATGCGTCATTTTATTTATACCATTTAAATCAAAGCGTGTAGTTCAAACTTAAAACGTCGATGGAGGAGAATTATAGTCCAGCAAATAAAAAATAAAATGAGTCATCACGTGATGATTTACATTTATTTTATCGTTTAGCTCTCGTTATGACTTTTACCAAGAAGCGTGTCAGTAGCGTAGAAGGATGCATATATGGTCAGTATATATTTAGTTTTTGCAGAGTTATAAGTACATTGTGTGTTAAAAGTAAACATATACACTGGTGGCCATTTTCTTTGTTAAAGCCTCTTGCTCGTGAAGATGATGTTCCCGTTGGTCTACGTACTGATAGCTCTTTATGGCGTTGCAGGTAAAGCCTTAGCTAGGCTCTCCCTGTCGTATTACCTCCAAATGGATGTTTGATATTATTCCTAGAAGCTAAGACGTATGCCATCCTCCTAAGATTTTTCTGGTTAATCCATGAAATTTAGCTTCCATTTTCCTCAAAATCATTCCCTCAGACAGATTTACGCCCTAACTTTATTTGAGCAACTTTAATTGGCTTTAGTTAAAGTTTTCTTGCAGAACGTTGTAACGTAAAAAGTGGGACATTTTTGCAGCTTTCGCGTACCCATTTCGTGCTACCTAACACATATAATTGCACGTTCCATATCTCTCTCATCCCATTTTTTTCTTTTTTTATCTTCTTTCAGCTGTTGTTTTGGCAGTCTGAAATAATTAAAGTATGTTTTACATTGTTCTAAATATGGGACACTAGCCCATAATGAAAACAGAGGCATAGTCCATATTGTAAACACACTTGCTTTGCATAACAAAAGAGGTTATGTCTAAAAGTAGTCAATTTGAAGAAAACTCATTAGTGTATATGAAAGACTGATTACAAAGCTTCAACGTGACACAGACGTTTTTTTTTTGAAATCAGTGTTATAGTTTAGCTTCGCCAAATACCGTTTTCAATAGTCAAAATGTAGAGATTTGCAATGAATAGCTATGAAATCTACCTAGCCCATATTACAAGACCAGCCCATATTTGCAGCCTTTCCTCTAATAATTGTATCTATATGAAATTATTTTAAAACAGCAAGTTTGTTAAAAATTTAAACAGATGATTTATTCTTGTTAATAAATAATCGGACGACTTTTAAATTTTGACATTTGTTACGATTCGAACCTTTTATTGACAAATATTCTTTTAATTTTTTACTTCTCATTTAATGTCTGCATTTTGTTAGTTATTGTTCATGCTGTATTTATTTTAAACCTGCTTAGAAGAAATATATGATGACTAAGAACGAATTGATCGTAGTGAATCGATATGAAGAACCGCTACTTTAAGACGGTAGCCGTGACGACGCCATCTTGTGGCGCTAGTTCTGTGACGCTCGCCTCAGCATTTTCCTATAGAAAAAAAAATAATATAACGCCATTATAGAAGCTTCGCTAAAAGAAAAATAAAACATCTCAACAATTGATTTCTGAGTCTTTGAGCAATGAGAACTTTTGATTAGCATAACCAAACTGAAACCACTTTTACATAAGAAAAATATCGGTGCCTTTGTCATAAAACAGAAGTACTGATGTTAATTAATTTCAAAATAAAGAATTATTTTCCATTTATATTTAAAAAATAATTTTGTTTAATCACTTTATAATAACACGTAATTACGGACAAGCAGTTAAGCTAGGCTAAAAATAATATATAAAATAATAATTTTCCATATTACCTATCTTTTTTCTACGAGTATATCGTCGAACTGTTGCACGAAAATGTGTTATTTGGAGCATTCTCTTTAAAATTTCACTGCACTGCACACGTTCAAGCAATCTCACAAGTCGAAATAAATATCAACAGTGAATATTCTATCTAAAGCAATACCTCCTATCTCATTCCATGTGAAAACAGCTGACATAACCTAATATCTCAATAGTTATAATAAAATAGAGAAAATATAACATACTCGGCAGTTTTTGATGAAACCTTAATTGAACAAATGCCTGTGGTTATTTATGAAGAACCAAGTACAAGTTTCAAATTCCGAACAGAAGATTCATATAATTTTGAAGGTATTGTCTAACTAGAAGTCTTAGATAGCGTTGAACTTAATGATGAAATGCTAATTACAAATGCAGAAGAAAACATTGATGAAACTACAGACCTTTAGTTGACAATGCCTGAGAATGAAAAGGAGCAGATATCCAATGCAGACGTTGACGATATGACTGAAGTTTCTGATTATGGAAATATGGATGAAGGAAGAAAAAGAAAGAAGAATGCAGATCAAAGTGACTGGAAGCGAAATAAAATGCTATGGATTAAGGGTAAGGCTTACGTTGGTTTCACTAGAAACAAAGATAATGTAGAAATGGGGCCCACATGTGTCTCTAAATTACGTGAAAAATTGTCCAAGAGAAACTGCAGACAGTTCGCAGAAGAAATGAGGAAAAGCTAAATTGGAACCAACGGAACATTTATGTTTGTTCGCATGTCGAATAACATTGTGTGGTTAAGTTAACGACAGAAGGAGACTCAAGCAGAAGAGAGGGAACTCTACGTTACTCGATAAACAATGCAAATGAGAAAGTTATTGTCTGCAGGACCATGTTTTTGAATACACTTGCCTTACGTTCTTTTATCGTTCCAAATTGGCTAAAAGAATCGTAATACGCAATGCAATCTGAAACTAAGTACTTGAATAAGTTCAGTATAGAAAAAAAAACCACAGAGTCAAAAAAATTTTTTACAAATTTTTTGACAAACTCACTAAACAACCGTCGAATTATGTAAGGAAAGATTCTAATAAGCTTTATCTGAAGGAGAATTTTACTTCTATAAAATTACCTTAAAAGTTTTTAAGGGTTCATGAAGCAGAGTGCAACAAGAACAAAATTGAAGCTTTAGGGAGATTTGAATTTGAGAAATATTTCAAAATGAATGCCTTAAGCTTATACCAGCCCAAGAAAGATTAGAGTAAATTGTGAATTAAACATCTTCTGCTTCTTCTTCTTCCTCTTCCTCTTTATAAGCAATTCTGCTTGTTCATTGGCGGATTAATACCTCTATGAAAGGTTGCCACTCCATCTTTTTGCGCGGTCCTCCGGTACTTCTTCTGCCGATTTGTGACTTATCTCTTGTTATTTTCACGACAACTCTGCACTGACATTATTCTGCTTATGTGGTTATTCTATTCTTTTTTTCTATTTTGTGTCCTTTCATTTATACACTATATGTTACATTTTCTTCTAATATCTTCACTTCGCTTTCCTCTAATATCCCTCGGCATATTTCTTGTAATTATTCTCAGTACTCTCATCTCTGCTGTTTTCAGTAGCGTTTGTTTTGTGGCTATGTCGGGTCTTGTTTCTGAGACATGACACTGGCTTTATAAATTCTTACTTCATCTCAGTGTCTGTTTTGCCATATAGTATATTCTTCTTCTTCAAGTTCCACTCCTATCGGAGATTGGAAATCATTCTGGCAATTATAATTTTATTGGTTACTCGCCTGAATAGTTCAATTGAACTGCATCCAAACCACTCACGGAGATTGCGTAGCCACGAGATTTTACGTCTTCCTACGCTTCTTCTACCTTTGATTTTACCCTGCATTATATTCCTTAGTAGTTCGTACTTTTCACCTCTCATGATGTGCCCCAAGTATTCCAATTTCCTGATCTTTATGGAATTTAAAACTTCGCATTGTTTTCCTAGTTGTTCGAGAACTTGTTCGTTTGTTTTGCGATCCATCCATGATATTTTCAAAATGCGTCGGTAACACCACATTTCGAATGCTTCTAGGTTTTTAATGTTGGATTTTTTAAGTGTCCAAGCTTCAACTCCATACAAAAGGGTAGAGAAAATATAATATCGAAGCATTCTTATCCGGAGCGATATATTGATATCGCGATTACAAAAAAGTTTTCTCATTCTATTAAAAGTTGACCGCGCAATTTCAATGCGGCATCTTATTTCTTTTGTCTGATCAGTATCTTCTGTGATCCATGCTCCAAGGTATTTGTACGAAGATATTTGTTCAATTTCTGTATTGTCTAGTACTAGCTTAACTTTGATGTTTTGTGCTTTTGTAAATACCATGAACTTTGTTTTCTTCAAATTGATTTTTAGTCCATAATCGTTGCAATATATATTTAGTTGTTCAGCAAGGTGTTGCAGTTCTTCTAGTGTTCCTGCCAAAAGGACGGTGTCGTCAGCATATCTTATGTTATTAAGTGGCTCACCGTTTATTATAAGGTCCTCATATAGTATATAAGATGCCTTAATGACCATTAAGGCATCCTGCCAGTCTATTTACTTTTTGTACTTAATCTCTCAGTTCTTTGCTCAGGTCTCAAAAGCTGGACAGTGTAATTCCAAGGTATTGAATTTCCATTACTCCTCTTGCTCTAATGTTAAATTTATGGACCAGTCTTTGCAGACTATCTTCATCTTGAGCTATCAATATTGCATCGTCTTCGTAACAGAGTATTTTTATTTCTTTGTTTCTTAGTATGTATCCTGTTCGGTTTTTAATGCTTTTGATGATTTCTTCCATGCTTAAATTGAACATGTACCAAAACAACATTTTGTTGTTTTGGTAGATGTTTTCGACAGTTTTTATAATAGTCATGGATAGAACATGTGAATGGAAATTTAAATGATGAAGCTTGACAAAAACATGTTGCTATGAAAGAAAAAACGAAACAAGAGAAGGAGCATGACAAAGAAATGTCTAAACTAAATAAGGTGATTATGATAACGATTATGATAACGAGTATTTGATACGAATATCCTTGGCTCAATCCACCTTGTAGATTGATGACAAAGGCTCGCATAGAACATTATTCAAAGATGTATAGTGAAAAGTTGAAATTAACAAAGAACAAATGGATGCTCTTACAAGAACTAAAGAGTGTTATTCCTAAGGATTGTCATGCCAATTATAACTCACTTCCCTATAAGGGCAATTGAGAATCTTATATCATTTTTTTGCATTTGTATTGTAAACGTTTTCTTTTTATTATTATTTTACTAATATTTTTTCCAATTTTAATTAAACAAATTCTTCTGAGAATAATAATATGTCTTTTTCATCAGCCTTGAACCAAAATATCCATCCAATATCTCCTATCTGTAGAAAATGTGCTAACAATACCTAGGTGACCCTAAAAAGGTTTTTTATCTAACGGCATATTTGATAAAAGCTGAAATACCCCAAGGAAACAATTTTAAGGAAAATATATTTATAGAACAGATTAGTATAATTATTGCCTTGCGAATTGTAAATGTCTATTTAAACACATCCACTCTGTATTAATATTTTGCAGGTGAAAGAATTAATAGCCAGTGATGTAATTATGGACGACGACCTAATAATACCCATTCCTGAACCAGAAGATGATGAAAATGCAGAAGACGGATTTGACATAGAAGAGGAGTTTTTAAGAGAGGAAGAAAAACGGCTACAACTTTCGTCTTTAGAATGGGAATTACGTGAAAGTCAACGAAACGTCATACAAAGTTGCGTCGACTTCCATGAAATGGCATGCGATTTATACAATTCTGTCGACTCTAATGGTAGCGATAGAATTTTGTATGCCCGACAATGGAAAAAATTACTTAATGATGTAATAGATGTACAAAAAGAAGCACTGATTAAGGCAAATGAGTTTTGTAGCGCGCTAGATCAATGAATATGTAAAGATTTGAATAAATGTGATTTGAATTATTTCGGATTATTCCAATAAAAAGTTTACTATTTTTTATTACGTGGTTTTTCTTCTTACCTCTTTAATGCGTTAATCTAATAATATGAACCCATTTCAAATTTGTTTTTCTGGTCATAAATTAAGAAAAAGACTTATAGGTAGAATAACCTACAGATCGAACTCATAATGATCTTAATAGATAATTGAAGTTCTGAAGCTATTTTTTGTGACATCTTAAAGCAATTTCTATTTTAATGGGAATAAGCTACAAATGAAGTTTAAAATTGAGTTTATTAACGTTTCAATTTCCACTTCAGAAATCGTTCCCAAAATACAAACATTAATATTTAAATACAAGCATTAAATAAACGTCAAAAACTTAATTTTAAACTTCAATTCTGGCTTATTCCTCTTAAAATAGTAATTGCTTTAAGATGCCACAATGAAATAGCTTCAGACCAATATTAAGAAACTATTATAGGCCCAGTGTGAGTGAAAATTTTAGGAGATAGAAAAACATTGTCAAAATTCAATCAAGCTTTTACGAAGATTTAGAGAATTGAAGAATAGATAGAGAGCAGCTATTGTCCGGAGAGAAAAAAATAGGGAACAAATTTGAAAAATTCAACTTGACTGAATATAAAATACTTTTGAAATATCTCGCTTGCTTTATTTGTCTAACTATTTTTGTTAATGAAAATTGTATAAACTTAGAATCAATATGCATGTGATTGTTTATCCGCCTTGTATGGCGGTAAATGTCTATTTTGAAAGCGTTTTAGTTTTTTGTATATACCCAATAACAGTGTACATTTTACCTGCCTTGCTATGAAATTTATTTTTAGAATATCTTTTCTATGATCTGTACGTATTTTTAATGTGTGTGCATTGTCATCCCTTCGGTGAAATCATTTTCTTTATTTGCCGCTATAATGGATTTTTTTAATTAATTTTCGCAGGAATATCATTCTGGCTGAAGAGAATTAAATGATGGCCCCGAATACGGGAATGAGGCAGGGGTGCGAAGAAACTCCCGCTTGGTCAAATTTTATATCGAAATGCAATTTAGATAATCATGTAGTATATTATTCAGGAGAAGGAAGCAATTATCATTGTAATGGTGTAGGATTCATATTCTCAAAGGAGGTTTTAAATAGACTTTATATATATATAATATATATATATATATATATATATATATATATATATATTTATATATATATATATATATATATATATATATATATATATATATTTATATATATATATATATATATATATATATATATATATATATATATATATATAGGGGATAAAAATAAAAATTTAAATATTTTTTAACTTCGTAAATAAATTCAATATTTAATGGAATAATTTTATAATAACACCGATAAAAACAAGAACAAAATACCTTGAAACACAGTAAAAAATAATTAAGGTTTTAATCAAACATTGATATTCTTACTTCACAAATTCACGAACCAAAAATCCTTATTTATTCCTCAAACGATTAAAACAACCAATATTTCCAACTCTTTATGGGACAAATAAATAGGTAGTCCATCTGTCGCTGGCCTATGAACCCGCGGAAATTAGGGAAGGTGGTCCAGTCGCACTATCCATAGCTGAAATGGACCGGAGCAGGTAAGGGTCACGGTCCGTGGACATATAGGCCGTATACGCCCACAAGCTAGAGGGAAATACCTTTTTAAAACAAATGCAAATAAATGTTAACTAAAACTAAGAATCTGCAATAAAAGTGTTAATTAGTCTTAGAACTAAGAATCTGTAAGATAAAGTTATTAGTTATCCATCGAGCAAAAAGACAATAGAGGGAATGTAAAGGTAGTGGGGGCAAACATATTGTTAGACAGGAAGTGCGATCTTTAGAGGCCACATTAAACAAGGAAAGAGAGTCTCTCTCCTTGTTTGACATCAAATTTAGTTGGGTTATGTTATTGTTTGTCCCAAATGTCACATGAAATCTTATTTATATTGAAGTTTTTTAACAATTGTGTCGCATTTTAGACTCTTATCATTAATAATTAATTAAAACTTTTTCGTCTAAGACACATTCTGAAAAATATTATATAGCTACTGTTGATAAGTGTCGGAAAATTTAAATTTCGCGCATTCGCATTTCCGGATATGTCCGCCATCAGAGGCCACTTTTTTGGTCTCCTTTTCATAAGGATTAGATTCCCTCTTCTGTCTTATTGCTCGATGTAGTTATCACACCTAAGACTAATTAAGCAAAAAAAGTAAAAATGAAAAAAAGTGAAAATTTTTCGAAGTCCCAAAAATTTCGAAAAAAGATGAAAAGTCGATTTCGTCCAAAATGTGATAGAAGTGTTGGTCGTGATGACTTCGGGACGAATCAGTAAACACATGTGACAAAATATCGACACAAAGCAAGTTATCGGAAATTTTCGACTACCGCCTGCACTGCCTTTTTCTGTATTTCTTGTTTGCAACTCCTCAGCAATCTTCCGTTAGAAGGCCAATAACAATAACAACGTAGTCACAGAATACTAATCGTAGTTAATAAAATCGTTTGTTATTGGCTGGCCAGACTGATAGCAGTCAGTCCTGATTGGCCGCTCTGGCGACACAACCTAGACTTAAATAAAAGACTGGTTAACTAACAATAAACTGCCTTTTAATGAGATAATGTTGAAAACGAGCTTTTGCCGATTGTTGCACAGTAAGTACGCCCAATGAGAGTTTAGTGTAGGTTATCAATATTTATTTTTTATACACTTAAACTGATGATGAAACAAAGCTTTTCTAAAAAATGCCCTGCTCTTGGGGAGTACCGGCAGAAGTGAAAACTTCTTAGGGTGTTGTTACTAATATGTAGGTTAATGAAATTGTATGTCTGCTTATTACTGAATTGTTTAAAATTAAATCAGCAATTTTTGTACTTTGACAACAGTGTCAACTTAGATCTCTGACGTGCATCGGGCTTAGACAAGGAAAGAGAGTCTTTAAGCTGGATTTATAGTTTGACGGACTGTAGACGCAGGCGCACTGAAAAAAGATCAACACAGACTTTTGTGTACTCTTCTCTTAAATGAACGTAAACGCATGACGGGACGTTACGTTCGTAGTTCTCTGACGTAAGCGAAACGCACTGTAACGGAAGAGTTGGTCAACTTTCATTTAAGGTCGACCGGTCCTGTTTGGTCACAGCACTATCAACTATCTGACAGCTGGCAAACTGTTCGTCGTCTGATGAATGTGAATGCCGGCGCCATATTTCTATTAAAGAATATTTTGTATGACGGATTGTTCGGTTCGGCGCCAGGACTGTGACGAGACGTGACTGATGTGTCTTAATCGACCTTTACTCGATGCTTGTAAGGCATCGGGATCTATGTAGTACATAAAAAAAAATATGTACCATGTGTGGATGTGTGCATCGAGCAGAATCGAGTTAGATTCTAACTCGATTAGGGATGTGTAGTTCACCATCGAAATAGTTCTAATGAACGATTCTTTCAACTGAACTAATTGAACTAGTTCATTAATTTTCATAGAACTAGTTCACTGCGAACGATTTGCATTATAAATTATGTCTCGACTTCTAAAGAAGAAAATAATGAATGAATGAATTAGAACATATATTTATTATTTTGTGAATGGATGGACTAACTAGTTTAAAAAAAAAGCCGATTAGCCTCAGATAACAGATTCATAATTCTTATGAATGTGACAATAACATAAAGTCTTACCTTAATGTCATAATGGTTCGGATCTTATGCCCATGTATTGGCTTGGATGCTGCCATGCTGTGTTGTTTCTTGTATTGTAATTTTGAAATAAAAATTTTAGTTGTGGTTAAAATGATTGAGGCATTTACATAAAATATAATTTTATGTAAATGAAATGAAATAAAAAAGTGAGAATGAAAATGTGTTATTTAATGTTCCTAGAAAATTCACTGATTTTTTTTGTAAAGGTTCTTTTAGAAATAACCTAATTATAAATACCTATGAGTTTAAATATACGTAAATATAAAAATAAATCATACTTGAACCATATTTATATTTAAAACGGTTAATAAAAAACAAATCTCAATAATTTTTTGCAAATAAAAACTAACTAATCATATAATAATTTAAACCATTTAAACCTAAACATACGATCGAAAGAAATAGTTCCTAACTACTTGTGCGGTAGTGAACTAGTGAAAGACTGACTGAAAGAAAGAAATAGTTCCGAACTACTTGTACGGTAGTGAACTAGTGAAAGACTGACTGAAAACCGAAGTAAACGATGAGTGAGACGAGACATCTGGCAACCAGTTCTGTAAGGGTTGGATTTCGATGTCGGTCCTACAAATAGTTCTTTCGCGAACTAGTTCACTGAACTAGTTCATTTTTGTGAAATAGTTCTGTTGAACTAGTTCGTCTAAAAGAACTAATAAGCACACCTCTAAACTCGATGCATGTGTGCCAACTGTAGACAGATGACGTATGACATAATTACAAGTGACGGCTGACGGTCTATCATTTTAAGAATATCAAAGCCAAAGCCGTCAAAGTTTATTAAGATAAAGAGGTAAAGTGAAGGTGGTTTTGCGTTTTAAGATTTCACAATCTCATAGAATTATTGTATTTGATTCTAAAATCGTCTTGATATTAAAACATATTTGAGTTCAAATTTGTGATCATATATATTGGGATTAACACAGTATCTACGTTGAAAGGCAAACATGCCTAAACATTTTAATCGCAATAGACCACTCTCTTGGAGTAATAATAATGGTAAGTTTTTCTGCATAATCAATTATTATAAACCAAAAAATGTGATTCCATAATTTTTTTTTTACGTTTATAAGTCAAACGATTCTTTTTTGTAAGGAATAAATTATACAAACACCCCACTCTACATATTTTCTGGGATAAAATTTCACAAATACCTACCAAATATAATATATTTTCAATCCAAATTTCTTAAAACAATAATACTTGCAAATTAGTAGATTGTATATTTTAAAAGTGTTTTGGTATTCTAGATGCTCTGAATGATCTTTTGTATACACGTTGTATCTATGTTTTAATATAAAACCTAGATCTTCAAGAAAGCCTATTATCCTTTTCGGGGCGAAATTTATTCCCTCTTGGCATACAACTACTCTGCATTGAAGGCAATATATCTGTTTTTTCCTCTAATGTTCTCAGAATCTGCTTGTTGCTCTGTCACATTGCCTATCCTACAGAGAGATCTGATGAAAGTGTCCAATTTACTTCTTACTAAAACTTGAAAATGAGGAGTGTTCTTTCTCCCATTTTATTGTGCTTCCCTAACAGCTCCAAGCTATTAGGTACTTCTAAGTTGTAGTTGCTGTTTGATAGCTAAGCTCCAGCAGCGCTTTGACTATCAAAGGCAATAAAAAATGGGCTGAATTCAAGTATTTTTTTCTGCCACTCATGTGCACAAAGTCTATTGCTGGTAATTCTGCTTGCAATGTTATAGTCTAGTGTAAAAACCATTTACTTATATTCCTATTCTTTCACAAAAATGGGATGATAACTAAATAAGAAATACTAGCATTTCAAAGTAAATTACTGAGATTTATCCCTTAGTTAATCACTAATTGGACCATTGCTATCTATATAGATTATTTAAAATTTAAGGTATTCTAATGTGATTTTACTGCCTAGTATTCCAGTTACATAGGTAACTCTTCCAAAATATGTATATCTTAATATTGTTCTGAAGCTATTTTCTTGTGGCATTGTAAATTAATTACTATTTAACTGGGAATAAGCCACAATTAAAGATAAAAATATGTTTATTGGGTTTCAATTTCCACTTCGGAAATCGTTCTCAAAATACAAACAGTAAATTAAACAAATTTTGTTTTTTGTTACATAGTGAAAAAATCTTCTAATAATTTAATTTTATCTGACTCATTTATATTGACAATTCAGACATACATTATGCATTTTAAAGTAGACGACTTTAAAATGATATTGCCAATATTGTTGAGTTACGCTCCTGGGACGACTTTACTTATAAGATAGTTCATTCGATAACATGAAATCAACTTTAACTTGAGAATATCCATCAGAAAAAAATCATAGCATGTAATTTGTCTTTAAAAAGACAAACACATGATATGATGACCGTAAAATTCTCCTGTTAGGGATTCCATAGTAAACTATGAGGGAAAAACCAGGAAAAAAACCTCATAATACTATCCCGACATTGTAAGTATTTTTCGTGAATTTAGTTTACCTTCAACAAACATCTAATACTGGTATTTTCTTATTAATAACTTCCTCTTTCAATATTGGTAACCAGATCCTACTACATTCCGCCAAGGAATTTGCGACACAATTGGCCTCATTTAGCATAATTAGAGCCGCTTCTTTGATTTTTCTTTTTTTGCCATCCGTTTCTTTTAGGACTACATTTGAATTATTCCATTGAACCCTATGTTCATTATCCCCTGCGTGTTTACATATTTGAGATCTATCAAATTCTCTATTTTTAATATAAGATTGATGTTCACTTATTCTAACATTTAATGGTCTTGATGATTCACCTAAATAAAACTGATCGCATTCACAAGGTATTTTATAAATGCATTTCTTTGTCCTTTCTTTACAAGGATAAATTATTAGAAGAAAGGATTAAATTATTAGAAGAATGTTTCACTATGTAACAAAAAACAAAATTTGTTTAATTTACTGTTTGTATTTTGAGAATGATTTCCGAAGTGGAAATTGAAACATCAATAAACGTATTTTTATCTTTAATTGTGGCTTATTCCCAGTTAAATAGTAATTAATGTATATCTTAGTAGATGATTCTACACTCTTTGCCTTATTTCAATTTCCACTTTATTTAGCATCTACTGTTCAAATATACACTTTTGTGTCTCATACATTTTTAATTCAATTTCTCCATTCTAGGAAATGTCTTTCTCCTCTTGGTTCATGGTAAATAATTTATCCCCATTATTGACTATTCCATACAAGATATTCAAATATACTTACATTCTGAAAATTTTTTCAAAAATATTGTATTCTGTTTATGGCTCTGTTTGGGTCCTCATACATGAATGTCCCAATGAGTTATTCAAAATGATTTTGTAATCTTCTTAACCATTTGAAATACCAGAATTATTTATTTCAAATTGTATATAGTAGATTCCCGTAAGTTTGGCCTCAGTTAATTCTGTGTCCACTTAGTCTGGTCAGCTCTCTGCTTAGTCCAGGTAGCTCTCTGAGCATGAGTCATGCACTTGGTGAGGGCCAGTCAGATGTGAGCATGCAGCAAGTCCCAACTTGTTTACAGTATTGTATTCTTTGACAATAACTTTTTTGCATAGCGCATTAAACTGTTTTTGAGTGAAATGCTTAAATGTGAGTACAAGTCAATGGAATAGAGACTACAAGCTCTATAAAGAATGGACAAAGGAGTATTCATGCAAAGTATATCTAACCCTAAATGTATGTGTCACAAGCAGAGTATTTTATTTAAAAAATAAATGAACAAAATAACATTCTTGTTCAAAAATTAATTACTATTAATTGAATTAAAAATATTTGCGGCCACTTTTTGACTGGCAACTTATTATCAATGTATTCTCCTAATTTTAAATATATATAAAAATATGAGTTTGATTAACTATGTTATGAATATAGTGATCCTGCAGTGGAATCTTTACTATTAGTATAGAATTAGCACTAGATAATGGAAGTGGAAAATACAATATTAATTGTAGGCAATTAATTATTAATATTTTACTCAAGTATGTAATATTTGTTGAACTTAAATAGTCCAATAAAGTATCAGCTATAGTTAAACAACTGAGACAATAGTGCACCTACATAGTGCCATAGTGTGCCAGGTCCAACTACACCAAAGATGTTTTGAATATCTTTCTGGTCTTTCTATTAATACTAATAAATTTCCGAAGTGGTTGATCATCAAATATTCATCTTTTCCTAAAGATGAAGATTTTTTGTCAAATCATTTTTACCAAAAATTGCAACAATTTCAGCATAAAATTTCAGTAAAGTTGTATGTTATAAATAAATAATATTGTAAATTACAATTAGATAAGATAATCTTAATAATGTTAAAAATGATTCTTAACAAATATTTATAACTTTGTCTTTTATTTTTATTTACAAATATATTTTTTTTATTTTCTAATATTCTAGTAGTTTTTATAGAACGTAATAATAGTGATAGAGATAGAAGAGTCACATTTAAAAGTAATAGGGATAGACCAGATAGACGAGACAAAGACTGGAGCAATGCAATACGTTCTCATTTAGAAGATGAGGATATTGATATGGGAATTAGTCCAGGTTCGAGCAAGAATGTCAGATTTAATAAGAACAAAAATCGTGGTGGAGGTGGTGGTGGTGGTGGTAGAGGAAGACAAGGTTCCCCAGCTCCAATAGCAAAAAGAAAATTATTGGAAGGACCCTCCAGTTGGTATAAAGTTACAGTAAGTTCAATATTTATTTATTTATTTATTTTATATTTATGGATGAGCCTAATTCTATAAAAAGAGAAGAGAAAATACTTTTTTTTAGAATCGAGAAAAAGTAATTACAATAACAGTACAAGCCTAATATTAAATTAAATTAACATACTAAACCAGACAAAAGGGTGTTAAAATTACAAAATATGATTATTTAAATAACAATACAAGTACAATTTAATTAAATCCAAAATAAAAATAAATATACATGTTTCACTTGTAACTTGAGTTGTCAAACATATGTAAATCATAAATTTGGGGAGTTAGCTAACCCCAAAATCCTTAGTATGAATAAAAAGAGTGCATAATTGAATAGATGCAACCTGTGGGAATGAGACGACGGGGTAGACCAAAGCTGAGGTGGATGGATGGGGTAACACAATATGCGGAGAAGATCGGAGTCGGGAACTGGAAAATTCAAGCAAGGGACAGAACAGAATGGCGTAGAAAGCTTGAGAAGGTCGAGGCCCTCTAAGGGCTGTAGCACCAAGATGATGATGATAATTGAATAGATGAAAAAATACATGAAATGTTTGCATTTATCTAGTTGGATAAGGCAGTAAAAACAATCTGATCTTATTCAAAAGTTGGGACCATCTCCATAACCCATTTATGATATTACAAAGTATTGTCTTATCGCTTGGTCTTCTGCTGCTTCCAAGATAAGAGATCTTTCAAGCTACACCTACCTGAGAAAAAGAATGTCAAATGTTAAAATGTTTGTTTTAAACAATATGGAAGCGATTAATGCAAGCGAATAATAAAAGTAAAATGTACTGGCATATCTCACAAACAGCAAAACAAAAAACAAAATACACAATTAAAGGTTAAATAAGTTTATTGATGTTTCAATCTCTAATTCAGAAATCATACTGCAGTTGTAATGCAGATTAGTTGTAAACATTGATATACTAAATTGTGCTCTAAACACCACAATAATTGCCACTTAACTTTGTTTTATTACTCACTTGATATCATTTTCTTACTTTTGACTTGTTTCAGCTACCACATGGTGATAAATATGACAAGACTTTTATTTTGAAAACTTTACTGGACAAATTAGCTCCAACTCCATTTTGGCCCATATCGGTAAGTTTTTTTTTAACAATAACAACCTTACAAATATAAATGTTTACTATATAATATACAATTTACTACTATAGTGAAAACTTACGAGTTTCTGAACTTCATATAAATCAATATTTGATCCAAAGAAGGAATATATGCTTCTAGGAAATAAGTTTTTAATAAAACTATATTTAAATTTACAAGAATGCAATGTCTATCGCCAAAATAACAGTTACCACAATTCATGGTAAAGAGGTCATTTGTAAGATACCGTTCAGAGAGTATGAGTCACCTGGAAGATTTATTTTAGTGACCCATCTCGCTTGCTTTAGAGACCCTGAGATTCAACACTCATTGCAAAGACTGTATCATTCAGGAGTTTTCTTATATCCATTGTTTACACTAATCACTTAAAACACTGTAAAAAGCTTTTGAAAGATCATACGTTGTTATTAATGTATTTTTATTTATCTCCATACTATCAACTGAGTTTCTAAGGATCTCAGTAAATTTATTGTTTCGAATCAAATTTATTTATTAAAAGACTGGCTTGCCTTGGAATCACAGGGGCCATGGCTCTGAGCTGACACCAAAAGCAGCTCTGTAGGCCCTACTGGATCTCCCTCCTCGGCACATCTTTATAGGAAGTAGGCGAGAGTGAGGAATAGGCTGTGAGCAAGCTAATGGTTCAATCAGGACATAGTAACTTCATTAATGAAATTAGGGATACTTAATGAATGACGAAGAAATATGTATCTGAATTTCGACATATCATTAAGCACATCATTAATTTTAATATTTGTCATAATTCTTTTAAAATTAATTCTTCCATAATATACACCCCAGGAAAAAGATTAGTCAACCACGGGTCGGAATTGATGCCTGATATATCAACAGATGAAATAAGGAATGCACTGAAGAAAACTAAAAGAAATAAAGTGCAGGTAGAAGATAATATCGTTATAGAAGCTGTACAGATTTGAGGAGATAACTTTTATAGAATATAAAGAAATTAAAACAAAAAAACCTAATTTTAAAGTTAACTTGTGGCTTATTCTCAACAAAAATAGTAAATTGCATTAAGATATTATAAGAAAATACAGTAGTGTTAAAAAGTCCTGCATCACCTTAAACAAATACATGAAAATAGAAGTTTAAGGCATTTACCTTACATATTTTTTAACCATTTACTATCTACATTAAACAAGCACTTAAACACAATATTATAAAATGGAAACACACCAAAAATTTTGATTAATAAAAAAAATATAGTTCGGAAAATTTTTTATTCAATATTACAAAAATTAGGCTACTTACATCAAGACGATATTGTTACATCACATTGAAGTAATTTAAACTAATTTTAATATTTAATTGGCCAGCCCTTGCTTTTAAGAACTGGTTCACATATTTTGGGCATGGAATTTATTAATTGTTGCAGTTCCTCAATGGAAATACAGTGATCTCAAGCGTGGATTAGAGATTCGATTAATTTCGATTTATTTGTGGGTTTGCTTTTTGAAATGATGTTTGATATCCTTTGCCACAAAGTCTCAATGGGATTGAGGTTCGAGGATTGCGCTGGCCAGTCCATCCTATCAATTTCCCAATTTTGCTCTATGGCAAGGAGCATTATCATCCTGAAAAATAAATTTTTCTTTGTCAGATAGGTCTTTTCCACTACGCAGCATCTTATTCTGTAGTACCTCAGTGTATTTGGTAGCATTAATCATCCCAGAGACAATGTGTAGGTGACCAGCTCCTCGAGCGGACATGCAACCCCATATCGTAACAGAGGTTGGATTTTTAATTGTGGGAAGAACACATTTTGGAAAAACATTCTTCACCAGGAAATCTTCTGACGTAGACATTTCCAGAACGATTATTAATATTGAAAGTGGATTCATCAGTAAACAGTACACTCTGCCACTGCTCTGCTGTCCAGATTCGATGTTTTTTGGCCAATTTCAAACGGTGCAATCTTTGCTTTCTGAAAGCAGTGGTTCTTCCGTTTTACATCCTCCAAGCCCAAAACTAAGCAGTATTTTTCTCACGTGGAAGTGTACACGCTTACACCATAGATTCAGACAGCTTGTAATGGGGAATAGACTTCTGTCTGCCAAACTTGTTCTTCTTAACGCAGCTTCATCCCGAACAAATTTTCTTTGGTCGGCCACTACGCGGTCTGTCGTCGATTTTTCCTTGTTCAGCATACTTCTTAATAACTCTAATTACTATAGATTGATTACAGTTTACTGCGGATGCTATTTCGCGACTAGATTTGTCATTTTTATGGTGAAAAATAATTCAAAACGCTTTTTGTCCGATAATTTAGTTTGTTTGGTCTGGGATGACATTTTGACCTTTTTATTAAAAATCAAAGAACGAATAAATGTGTTAGGGTAACTAGAGTGTTTATATAATCAAAATATGTGGCATATTTGTCATTAAGATTCAATTTAATAGTATTTTAAGGACTTAATAATCACCTCATAATTTTCTCGGATTATGGGAAATCCCTTCAATCAGATTATTTTAATTTTTTCTGTAGAATTTTGAGCTAGTAATTAAAAAAACATTAGTAAGTATACCGATAATGCTAATTACAAGCATCATCATCATCTTGGTGCTACAGCCCTTAGAGGGCCTTGACCCTCTCAAGTTTTCCACGCCATTCTGTTCTGTCCCTTGCTTGCATTTTCCAGTTGCCGACTTCGATCTTCTCCGCATCTTGTGTTACCACATCCATCCACCTCAGCTTCGGTCTACCCCGTCTTCTCATTCCCACGGGTTGCGCTGTTAGAATCTTTTTTATCGTGTTCGATTCAGGGGCCCGGGCTACATGTCCTGCCCACTGCAGGCGGTTTCGCTTAATTATAGTGGTAATATCTTTACCACCAAATGTATGCTTGTAGATATTCTGCAGTTCAAAGTTATATCTACGCCTCCATATTCCGTTCTCACAGACCGCTCCGAATATCTTGTGTAGCACCTTTCTTTCAAAAATTGATAGAACGAATTCACCTGTTTTCGTTAGCGTCCATGCCTCTGATCCATATGTGAGAACGGGGACTATCAGTGTTCTATACAGCCTTATACGAGTTTTTTGAGACAGACGTTTGTTAGCTAAGTACTTTGATAGACCATGATAACACCTGTTTGCAATTATTATTCGCCTTTTTATTTCCTCAGATGTGTTATTATTGGGGTTAACCGATGTCCCTAGATATGCTAGATGAACTCTTTGACTGCTTCGAAGTTTTGGTCATTGATGATTAAATTTGTGTCAACATTTCCAGCTCTTGTGTTTGTGTTAGTCACCATGAATTTGGTTTTATTTTGATTTATATGTAACCCCATTCTAATTACAAGCACAAACTTAAAATGAATTAGCGAAAATATACAAAAAAATTTGTGTTAAACCTCATAAACTATAAGGCGCTTAGGTGATGCAGGACTTTTTAACACCACTGTAGCTTCAGAAAAATGTAGATAAACTCATAATCTTTTTTTTTTCAGTGGCAAGCATATGGAACCTCAGTAAACTTTTATATAGATGATTTTAAAGCTGCACAAAAGCTTAACAACCTCGATAGGCAAATTCAGTTACCCAATGGTTTTAAACTAATTATTAGAGTCTTTGCTGGTACTCCTAATGTGGAAATGACTGACTCGCTCAAAGAAAAAATAAAATTAACCATGGCCAAAAGATATAATGCTCCCACTAAGGCTTTAGATATGACGAAATTCCATGCAGATCCAGATTTACAGAATTACTTTTGTGCTTTATTTAAACCAATAGTATTTTTGGCTGTTATTGAAATCATTGCTGAAAATATACCCGATTTAGAAGCACTTAATTTGTTTGATAATAAAATTCACTTATTAAACTTTTTAAAGAAATTAGATAAGAAGATTCCAAATTTGAAGATACTTCATATTGGAAACAATAAAGTAAGTAATTTGTAATTATATTTAGTTGTTAGTTGGATATATTTAATTGGATTAATTATTAATTTACATTTGCGTGTTTCCTTATTGTACCACATGTTAAAAGCCGAGCGTTTTAGTTGATGTAAATGATTCTAAATCCCGCCACTCACGTTCCAACGCCGCAGTACGATTTGGTCAATTGCTACAAAATTGAACGGAATTTGATCGTGTATTTGCACCATTAGACCAAATCGGCGCGACTTGGCGGCAGACAAACAAGTCAGTCTGGAGCAGTACGAAAAAGTTGGTTGGGTCGTAAATTTTATTGTGTATATTGTGACAACGACAAAATCGCACGACTACAACAAATCATTTGCTGGTAAATTTCGAAAAAATCTTAGATAGTTAGAAGTTTAAGAGATTTCTTTGACATTTATAAAGATCAAGAGTATTTTTGGAAAATAAAATTGACATCATAATATGATAAAACCGCTAAAAAACCTGTGAATATTTTGATTGCTAAATTTCAAGAAGTGAAAGCGGATACTACTGAAGAGTTGGTAAAAACTAAAATTAATAATTTTCGAACACGTTACAAAAGGGAATTAAAATTATCTGAGTATCTTGATCTTTGCTTCTACCTCTTCGTCATTGATTGTAACACTTATATCTGATTCGTATTCGTTTATATTCAGCGTTTCTTCTGCATCATATAGCTCTTTAAAGTGCTGTTGCCATGTCTCTATAGGAACACCCTTGGTCTGCACGAACTCGTTAACTGGTTTTTTCCTCTTCCGAAGCATTTTCCATACTTTCTTCTGGCCTCTCTTGACAAAACCACCGTTTCGTGTGGTTTATCGCCCTCGTGTTAATTTTCCGCTTTCCAATTGCTTCTTCCGCTGCTTGGTTGATGTATTTCCTGATTTTTTGCCGGGGAATGGGGAGTAGAAGGGAGCAGAAGTATCTTCTACTCCCCATTCTGGTTGTAACTCGATCTCTTTTAGTTTGCTGGTAATACTGTTATCATAAAGGAGTTTTGTACTCTCTGTTGCTCTATATTGTGTTTTTAGATGAGCATTGAGGGTTTTCTGTTTTGTTGCGGACGATCTAGTAGCATCTTGTATAAAACAAGGTTGTGATCGGTCCCCGGTCACACAAAATAGGACGTCTGCGTTGTATCGGACATGTAGAAAGAATTGAAGAAGGCGAAATACCAAACAAAATATTCAGACAGATGCCAGTAGGAAAAAGAACAAGAAGAAGACCGAAGCTGAGATACTTAGAACAATTAGAAAGTCATATAACAACCTTAAAAATAAAAAACTGGAGAAAAAAGCACGGAACAGATCAGAATGGAGAAGAATCCTGGAACAGGCCAAGGCCCAAAAAGGGTTGTCGAGCCAGTGATGATGATGGTGATGATCGGTCCCTAGGTTAGCAGATGTTAGGACTCTGACATCAAGTATTTGTGACAGTGTTATCACTCGATTTGTGATTATAAAATCTATCATTGAGAGCTGGCTTCTATTATTGTTAAAATTGTATTTATGTTGGTCTGTATGAGGAAAGTATGGAAAGAAACCAAACTACCGAAATAAGCAGACGAGTAAGAATGGGATGGGCCGCATTTGGAAAACTTCATACATACTGAAAGACAAAAAGATACCCCAAAACCTTCGAACCAAAGTATTCGATTCTTGTATCCTTCCCGTTCTCACTTACGGAGCTCAAACCTGGACATTCACAAAAAAGAACATGGACAAGATTCGAAATTCATGCATCTATATGCATATACATGCATACAGGGTGGTGAATCGTCAAACGGGCCATAGGAAACTCAATGGAAAATTCTAAATTGTTGAATTCCTGCTTCCCTAATTATTTTACACCAAAAGTCATGGGAAACTATTTGTAGAGGACTCAAATATGTATCGAAAACAACTGTTAAAATTATTCTACGACTTAAACGTATTCCAAAATTTTGCTAAAATATAATACATTTTTCTGTGAAAAAATGTGTATTACGTGTTGCGTTTTGTCATATTATTGTTTCTGATATTTGACAATATTTAAATCAATTATATTACATTTATCTATGATTTAAATGGCCAAAATTTTGTGATTTATTGTTAAAAAAAATTAAGTTGATTAAAAAATGTACTCAGTTGAGAAGAAAAAAGCAATAATAAAAATGTTTTATTCATGTTTTATTATAACATTTGTTATAGTTTTATGTTTAGAAATTATCATATATTATTATTAGGAATAAAGATCACAGTAACAGTATATTGGAATTCATTGAATTGTTGTATAACTTAACTTAACATGGAATTAAATTTTAGTGAATTAGAATATCTTACGTTAAATAAAGATCCGGTAGTGGCAGGAAAAGGTTCGCGCTATTGCCTGAATACAACATTATGCGATTTTTCGTCAACTGAGTACATTTCATTATATTGATCGATTTGTAAACAATATAATTTATTGTTCACAAAGTAATAATGTTCATTAGTAGTAGTATTTAGTAAAATTCATTGTTTATAATTTAATCATAAAATAAAAAATTGACAATTCAAATTGTCAAACATCTGACATAAATATGATAAAACACAAACGTCCGAATATATATTCTTGCATTACGTGTGGCCTAACTTTTAGGGGTGGCCTGAAAAATGTATTATATTTTTGCAAAATTTTTAAGTACATTTGAATCGTAGAACGGTTTTAACATTTGTTTTTAATTCAGATTTTAGTCCTCTACAAATAGTTTTTTATGACTTTTGATCTAAAATAATTAGGGAAGCAGCAATTTAACAATTTAAAATTTCTCATGAGTTTCCTATGGTCCGTTTGACGATTCACCACCCGGTATATATATATATATATATATATATATATATATATATATATCTATAATATTTATATTATATATATATATATTATATATATATATATATATATATATATATATATATATGCATATATATGCATATACATGCATCTATCGTTCCATGGCTCAGCGAGCCATGGAACGATATATGCTTGGTATCTCACTAATAGATCGGCAAACGAACGAAGCAATTCGGAACAAAACAAAAATAAAGGACGCCGCGAAACAAGCAGCTAAATTAAAATGGAAATGGGCTGGACACAACGAACGTCTCGAAGATGGTAGATGGAACAAAGAAGTCGGAAACTGGCGACCGTACGATGCGAAGAGACCAAGAGGAAGACCTCAAATGCGCTGGAGCGACGATATCAAAAGAGTCGCAGGACCAATGTGGAAACGCCTAGCACACAACAGGGATGAATGGCGAGAAATGGGAGAGACCTTTATTCGACAATTCGGATAGAAAAAGGGCTATAAAAAAAATGAGGAAAGTATGTGTTGTTGATTCTCATTTCATTTCTAGCGCAAAAGTCTATTAGATTTCGCCGTTTTCATTATTTATTAAGTTAAGTAATAAAATTAAATAACATAAACATTCTTTTGCAGATTAGAGATATTACTGAATTAGACGTATTTCAAGGACTACCAGTTGTTGATTTGCTGTTGGATGGGAATCCAGTTTGTGACAAATTTAAAGATAAACCAACTTATATCAGGTATGATGATGATATTACGTAAGTAAGCGTATGTAGAATAGATACAAAAGGGATTCATGACAGTATTATCTTTACAGTAATTCAAATGAATAAAAAATTGCTTATAGAACAATTTGGAAGAGAAGAAAAAAACAATTATACCAGACTTCAAAGCCAGCCTCAGATATTTTGCTGTCACTAAACGATTTTACATTAATATACTAATTTCTACCTGGATTTTTGCTGTTTATCTTCTATTTTAACAATTACTAATATTCAAAGTCATACTGAAGTATTTTTATTGTGAATTTTCAGCTGTTAACCATGTTTAAATAAGTAATGAACAAACTTTTATACCAAATTTCTTTTACAAAACCTCACACAATTTTGTGTATGCAAAACAAGTTGTTTTCAACGTCATTTTTGTACTAAAAACAATTTATTTGGGAGATTCACACAGCACAGATGTTCTCCTACCCTGCCCCGCCAGAAATATTTTTGTTATAGAAGTCTTCGGTATGAAGCATGCAAGTATTTGCTCGTACCTCTTACATCTGCCAACGTAATCTTGGGACAATTTAAAACTGCTCTGCTGGTACTTACATGACCACCAGCAACAGTATGTCCCAGATTCTATGGTACCAGATCGATGACCAGTTTAAGCAATTAGAATATATGTGAATTCTTCTAAAATAAATGAGTTTGTTCTTTAAGACTAGTTATCTTTGCGTATACAACTAAAGAATTAAAAAAAAAACAAAACAAAAAATGAAAAAAAAAAACAAAATGAAAAAAAAAAACAAAAATAAAAAAAATATATAAAAAAAATGAAAAAATATATAAAACAAAAAATGAAAAAAAAATATAATTCATGAGTAAGGTTTTATAATGAAATTGGTATTGGGTCAATATCCTTTTATCAGAATTATATTTGTTGCATTTAAAAACATTAAATGTTAATGACTAAAAAAATATTTTCAACCATAGATATCATTTATGTCTCATTGATATTTACAACTAATTCATATATGTTTACTGATATGCAGTAAAATATCCAAGTAAATTAAAATTAACGTTTACCAGGAATAATTGTTTTTATAACTGTTTAACTTAAATAAATAAATGTCAAAAAGCAATTGAAAAGACAGTTTGCATTTTTAAACACACAGTAATGTCTTACTGTAATAATACTCACAGGCTCGCAATTCCCTCAGAGTTTTGATTTTGTACTAGTTTTTGTGAAGAGCCCATTACAAATGTTTACTAGTATCAAATATTAAACTATTATATCTGTAGCTAATGATAATTTTGTATATTTCCAGCATTCAAATTATCAAGGGCATATAAGATTTAATATTTTTAAATGTATGTTTTGATCGCAAATGTTATTGGCATATTGGTTTATGAAATTCATCATTTTGCTTCCAATTTCCTGCTCAGTATGTGCATATTCATGTTTTATTACAATACAAATGCTCTTATACATAATGTAACTTGTAGCAATATTGATAAAAGCAGCATTTATGCTTTAATCCATTGTAAACAAATGCATTATCAGTTAAAGGAAACAATGATAGCTTAATCAAATAATTCGAAAAATAGTGACAATATTCAGGTAACAAATGGCTTATTGGCTTACGTTTTATTTTTATTTGGAAAGTTCTTGTTTTTCTCTCGTTAGAATAATTTTTAGAAAAAAAACCTTAATTTTTCATTAATTATTCAGTTTAAGCAATTTAGTTTGTTTGTAAGCAAGACCTCAACAAGAGATGAAAAAAGTAGAATAAAGTTCTTTACGAGAATAAAATAATTGTGTCCATATTGAGACTGTATGAGCTAACTGCTCTGCGGTTCTGTTTTTCAATAGACGTTTTAACCCTTAAAAGCCCGAAGTTTTTTTACAAAGTTTTCTGAAACTATCAGTATATTTTACTGTTAAATAGTCTACTTTAAATAAATAAAAACTGTTTTGTGGGAATTGTATGTATTTTTTTTTTTCAACAAATGCCGTTACCGTATGGTAGTATATTGCACTTCTAGTATATTGTGCGAAAGCTGGAACAACAGCTTTCTCCAGCACATCTTCCCTTCTTTCCATCTATTTCTGAATTAACTGTGGTCCCATAGCTTCGAAGAAAAAGTAATTTTTTATAATTTTTATAAATGTTTTCAATAAAAAAAATATTCAAATATTTTTCACTGCTAGTTGAAGATAACTTCGGATATGTCATGTTACTGACCCCTTCAAACAAACTGTAAGGTGACTATCCAATACTTATAGTATAACCATACATCTAAGAGACTCATTGCTGGTAAGATAATTACGTGTGATTAGCCCATCATAATCTACCCATATTGATTAATGATCCGTCGATCGCAATCTTGCTCCTGTTTTCTATTGTTTTTTGTTTGTAAAAGGAGAAATGTAACAAAAGTTAAAATATCTCACTTTAGTGATACTTTAATTGCTTCGGACATCAATGAAGGCAATATATGTTTATCTATCGGCAATAAATAATGAGTTTTTTAGATTGTTAGTCAGATTAAACGCAATATGTGGCCACGTCACGCCGCCATGTTGAGTTTTTGATTCTAAACAAACTAATTGCTATCTGCATAGAAATTTAAAAAAAATCAATATATTTGTGACATGTTTTTGCACTATTACATCTATTCGTAAATTAGTAATAATCGAGTTTAAATTGTAATAAAACTTAAATTAAATAGCGATTTTTTCTGGTGATTTATATCTTGGGAATTTGAATACTGGAAACAGATGAAATTATAAACATATTTTTTTTTTAAAATTCTTTAAATTTTTTAAAAACACTCCCAAATTGCACTTTAATTTAACCTTAAATACACTAATATTACTGCAAATCAAATTCAGTAGACACGCAAAAAGGATTTGAGTAAAATTTAAGATATATTATTCACTTTAAACCAAATCTCAGACTTTTCAGATACATTGTTTTAACGTAGAATTTTAACTATAATTTCCTGTCATGGAACTTGTTTTTAATATTAGGTAGTTCTTTCTGTTTGATTGTTACTTATAAAAGATTACCAATAAAAAATATAATTTTCGTTCTATTCGCATTATATATTATTACATTTGTTGGTACTCTTTTTCGACAATTCCGACCAATATACATTTAGATTTTGAGCTTAGAGCAATAAACGGTTAGCTCGACTTAAATTAACATTAAAGATATCAATACAAATAAAAAGCTCAAAATCTCTGGACGATAAGAATATTTTCATCACATGTCAATTTATACTTAATTTTGTTTGAATCAATCCATACACTAAACTTTGTATGTAAGATAAATATATCTCCCTAGTGTGCTGATAGAATATTGCATATAGAATATAACAATAGTTATATTCTATATAATATAACAACTTATACAAAATACAGAACTGTATATTCTGTCCGAAAAAATTAAGTATACATGTGGTGAAGGTAAATGTATTAGGGTCAAAAGGATTGAAACTGTCTGTTTATTAAATAATCTATGCTCTTGGCGAATGTTCCCAGGTTAGTGTTATGTAATCGTGGGCCTCAACGGCCTCACCACTTTTTTTTGTCTACAGTGAAGTAAGAAAGCGGTTTCCAAAGTGCATGAAGTTGGTAAGTATCTCGTTTTATGTAATCATATAATTTGGTACCTTATTTTAAAAACAAAAATAAACCTGAAAATTTTTTTGACAAATATGGTCAAATATTAATGATCAGCAAATTTGTAAAAATAGCCATAGTACGATTTGATTGCCCACTTTTTCTAGTTGACGATCGTCAGTTACTATTTTTGTTCTTATGGTGTATTTTCCTTCAAACACCGTAACTTCCTCTTTTTGTCGATATTTTTATATAGAAATTTTTACACGCTACACTAAATACAAAATAAAGATGCACTAGGAATAAACAAGCAAATACATTATAAATGTTACGAGGAGCACTCACAAATCATGATTTTAACAACGTGTAAAAGTACATAATCTACCTCATAAACTATATTAACACACATCGTAGCATAAGCTATCGGCAACGTATTTTAAGGTGGGTACACATATGCTCCGAATGCCGTTTCGAACCCCGTCGCGTTCTTAAGTGTGGACGGAGTCATGCAACCGCGTACCGTACCTCGACGCGTCAACAACGTACATCGAAGCGATCCATCGGTTGTCGGTAAAATACCTACGCATCAAAAGAAATTTGAGCGCGGCAATGTACACCGCGAATTCATGTTTGGACTAGCTTGCGAATCTTTTATCGAATCTCCAGTCATTCAAAATAGTCAGTCTGTTATTTTGAAGGTTGACGGTGTTTTTAAAGTTGAGTGCATCAAAATGGAATGGACCATCTCCTTTCACGAATATTTTTCGTTTTATTAACTGAATAATGCATAAGAATGTAGGCTGCTGCAGCAATATCCATCTTGCACATGCGAATTCAACTCAATTACTGCTGGAACGCTAAAATGTTTGGTACAAAGTACGGAGCGGTGTTCGGTTCGTTACTTATTTCAATGCCCCCTGTAACAACGTCGCGAACTTTTGTTGATCGCGTCGCTGTACGCGACGGGGTTCGAGACGGTATTCGGAGCATATGTGTACCCACCTTAACAGCATACCGTATCATTTAGTAGTCATTATACGCGGAACAATTTACTATAATTTATTTGGACTACGTTTGTCTCGGTGTTAATGTATCAAGGGCGTGCGCCAGGGAATTGTACATACTTGAATTTATTCATTTATATTTTATGATCAGAAGAATAACAAAGATGAAATCAAATAAATAAATGTTAGAATGAGGATTTACAACAACATAATAATGGGAATTTGTTATTTTAATGCAATAAATTAATAAAATTAACATGTGGAGTGATGAAAATTTTCCCTTCGAGTATTGTATTAGATATTCAAATATAAAATGCAGTATTTTCTTTCATTCTTAATTTTACATTATTTTATTAAAAATAACTCGTACAGTTAACATCAGAGTGAAGCTGGTCTATGGAATCTTAATATCTAATATAAATTTAAAGCACACATTGTATTTTTATTCTATTTTATTCTATATACTTGTCATAATTGACTGACTGTTGATTAAGTCCTCTGTACTACTCAAATAATAATTGTTTGTTTGTTTTTGTCATATACACATTTGTTTATATACACCATGTATTTTAGCCTAGTTTCTTGAGGTCCTAAAGATGCTGTAAAAGTTTGTAAACAGCGAAACCCTTTTATCAACTTAGTAAAAACCTATAACGGATTGTGAGTAGAGATTTGTTTTTTAAAGAAAGCGAAGTTTCAAAGCAAAAACCTATTCAAAGGTCAGAAAAATAATTCGTCCAAAGTAAAAACATGTTACATATCTGACTGAATAAATAAAACAAAAAAAATTCAAAGTGCAAAATAATATTTTACTCAGAATCAGGGTTTTACGAGCCGTAGTCATTAAATACATTAATTATCAGTGGTTTAACTGAGTCTCAATGGTATTGTCGAGATCCCACATCTTTTCTTCGACTTTCTGCTGAACATGCTGTATACATTTTTGCCACATTGTAGATGTAATACTCGCGATTTCTTTATTGAAAAGATCTTTCATAACTGAATATTTAAAAGTACCTAATATTCTTCTCTTAAAATTAACTCAATGGGATTGAGCTCACAGTGGTATGGCGGAAGCCTCAATACTACTGAACTTTTTCTTTAGTCATTTTATCTACAATATACTTGGTGTATTCTTTTTTATGTTTATTCACAATAGTCAAAAGCACTTTGCCCTCCTGTTCGTGATTTTTTAAACCTATGTTTTCTTAGAAGATGTATTTGTAGACGTGGATATAATACGAGTGACTACCAAGATCTCCAGATCTTACACCACTTGATTTTTTTCTATGGGGTTACTTACAATCAAAAGTTTACATTGATTGACCACAAAATTTACAAGATTTAAAAAATAGGATTAGATTGCAAATTCGTAACATACGAATGCAACTGAAAAAGCAAAATGGTTATAGACAGAGAATCCAGCTTGCATTCTTTGAATTTTTTAAATCACTATTTCTATAATCTCAATCCATGTAATTTTTATTTTTTTTTTAATTAACTTTGTAATTTTATTTGATAGTAAAAACTTAGTATTATGGTGTGTATTAAGTATGCTTTAAATGCAGGATGGTATAGATCTACCCCCACCAATTAGCTTCGACATTGCCGAAGAACAACCGTTACCGCCTTACCAACAGACGTTCTTATGTAATGGTGATGGAGGATCCATAGTGCGTCAGTTTCTCGAGCAGTATTTCTTAATATATGATTCAGATAATAGGCAGTCCCTTCTTCAGGCATATCACGAAAAAGCAACATTTTCAATGACAATGGCCTACCCGTACGGCTATTCCAAAGACAGTAAAGGAGTAGCTTGGTTGAATTGGTATGCCACCGATAGTAGGAATTTATTACGAGTTCAAGATCCCGACAGAAGAAACAAGTTGCTAAAACAGGGACAAGTTGCTGTTGTTTCGTTCTTGCAAGATATGCCGCAAACCAAACACGACATTCACAGTTTTACAGTAGATTTGACAGTTTTTACAGTAAGTATATACAATCTACAAGAGTACGTGATCTATATTTATTATCTAAATATATAATAAAATAAAATATATAAACATAGCAGTGAAATAATAAAAAAAATATATCAATTAAAACCATTATATAAAATTTCTAGGTTTATTAGGTCGGGATTAAAAAATTTTCAATATTTTTCAGACATTTGAGTGACTTTCCATTTGTCATTTTCAATAAATCTTTTATTTTTGTTTTGCTCAACGTAAAACTAAAATGGTCTAAAGAATAATTAAATATATCCGTTAAAATAGTAATTTTGACGATAATATAACATTGTGTTCGGAATTTATTGATCCTGATCTGGAATTATTTCTTTCTGACCGGATAGGTATAATTGTATTAACGTTTATTATTATTTTTAGCCCCAGATGCTTTGTTTGACAGTAGCTGGTATGTTTAAAGAATTAAAAAGTGGACACAAAGTACCCCCTTTAAGATATTTCTTCAGAACCCTTGTAATTGTGCCTGCTGGATCAGGTTTTTGCATAGCAAATGAGGAAATTCACATATCCAATGCTACTCCAGACCAAGCAAAAGTATGTATTCACTTTTATATATAATTTGTACATTTTACGAGGATATACTGATATCTAGTTACCCCAGGCCGGTTCCGAGGATAAAGAAAATATTTTGTTACTCTAGCAAGGTACTTAATACAAACTTCAAACGAGGTAAATTTTGTATTGTGTGCTCAGTCTCGTAAATATCGACGCAGAAGTGACTTAAGGCATTTAAGGAATTTTATTCTTTTGTATGGCCAAAAATGGTAAAATCCGATAGTACCAATATATAGAGCCTTGCATTTTTGAGATCGGGGTAAAGGCTATAGCGGGATAAGATGATCAAAAATGCCCCCGCACCAATCAGCACCGCGACTTGTGCTTTCAATAAAGCATATAAACCATGACTTCATACAAATTTTTAGCTTCTCAGCCCATTCATGAAGATGTATCTTTCGAATACAAAATAGCCTGATTTTTTCAAATTTTTGTATTGAAAATTGAGCTCAGGAAAAATCATTGAAATTTTCAATAATTTTTTAGGTTATGTTAATAATTTTTGACTAACTTTAAAACAGTAATTTTTTATGTGTTTTTTTCCGTTCTTTTAATGGCCAAGGCAGAATTTTCAATTTTTGAGCGGAAAGCATCGAAAAATCAAAAAAACTGTTTTTTCTCATTTATTTGCATATAACCTAAAAACTTAGTTGGTAATTCAACATTTTTTTCCACATTATCAAAATCCATTGTAAAAGTCCCCATTTAACTCTTTCATAAAGATAAAATTCGAAAATACCATGTTTTTTATCCTTTTCGCACTTTTTTTTACCCTAGTAAAGTAGTATTGTACCCTAGTATTTAGTATTAAAACATTATTCTGTTAAAGTGCTTTCTATATTGAAATAAATATTCTTAAATTCCAATAACATTTAATTTTTTTTATAATTTCATTTTTATAAATTCTTTCAAAAGTATTTTTGTATCTCAATATCGCGGTTTCATTTACAACTCTATTTGATTTAAAAATTGTAAATTAGTCAATCCACAATGGGATAAATTAAAAATAAAAACACTCAACCTAACCAACATTAAATAACGTAGGATGTGGTAGGATTTAGGATTTGCATCGATGTGACGTCACTGAAGATGCGCGTCGGCATACCGTTGTTAGTGTATCGAGGTCTTAAGGTCAATTCAGACACATCAGTCCCGTCACAGTGATTGCGCCGAACCGAACAATCCGTGATACACAAATATCTTAATACAAATATTGACGGCATAACACACACAGTTTGACAAACTGATTGTGTAAGCTGTCAAGATAGTTGTATAAGTATTCTGTGACCATAACAGGATTGTTCGGTTCGGCGCAGATCACTGTGACGGACGGACTGATGTGTCTGAATCGACCTTTAGTGTCGTCTTCGTATCGTCTTCGTTTTGCCATCGTCTTCGTATCGATTTGACTGTGTTAGCCCATAGAGTACGATACGCGTGCCTATAGGATATAGGCAATTATAATATTCAACTCTAAACTTCGATTTGACCAACTACGTCGAGAATTTCAATATGACTCGAGATTTTCGATATTAACTGGCAACGGATTTTAGGACAAAGGGATGATATATCCCATAGGCGTGCTTTATCATTATCTAGTAACTTTTTTATTTTGATAAACATTTGGTACTAGACTATGTGTAGGCAATAGGCATTATCAGCTAAGGCTTGCGCATAAAAAGTGATATGCGATTAAAAGCGATAAAAACATTTGTTAAGAAAGCGTCAATCATAAAGGTAATAGTTAGCTATATTTTTCGAGTTTTGAATATTTAAGAAATAAAAGACAAGTGGTATAACAAAATTGAAGGGTGCGATCAAAAATACGCGGAAATTCGATCATTTAGCTACTGGATTTTAAGGTTATGAGCCAATAAAGTGGGAAAATATTGGAAAAACACGATTTTTTTCGCAATTTAAGAATTTGTAAGTTAAAAATTATTATTTTAACAATAATGATTCATAGCCCGTAAGAAAATAGATGGAAAAGCATACATCTAACCATCTGATTTTGAGGTAAGGTAAAAAAAGTGCGAAGAGGATAAAAAAACAAGGTATTTTCGAATTTTATCTTTATGGAAGAGTTAAGTGGGTAATTTTACAATAGATTTTAATAATGTGGAAGAAAAAATGTTGAATTACCAACTGACTTTTGAGGTTATGTGCAAATAAATGAGCAAAAAACAGTTTTTCGATGCTTTCCGCTCAGAAATTGAAAACTCTGCCTTGGCCATTTAAAAGAACAAAAAAAAAATACATAAAAATTACTATTTAAAAGTTAGCCAAAAATTCTTAACATAACCTAAAAAATTATTGAAAATTTCAATGATTTTTCCTGACCTCAATTTTCAATATAAAAATTTGAAAAAAAAAATCAGGCTATTTTGTATTCGAAACATACATCTTCATGAATTTTTTCAGATTTTTTAAAGCAAAATGGCGTCCAGAAAACAATAAAGTCGAAAAAAGTTTCTTTTTTTAATTAAGAGTTCTATGGCTCTAAAAAGCTAAAAATTTGTATAAAGTCATGTTTTTATATGCTTTATTGAAAGCACAAGTCGCGGTACTGATCGGTGCGGGGGCACTTTTGACCATCTCATCCCGCTATAGCATTTGTCAACTTTTCGTTTTTTTTTTGCTTCAACTCAAAATACAACTATCCCTTTTTAGTAAATATTTATTCATAATTTTATTGTAGAGAATTAAATTTCCTTTAAAAATGACATCTTCTAACGTACACATTTTTTGCAACAAAATATATATCAAAAAATGTTAAATGTTAAAAAATCTAAAAAAGATTTGGATATATTTTGTTTAAAATATAATTTGGGCTTCAAAATATGTTATTTTGATAGTATATTTAATTCTTCACAAAAAATCTTCCGTAAAATATTTACGAAAAATGCAGTTTTTGAATTATAGCCAAAAACCCGAAAAGTGGACAAATGTACACAGTTCTCAAAATCGTAAGATTCTATTTGGTAGCACTCCTTAATTTCAGAAGCTCCGATTGCTTCAAAAGCGATGAATCGCTTTCGATCTGTGCTCTGTTTAAAAAATATCAAAACTCTTAAGATGTGTTGTTACAATAGATTAAACAGTTTTTTGGAATTGTCAAGAAGTAATCATGGTTGATTTTCGGGATAGGAGTAGAACAATAACTGGGAATTATTTTTCGAAATTACTGATTGTTATCTTACTACAAAAAAAATATGGAGATCGCGTTTTACTGTGCAAATAATTAATGATTTAGGATTCGAATTTTCGAACAACCCACTTATCTGACTCAGTCCGGCCACCATATATTTATCCAACTGAAAAAGAGTTGTAAAGTTTCTTTCAACTAAGAGGTGATTTTGAGGCCTGATTTGCGAGTAAGATAAGCAATTTATTCAATAAATGTATTTAATTATGAGACCTTGTTGGCTAATAAAATACTTTTTGTTTTCAAATTTAGGCTAAAATTTTTTCGATATATCCTCGTAAATTCGTTTCTTTAGATTTTTAAAAAACTGGACAGTTTGTTTTCTAGCATTGACTTTGTTAACGGTTGATATTTTTAGGATGCTTTCAAGACAACAGTTAATGTAGCTCCGGTAGCAGCCCCTGTGGTTACGTCCCCAGGACCCAGTATACCACAACTAGCTGTGCCAGATGATGCTACAAAACAAGAAATGGTAAAACAGATGTCAGCAGTATCCGGAATGAATCTCGAGTGGTCGCTACAGTGAGTATTTTTGTCATATCCTTATCAGTTAGTATGTTTATGTAGCAGACTCATGTCCTTGATAAGGTGTGAGTTATGCACAAGCCCCAGATATGAACAGATCAGACAATACCCAGAACACAACAAATAAAAAGTCAGTCATCTACGTAAATCTTCAATTAATACCTTTCCAGCCAACAAATCAAAATTACCTAAGTAAGTTAAAAGAAATTATGGGCAAACAAATAGGAAAAATACTAAACTTACTATCCACGGTCATTAATAAAATCGCATAATGACATTGCAGTATAGATATAAAATAGGAGTTTTGAATGCCAATGGACAAAACATGGAAGAAGTTAAATCTTTCATAAAAAAACACGAAGCTTGACAATCTGCTTATCGCCGAATCTTACTCCAAAAAAGCATTACATTAGAGAACCAAAATATAAAGTGTGTATCCCAAAACAGCTAGAGAAAATATGTTTCACTACGAAAGAGAAAACTATTCAAAAGAGCATCCTGGAAGCAGCTAGCATAACTATAACAATTGACTCTGATCCCTTAACCATTTCCGTAGTATGCTGCCCACCCAAACATAACAAAAGATCTCTATATATGAATAACACTTCAATCCTAGCGGGAGGAACTGCAATGCTAGAAATACCACGTGGAGATCACGCCTAACATCCACGAAAGCCGAGAATTGATGCTGACCTGTTTACCTATATGCTGTATAAAAAATTATGTCTTCAATAAAATAGTAAACTTCAAAAAATGTATTTATTAAATACTCAAAAAAATTAAGGACACATACCTATTAATAGCAACTAACTTATTACTAAATAGATTGCGTTCTTTGATCAAATTGAAACAAAAGGTTACTTAAAGCGTAAATTAAATATTACATAAAATTTCCAAAAAAATGATAAATAAAAGACCCCAAACTGAAATTTTTCAAGACCCGAAAAAGCTTTTTGGTTCATCTTATAATATAAGAAGGAAGACAATCAATGTATAGCACATTCCGCTTTAGATTTAATTGATGAACATCAAAACGTGACTGCTTATTAATTAAAATAAGTAGAAATTTAATAATAAATTCTAAAATCTAAATATACTAATCATCTCACAAAGAAGTTTGAAGGGACATTAAAGATAGTTCAAGCACTCCTGACCATGGAGCTGCGCGAAGGCTGAGTCAAATTCATGTAAGAGCAGAAAGGTTATATTGTAAGTGGAATTATACAGTGCATAGTACAATGCGTTTCGCACGGAAGTGGGGACTAAACCAAATTTCGTCTACTGCGCCGTGGTCAAGAGTGCTTGTACGCAATATTCCTCGCTGGTCCATATTATAACGCTAAAAGCAGGTAGGCGTTCAGAAGTCGACAAAAAAATGAAGGTACATCACCCTTAAGTCTTTCTCTTCTTATTGGTAGAAGTATAATGCAACACTGTATGAAAGAATTTAGGAATGCTGTCTTTGTAACTAGCCGAGAATTAAAAAACGCTATGAATAAAAGAAAAAACTTTCTTTATATGGTGTTTAGGTGAAGTAGCAAAAAAATTAAACTTACCACATATATTGGTTTTTCACTGCGAAACTGAACAGATTAAACTATTAAATTGACATCAGCGTCATTGCCACAGAATGAGCTTAAGTGATGGGCGTTTATGTGTTTTATACCTTTTTTTTTAAATAACCTGAAAACGTTCATATCAACATTTTTATTGGCTACTTGGGAGAAATAGAGTGCAGCGCCTGTGTTTGTAATATGCAGTTTGTTTCGTGACTTTTAAGTAATCACACCCAGACCAAATTAATGACATGAGAACTGGAGTGCTGCATACTTAGACGTAATAAAACAGTCTATGAAATGTTATACAGGGTGGTGAATCGTCAAACGAGCCACAGGAAACTCAATGGGAAATTCTAAATTGTTGAATTCCTGCTTCTCTAATTATTTTACACCAAAAGTCAAGAAAAACTATTTGTAGATGACTGAAATATGGATCGAAAATAAATGTTAAAATTGTTCTACGAATTAAACGTATTCCAAAATTTTGTAAGAATATAATACACTTTTCAGGCCACCTAATATTGTCAAATATCAGATGTTTCTGATATTTGACAATATTTGAATTGCCAAAATTTTTATTTTGTGATTTATTGTTTTTTTCTTTTTAGCTGTGATTTATTGTTTAAAAAAACAATATAATTGATTAAAAAATGTATTCCGTTGAGGAGAAAGTAGCAGTAATAAAAATGTTTTATTCCAGCAATAGTGCGCGAATGGTCAGTTCTTTATTTAGCGTAAGATATCCCAATAGACTGGGATCTTGATTTCTAATTGTACCTGTACAAACAATATTAGCTGAGGTATCAAGAAATTTAGAAAATCAAAATGAAATAAATGTATTAACAGCAGTGTAGAAAATTCTAGAATAATTTCTCGGACCATTGCAGGCCAGTTTAATATTCATAATTAAGCAGCCTTAAAAATTTTGAAAAGGAATAAATTCTGTTCATATAAATTTCAATGTCATCAAGAACTAAGAGAAGGAGATGCTAGACGAGCAGAATTTTGTTATGAAATTTTAGAGAGGGCTAATGCAGACAGACACTTTTTAAACAACATTTTGTTTAGTGATGAATGTACATTTGCATTAAATAATGAACCAAATGTTCAAAATTATAGGATTTGGTCGACAAGAAGCCTGAGGATATTATTGAACGCCATACTCAATATCGTCGAAAAATAAATGTATGGTTAGGAATATTTAGACACAATATTATTGGATCATTTTTCTTTGAGGAAATTTTAAAAAAGTTTTTAGACTTGCTACAAGAAGAGATTTTACTCAGACTTGCAGAAATAGTCCCAGATGCAGAAGAAATTTGGTTTCAAATGGATGAATGCCCTGCGCACAATAACTGCGAGGTTAACGAATTCCTTAAAAACTGCTTCAATAATTGTTTGATTGGACTTAACTGTAATATTAAGTGGCCCCCAAGATCGGGAGATCTAGCTCCAAAAAATGATTATTTTATCGGGGGGCATCTAAATTCAAAAGTCTATTCTGGTCAAAAATTTACAGATATGGAAACATTAAAAATGGGAATTATTGAAGAGTGCAAAAATAACACCACGCGTTCTGGCTAATGTTTAGACGAGAATTTTACAATCAAGTGGGATACTGCTTAGTACAAAATGGCTTGTTGTTAGAACATTTGTTATAGTTTTATGTTTAGAAATTATCATAAATTATTTTTAGGAAGAATCACAGTAAAACTATATTGAAATTCTTTGAACTGTTGTGTCACATGTAATTAAATTGAAGGTATAATATCTTACTTAATATGGTATTATAGTATCTTACGTTAAATAAAGATATGGCAGTATTCGCACTATTGCCTGAATACAACATTATTGCGATTTTTCGTGAACAATATAATTTATTGTTTACAATTACTATTTATTGTTCACTAGTAGTAGTAGAATTTGTGAAAATTCGATGTTTATAATATAATCATAAAATAAAAATATTGACAATTCAAATACATATATTGACAATTCAAATATAATATCAAAACGCAACATGTCATACACATTCTTGAACCGCGTGTGGCCTAACTTTAAGAGGTGGTCTGAAAAATGGATTATATTTTTGCAAAATTTTGGAGTACGTTTAATTCGTAGAACAATTTTAACATTTGTTTTTAATACAGTTTTCAGTCCTCTACAAATAGTTTCTTATGACTTTTGATGTAAAATAATTATGGAAGCAGGAATTCAACAAATGAGATTCCTATGGCCCGATTCAGCACCCGGTATGTTCATAGTTAAGCCAATTTTATAAGACAAATTTCCCAGTGGGGTACAGCGTACAAGTGTCAGAACAAATGGATCACTGTTCGCATGGATGGATTCCCAATACAGATTGTAGTATTGGAGAGTCCAGACTTTCGGACCGGCGAACAAGCCGTGGTAATGGCAGATTTATACCTAATATATCCTAACCTAACCACCGAATTCTATATAGCAGGTCAACCAGCTCTATTGTTTTGTACATAATTCCGCCAAATAAAACAAATATTAAAAGTCAGTCCCAAATTCGTTCCGTGTCAGTGCTGAGTCCGGATATTTTTAATGTTATATCTACATTCAACCGCGTTGTAGTAGTGTGCGTACCGGGCCAAATAGATAGGAGAACGTTATTACATATTTCCGTGTAAAAGAGTTAAAAATATGGCGGCTTAGATAGATCTCACCGGTTGGCATTATTACTTGATGAAGAGCAAAAGCAGAAAAGGCAGGAAACAAAGAAGATGGAATATGCATCATATGTGGGAAAAAAGACAAACCGAAGGAGAATTAAAATATACAGAGAATTATTGGGCGATGAAATAAAATTTATTTTACGAATATTTTAGAATGTCGCGGTATTCTTTTTTTCTTTTCTTTTTTCTTTACTACATATAGAAACCATAACATACTAACCGCACAACATCTCTTGCACGTCTGTTTACTAGACTTGTGTTCACAAAACACAAGTCCGTGCGGTTCATGTCATTTCCGTTCATTGTCAGTGCCTAAACAAAAATATCGTTTGGGATTAATTTCAGACCGGGCACGGACGGTCTCCGTCTGGAAACGCCAATGTATAAATATACTTATAAGAGTACATTATTTTTTTTTGCCGGCACTGCCATTACACGGAACGGACACGGCACGGATATGTATAAATCGACCTTTATTTTGTAGTAAATTTCTATGTATATTTTCATTCACGAAAAATGAATCAACTATGTGTGGCCCACTGATCCCACACCATTTTTAATTTCTGAAAACATTGTGTCTATATAGTTGCGTTAAATACATGCTTATGCTTATTTTCCCTAAACCAATAAAGTACGTTTTTGCTTTATGCAATATGCATGACATTGAGAATTTTTGTTAATAAAATGTAAGAAGAATTTGGAATATGATCAATTGTCATTTTTAATCGATAATTAACATGCATTTATTTTATTTTATAGGTGTCTAGAAGAAACACAATGGGACTACCAAAAAGCCTTAATGGTATTCCAAAATTTAAACGCACAAGGTGTTGTACCACAAGCAGCATTTATTAAATGATATGAAGATTATGTTAACTTCGGTTAATTAATTAACAGTTAATTGTGTCTCTTGGCAAATGTAAATAGTGTCTTTAATTATAGATAATTTTCAGTTTTATTATTTTTTTAAGGTAATGTTAGTTAAGATGTCGCTTTTAAGTTTGTTATGTACAAAACTCAAATTGAAAAAATGTAAATACTCGCTTTGAAATACAGATAGCACTCATTTATTTTAGGAAAACGTTAGTTACATATGTTTTAAATAAAAACTGGTTTATTTCCAGAGTAAAAAAATATCTATTTTTATAACTTAAACTAGTTTGTCTCGATAACTTAATTAGATTATATAAATACTGACCGAACCTGACAAATCGGACTCAAACTTTTGATATTATCTAAACAAACAAAGATCCATTTTTTAGACCAGTTTAAAATTTTGGAATTGTATTTCCGTTCAGTAAATGCAGATTTATTTGAGTACATAACATTACGTAATCGATTAATTGAAACATTATAAAAATTACAGAATTCTTATTTTACTCTAGGCGCAATCACTTTGATACACATGATTTTATTGCCAACTGCTCTGAATAAATGCGCAGTCGTCATTTTCGACCATTGCCTGATATTTTTCAACATCTCCTAATCATCACGATCTCCTAAGCTCTCACCACCTGTCCTCCATATGACATATTTCTAATTTTCATAGTATGTATAACTATAAATCTTTTGTCATGCGTTAGATTAGGGTATTGTTTGTTAGGGGTTTATGAAATTCTAATCATGCGGCAATAGCAACACATTTTGAAGGCTTCTAGTGTTCTATATGTTGTCTCCCTCAGAATCCAGGCATCCACTACATACAAAAAGATGTAGAATATATAGCATCTCAAGAACCTTGTATCAAGGTTCAGCTACATACTGCATAAGATCTTTCCTTGTATATACTCAGTGAGTGATCCCATTTTTAATTTTAAACTATCCTAGGTATGTATTGTTTCCAAATTTTCATTTTTACTCGTAACTGGGTTTTATATTTCATCATTTTTGTTTAGTATACAATTTTTGGTCTTTTAGAGTTCAATTTCATCCCGTATTTCAACACACTTCTACTAAAATCTTAAATATATGACCTATACTATTATAATTCTGTAATCGGAGCATTTGATGGAGCTGTGTTTTTAACGAAAAGAAATAAGTACGAAAACCAAGTCTCAAGTAATTTACCGGTTTCATTAATTTTGTTACGTAGATTTGTAAGAGTTTAAGTTGGTCAGCTTCAAATAGTTTTAGTTATATTTGCATTTTTTCAATTTAAAAGCCGTGTTATAAAAAAATTGCAACTATTTTTAATATGTGTACTTTATTATTTTTATATCTAGATCATGTTTCTATATATTGTCAAGTTTCTGTATTTTCGTTAGTAGAATTATCTTCATACGGTTTTTTAAGGTCATCTGATTTTTATATGTTTAGGAAAAGTCATTACATTTGATAATTACAAAGGTCTTTGCAGTATTTGTGAAATTATAACAATAATTGTTTAGAAAAAGTTGATATTTTGTTATAAATGAAACTTTGATGTTATTCTTTGGGTTCTCTTAAACCATATTATACTGTAGTTCAAACTAAAAGAAGTTTTTGAGTAATAATAAAAATTATAAGGTGGCCCAATAGTATTTTAAAGGTAAATATCCAAAAGTTTAGTTCGGGAAGTTGTTTACAAGAAATAATGCACAAATACTAATACTCAGTAGACTTTTCGCGGGGCAGACGCAATTGAATATTAATTAATAAGTTTTTCCTATTCGATCAACTACAATTGAATGCATTTTTAACGTAATTGGATATAATTGGGAGTAGAGTAAAAATTTTGAAAAACTCATATCAATTAATATTGATACTACTGGGCTACCTTGTATTAAAAATTAGCACTAGTGACTGTCCCAAGACTGGATGAATAGGTTAAATATTAGCAATAACAAAATTAATTCATAAAAACAAATGATATTGAAAAAGTATAAACAGTAAACAAACCTCCAAGTTAAAAAAAAATTGGCAAATTTTTAACTACTGTTAAAATCGCATTTCTTCATATATAAGTACATCTGCAATTCAAGTACATGGGACAGATGCACCGGACGAAAAATATTATTAATTAAAAAATTATGTAGCGATTAACAAACTTAAAATTAACATGCTTCCTTTAACTCTATTTCCTTGACATGGTACATCCACAATGTTTACGTCTACTTAGCCAAACAAAAGTCTATTAACGGTGTTCACCGTAACTTATAAATAATGCATCATATGTTGACAAAAAACCAAAAATAGTTTATGAGTTTCCCTAGTAATGAAATTAATAATATGTCGATATATTATTAATTTTAGAAGTGAAAAAAGATGAATTTTTGAAATTTTTTATAAAATTGGATTAATTTGATGTAAAATTAATTATAACAACAAAATGGACAATATGTGGACGTTGTCACTTTGTAATTTATCTATTAAAGAAGTGTGCAAAATTTGAGAAGGATCAGTCAAGTAGTTTTTGAGATACAGTGAACACCGGCTTGAAATAAAATTATTTCGAGAAAAACACTTAAAAAAAAAGAAGCATATTTTATTAGTAATATTCGCTATGCTGATGATACAGTCATAATAGCTGATAGCCAAGAAGTGCTACAACCACTAATAGATAGAATATACACTGAAGGAGAACGACTGGGCTTGAAGATTACTATAGACAAGACGAAGGTAACGGTGGTTAGTAGAACACGAAATATACAGTTAAATATAAGAGTAAACAATAAGAACATCCCAAAGGTCCCCAAGCTCAGATATCTGGGTAGTTGGATAGCTGAAGATCTAGATCCAGACATAGAGATACGTAGCAGGATTGAGCCAGCCAAAACTGCATTTATTAATATGAGAACCGTGCTAAGCAACAGCAGCCTTAACTTAACGCTTCGATATCGCTTTGTAAAATGTTACATTTACTCCATACTGCTGTATGGTGTAGAAACCTGAACCATAAAGGCCAATGTGATGAACCGATTGGAAGCCTTTGAAATTTGGGTATTTAGAAGACTACTTAAAATTCCCTGGACAGATCACACAACAAATGTCGAAGTAAATCAAATGGGCAGAGAACGAGAATTTTTGCCAATAATAAAAAGAAGAAAAACTGCTTATCAGGGTCATATATTTCGAAAATCCAAGTACCAGTTCTTAAAGCTTATTATGGAAGGGAAGGTAGAAGAAAAACGGGGCATCAGAGGAAAGAAATACTCATGTCTTAAAAACATAAGGGATTGGACAAACCTCGATGCCCATGCACTCTTTAGAGCCACACAAGATCGAGAGGAGTATGCCAGAATTGACGCCAACATCCACTAATTGGATAGGTCACTATAAGAAGATGATTTTTTAAAATCTTCACACAAAATCGTCTATCCAGGTCCATATAGCAAAGTGCTTTCTGCTAAAATATCTGGAGCATCTTTTTTTCCTGCCTTCGACGAACTCTGCGTTCTTTTGTTTCATGTGCAGCCTTTTTTGTCCTCTCTAGTAATCGATTTTGATCTGTCGCGCGTGTATAATTATGAGAACTTGATCCTGTTCTTATTCCAGTTTCTTGCATAAAGATAAGTAGAGCAAAATTACCTTCGTTTAATGCAGATAAAGAAATATTAGCTGTAATTTCTTCAATATCTGAAGTTATACTCACAAGAAGTTCTTTGTTTTTGAGTTACCACACATCGAACTAATAGTGCATCTTTGCTCAAGTTATTATAAACGGGTTTCGTGGCTTCCAAAACGTCACTAGAAAGTACAATATAACTGTGTATGAACGAATTTAGTTTGTTTTCAGCTGCTACTTTCTGCCATTCACACCATGAGTCTGCACCACTCAGGCATTTTTGGTGTTGCGGATTCTTATCCGTCGAGCTGTAGTGGTAATACTAGACCAATTAGTATTTTTCCGCTGCTTACATGTTTCTATTTTCTCCTCTTTTATAGCCAAAGACAAAAACCTAGTCACAAAATTTTTTGTACTCACATACATTTTCTGCACATATTATGAACTAGGTTGTTTTTGTTACGAAACGACTTGCCGAATTCATAAGACCACAGTAGACATCACAACCAGCTAAAATTTTAACCCTAAGGTTTGCATTACGAATGTAAATCGATGATTTATTTCATATCCGCCATACTCGATTCTTTTACTAGACGGATCATACCTAGGCGACATACACCATTCAAATCAAGACATTTTCAAATTTCAATCTTAAATCCAAAACCTTCCGTTTTACAAAATTTGAAATTAATGTGTCTATTACACTGTATACACTTCACTAAAGAAGAAATTAATTTAAACACTAGCAAGAAATCTATGGTTCAATAATAGTTATCAAAGTTCTCTCTAACGTCTGCAGCAGTACCCACTTTTATTTTTTTTTGTGCAGAATCGCTTCGTGAATCAACATTGACGTTTATTTAAAGTTACCCGTTTTTTTATCTACACAATAAGAACTTTTTTATCCTTTCTGTTAACATTCCCAAGGAAACTAAGTTGTTGCCATGTTATCAAATCCACTGGTAACTTTAACGTGTTAACATATAAAATCGAATAATGTAAAATAAATTAAAACCAATAAAAAGGAAAAGACAGTTAAGACCAATAACTTTTAACGGGTTTTTACCCATATATTTAGTGGCTCAAAACATGTAAACCTAGACACTGGTGATGGAATGTGGATTCCGAAAACGTTTTGTTGTAGTGATATAGCCCGCTTGGGTTTTTTAATTAAATACCTTTTATAAAGAAATTTTAATAAATTTTTTCGGTTGACATTTTTTTGGCATTTTAATAATAATAGCCAAATTGCAATGAGAGCTGAGATAAAAATACATCGAATATGTGCAAACTCTTAGCTATATATAAATGAATTATATACTAAATATATACACGTTTCAGTAACAAGCATTTACAACACATACATGTACACCGTTCTGGCCGCGCATGTGCCGAAACCGATATTTACCGTTTTTGGCGGG
>OU898280.1:123987786-124003092 GCA_918026665.1 Diabrotica balteata
TGAGTATATATATAATCGGTTTAAAACGTCCTCGAGTCTTCGATGCCCAATCTCCATGCATCTCTATTTTCCCAAAGATCTTCGTCTAAACCTCTCTCTCGGATCTCTCTGTCTATTCCTTCTCTCCAGCTCTTTCTGGGTCGGCCTCTTTTTCTCTTTCCATGTGGTGACCAATCTATAATCTGTTTGGGCAGACGATGTTCTGGCATTCTTTGCACATGTCCATACCACTTTAGTTGTTGTACTCTATATCTTCGACAATCGTATGTGTGACTCCCATAGCCTCTCGTATACGTTCGTTATTAATTCTTTCGAGTTTTGATTTTCCTGCGGCCCGTCTCCAGTAGTCCATTTCCGTGGCTTGTAGTGTTCTTTCAGTAGTTGCCTTTAACTGCCACACGTCACTTCCATACATTACTATGCTCTTTATAATAGTGTTGTATATTCGATGTTTATTTTTTTTTGGATATATGTTGATCCCAGATAATACTATTTAGTTGAGATATGGTGCCGTTGAGATAACCCTGAGTGCCGTTCGCATAAGTTTCGATTTGTTTTGCTTACCCTATCTCTAGCCCAATAGTTTCTGTCCCAATTTTCAACCCCCATAATAATACCCTATGTGGTAGGCAAAATATTTCGTTACAACTCGTAACCAGTGCATGGCGTTCACGTGATAATTCTATTTGTTCGGCAGCCCAACAGTGTAACGTTTGTCCAACAAATGGGCCACACCGAACTTACCGTTCAAAAGTTATGTCGCATAGAAATTTCAGTCAAAATTTCCAACTTGCCCTTTATATTATTTAATGGTCCCCATACGAGGTAGGAGTATGTACAGTTCCTCATGACTCACCCTGTATAACACAAGCCATTATTATATTAAGATATTACAAAAACAACTAAATACATTAAAATAACATTTTATTTTCTAAAATTGCAGAACAACTGTTACTGTTTATTTGTTAAATAATATTGTACAAACATATCTGTATAACAGAGTTAAAAAAAAAGAAACAAAATCATAATATAAAAGTTAAAAAAAAAAGAAATTTAAGTATAATTTTACAACTTTCAAAATGGTACAAATGGACACACCACTTAAATTATTTCACAAAAACATTCTCTTATAAAACAGCCAGAGAAATATTAAAATTAAGCAAAAATATACAGGGTGCACCAGGAAAGTAAATAAATCTTTTAGAAAAATGGCGTAAACTAGGATTAGAACTCTTATTTCTATTTTTGTTATTCAAAATGCTTAAAGATAATTATTATAAACTATACGGTGCACTCTGTAGTTCAAAATTTCGTGAGTAGTAATCAAAATGTACATATTGTTAAACGAGTGCTCATCCACAACATTTGGGGAAGCACAATTCAATTTTTTTTCTATATACAATATATTCTGTCTCACAATCAATTATGTTACAACTATTGTCTTTATTTGATTAAAAAATGATAATAAAACCTTTATATCAGAATTTATTTAATCATCAACCTCAACTTTTTATCAATAATTTGCTTATATGTACAGTCACCGAAAAAAACTTAATTAAGGGTTGTCTATGCAATAAAAATGACGTGGTTTGGAAGTTTAGCGACTTCCTAACCACGGATGAAATTAAAACGGGTCAGTTACAAAAAGGAGGGCTGGATGTGCGAACGAGCGAGATTAGGTGGCTAGGTGCGACTTAGGATAGGTTTTCTTCTTACGGTGCCTTATCCTTAAGGACGTTGGCCATTACATTTGCCCATTTAATTTTATTTGTAGCAGCCCTGAATAGTTCTATGGAGGTCATGCTCGTCCATTGCCGTAGGTTTTTAAGCCAAGAGTTGCGTCTTCTTCCTGGTCCTCTTTTACCCCTCTTTAGGGTAGGTTTTAGTTACGTTAATTTTGGAAAAAGGAATCCATTTGAGCCAGTTCATTTTAATCTCGATGTGTATATTCTCCACACAGAAACCTTCTCCCTTTCCAACTTAAGTTGCGAAAACTGAACAACTGATGGCGAATCTTCACATATCTGCGATTATAAGTGGCGACAATTGAATGGCGGGCTGTAACAATGTTGTAAGCGACAGATTGGGTCAAAGTGAGGTTTTAATGCAATATTATTGTATATCCAAAGACCAATGCGAGCATCCTTTAATCTGGCTAAAAACATTTTGCCTTCCCTGAGTTTTTCGTACCACAATGTTGGTACCCGTACAAAAACGTTGTATGTATGTTACTGTCAAACTACTACCACTGTAAAAATGGAGGTTAACGTGTCTCTGTCTAGCCTTTTGCACATAAATAGAGGGAAAAAAACGCAAAATCAATATTAACCAGTGAAAGAGAAACATCCATAAACGTCAGAGAAATGCAGGTGAAGCGTATATATCTAATAGAAACGAGAATGTACTAGCAATACACCGTCCATCTCATATACTTGACTCTTGACTTTTAGGAGTTTCATGACATGACACTTGTCGGTTGACGGATGTCAGGGGACATTACACTTTACAGATGACAGATATATAGCATATAAGATATACATAAGTTACCACGCACATGTTTAATTAGTAAGTGAAATAAAGGAATATAAAATACATTCACCATTTTTCATTACGTTACAACTACATACACAACAGTTTGGCGACGAGGACGGTCGAATCTACAAGGAAATACAAATTTAAGGCCAGTATACATACATAACCTAACTGCAGCGTGGTGAACCAGTGAAAATTTACAAATCTACATACATAAGTGAAATCCTGTCTGATTTACAACTACATATACATTAAAAGGATGACTGAGACTACAATTCATTCAGTTCACACCGTATTTAGCATTGAAACTTACGATACATCCAAGAATTTTGACCGGTGGTTACAACGTCTTCAGAGTGCATTCAATGTTTTTGCAGTACCAGAAGACAAGAAAGCCGCATACCTTCTACATTACATGGTCCAGATGCATATGATATTCTTTGTGACAAGATTTCACCGGAAAAACCAGACGAGAAATCATATGATGAACTGGTAAATACAATGAAACTACATTATAACCCTGAACCGTTGGAAATAGTGGAAAATTTCAGATTTTCACAAAGAAAACAACATGAAGGGAAAGTGCCAATGAATACATTACAGCTTTACGAAATTAGCCACAACTTGCAAATTTGGGGATTATTTAAACAAAGCCCTGAGAAACCAATTCGTATTTGGTCTTCGAAACCAAAATATTCAAAGCAGACTCCTAGAATACAAGGACCTTACGATAGAGAGAGCATTAGAAGTTGCTGTCAGCATGGAGACATCAACCCGAGATGCAGCTCGATTACAGAAGTCAAATACAAGTGCAAATATAAATAAGTTTCTAGTGTCAAGAATAAACAAGGACACATACAACCTACAAATGGGAAAAGAAAATGATATTCATCATAACCAAGCTAAAAATATATTTTGTTTTAGATGCGGATCTTCACAACATATTGCAAACAAATGTAATAAAACACATTTAGTCTGTAGCAAATGTAAACGAGGAGGTCATCTGAGCAAAGTATGCATGAAAAGTAAAAGTTCAAATCAGGTAGATCAAGTGGAAGAAATTTTCAACATTCATTCAGATCATTCATACTATAGGGAAAAAATTTACAATTTCAGTTTAAGTCAACAAGGTAAGCCTATCTTTTGAAATAGATTCAGGTGCAGCTGTTACATTATTAAATTTGAATGATTTTAAAACATATTTTCCTAATTTAAAATTACAAAATACTAATTTAAAATTAGTTACATATTGCAAACAGGCATTAGATGTGGTGGGTGTTACAGAGGTGAATGTCAAGTACAAGGAAAATACAAAATTTATAATATGTACGTAGTAAATTCTAGATCGATAGACCACCATTTAATGGGTCGGGAATGGATACGCCAGTTAGATATAATATTTACTAACATTTCAGAAGTATCTGAATTTACAAATACAAAACTTAACAATGTACTTACAAAATATTCGGTAGTTTTCCATGAAAGCATGGGCAAAATTCAAGGCTTACAAGCCACATTAAAAGTTAAACCAACCACTTCACCTTTCTTTATTAAAGCAAGGAAGATACCATATGCGTTATTACCAAAAGTGGAACAAGAACTTACGAAGTTAGAAAAAGAAGGTATTTTAGAAAAAGTTAATAGTTCTGAATATGCTACACCTATAGTACCAGTTATGAAAAGTAATGGTCAAGTACGGATTTGTGGAGATTTTAAAAGTACACTTAACAAGCATTTAGTGGTAGACGAATACCCATTGCCTACAATTGAAGCTCTATTTTCTACCATGGCTGGTGGAGATAAGTTTACAAAGCTTGACTTACAACAAGCATACCTACAAATGGAAGTACGCCCAGAAGATAGGAAATACTTAACACTTAGTACACCCAGGGGATTGTATAGAAGTACAAGATTAATGTATGGTATTTCCAGTGCACCTGCAATATGGCAGAGGGAAATTGAAAACATTTTAAAAGATATCCCAGGAGTGACAGTTTTCCTAGATGACATAAAAAATTACAGCACCCGATGATGAGTTACATTATCAAAGACTAGAATTAATTCTTAGCAGACTTGCAAAATACAATATTAGAGTCAATCATGAAAAATGTCAATTTTTAGCAAATCAGATTGAATACTGTGGATACAAAATTGACAAAAATGGTATACATAAAACCAAAGAAAAGATGGAAGCTATACAGAAAGCAAAAACACCTACAAACAAGACAGAAGTTAGAGCATTAGTAGGACTCATAAATTACTACGGACGGTTCTTACAAAATTTGAGCCATATTTTACATCCAATTTACAATCTTCTTAAAGATGGAGTATCTTTCAAATGGGACAGAAAATGTCAAGAAGCGTTTACAGCAGTAAAAAGAGAAATGATCTCTGATAAAATTTTAGCACATTTTGACCCAAGTTTACCTTTAATACTTGCAACTGATGCGAGCCCATATGCAGTTGGAGCAGTATTATCTCACATATATCCGGATGGATCTGAGAGACCAATTCAATTTGCTTCACAAACACTTACAAAAGTACAACAAAAATATGCTCAAATAGATAAAGAAGCATATGCCATAATTTTTGGTATTAAAAAATTTTACTATTATCTATTTGGTAGAAAGTTTACACTCTATGTGGATAATCAACCTTTAATTCAAATATTCTCTCCATCTAAAAATTTACCTACACTAACTACAACTAGAATGCAACATTATGCACTGTTTCTTCAAAGTTTTAATTACACAATTAAGTATAAAAATACTAAAGTCCATGCAAATGCTGATGCAATGTCAAGATTACCTCTTGATATTACTTCTGAATTGATTATGACGTGGGAGATCAGTTTGAAATCAGTCAAATAGAAACTTTACCTGTTACTTTTAAGGAATTAAGTTTTGAAACTACAAGAGACCCCACACTACAAAATCTTTACAATGCTCTAGGAACTGGAAAACTGATTGATGCTAGGGATAGATTCAATGTCCCACAGATAGAATTTTCTTTACAAGGAAATTGTATTTTTCGGCAACAAATGGCAGTTATTCCAACTAACCTACGTAAAAAAGTTTTAAATGAATTACATACTGCTCATTTTGGCATAGTCAAGATGAAGATGCTTGCAAGAGGATACTGCTGGTGGCCAGGAATTTCTAAAGATATAGAAGATATATGCAAAAATTGTACAGACTGCAACAAAATCAGGAATAATCCAGAGAAAACAGTAGTACACCCATGGGAGACACCTAGAACCCCTTTTGAAAGAGTGCACATAGATTTTGCAGGACCTTTCATGAATTCATACTACTTTATTCTAGTGGATGCCTATACTAGATGGCCAGAAATACATATAGTGAAAGATTTGACAAGCAAAACTACCATAAACTTGCTAAGGAAAATTTTTTGTACATTTGGAATTCCAAATTGTTTAGTTTCAGATAATGCACAAACATTTACTAGCTATGAATTTAAACAATTTATACAGCAAAATGGAATCTTCCACAAATTCAGTGCACCCTACCATACAGCTACAAATGGAATGGCAGAGAGGTACGTACAAACATTCAAACAAGCGCTACGTGCACAAAAAGGAGATAATAATGAAAGGGAGCTACAGCTTAACAAATTTTTACTAAATTACAGAAGAACACCACATAGTACAACTGGTGTCAGTCCTTCAAATTTGATGTTTGGAAGAGAGATCCGAACACGATTAGATTTATTGAAACCATTTTACAAAACACCTGTACAAAATCAAAACCATCCCAAGGTAAGAAACTTAGAGGTGGGTGAGAGAGTAGAGACTCGTGATTACATACATGCTGATAAATGGGAATTTGGTAGAGTCAAACGTAAACTAGGGAAATTGCACTACCTTATACAGTTAGACGATACAAGAATATGGAAAAGACATATAGATCAAATCAGATCTATAGGGGAAAATACACCTGTGTACATTAATATACAACCAACACATTTTGACCTGGGTAATAATCCAATTGTTACAAATACTTTTGCGCCAAATGAAGCAGCACCGTGTTCTAGTTCAGTTCAAGATAAAGATGTACATGATTCAAATAATACTCCAACTTGCTTACCACAAATACTAGACACTACAAATACTGCAGCTAGCTCAGATGACGCCCCCGTACTACGAAGGTCCCAACGGGTGATAAAAAAACCTGTTAGGCTGGACTTGTAAGTATTATGTTATTGTTTTTATTTTTCTAACCTTACAAGTTTAGTAATTCCTTACGAGGAGGAGAGTGTCATATACTTGACTCTTGACTTTTAGGAGTTTCATGACATGACACTTGTCGGTTGACGGATGTCAGGGGACATTACACTTTACAGATGACAGATATATAGCATATAAGATATACATAAGTTACCACGCACATGTTTAATTAGTAAGTGAAATAAAGGAATATAAAATACATTCACCATTTTTCATTACGTTACAACTACATACACAACAGTCCACATGAGTGCAACAATGTTATATATTTTGTTAGGAAACGAATGTTTTTGTAGCCTTATTATTGTGGTTGGCTTTGGTATGATCTGTGCTCGTCCGTAATGAGTGTATGATTTGAAATTCGAAATATTTCGATAACTTCAAATAAGTATTTTTATATTTTAGGAGAGACTATGTAACTGCAAATCTGTTCGCGAGGATGCTAAAATTCAAGGCCAGTTTGGAGATCTCTTCACAACATTTCATAGGCTGGATTATAATGCACAAACTGCACGCCTGCGCAAAGATACAACGTAGACGGACTCCAGAAGACATCTCCAGACGACAATGTACGTACGATACCACATCCAGATTTGACTGAAGAAATTACCAGTGTGCCAAAAAACTCTATGTCAAGTATTTGGAATAACACCTCAACGAATCCAACACATTCAGCAGAAGAAAAAAACAGCTATGCCGCTACATGATCAACGTGGAAAACACAATAATAGGCCTAATAAAATCAACGAAACCGACAAAGAACGTATAAGAGAACACATAAGGTCGTTTCCACATCAAGAAAACCATTATAGTCGCGCTGCATCTACGAAGAACTGCCTTCCTGCTGAATTAAACTTGAAAAAAAAAATGTACAAACTGTTTTTGTGAAAAGTATCTGCAATGCAATGTTTCCCGGCGCACTTACACTGACATTTCAATCAGACTTTAATTTGCGTTTTGGTTTCCCTCGCTCAGATTCGTGTACGTTTTGTGATAAAATGTATATCAACCTTGTGTTTACGTCAGACGGTCCAGAAAGAAATTCTATTCTTGTTGACAGTGAACTCCAACATGCACGTGCTGAGGCTGAATACAAAGCATTGAAGTTGTATGCTGAAAAGGCTAATCCACAACTCGTCGTACTCTTCACTGATCTTCAGCAAGTGTTGTACTGTCCAACATTGACTCATTCTTCAGTGTTCTACCAGCGTCAGTATGCCACTTACAACTATGATATTCACGATGCAGGTTCAAACGATGTCACTATGATGTTGTGGCATTAATCTATTGCTGTGTTACATAACTTTCGTCCATTGAACTCAGGAGAAATAAAAAAACTCATAGTCTGGTCTGACCGATGCGTCGGCCAGGATAACTGGAAACTGCTGTCCATGTTACGTTTGCTGATTGTGAATAAATATTTCACTCAAGTAGAACAAAAGTTCTTAACTAGCAGTCACAGCTTCTTACCTTGTAACCGTGACTTTTTGCTCATAGAGAGAAAGAAAAAAAAAAGAGCAATGGTGAATGTACCCTTCGACTGGGTAGCAGTGATTGCCAACTCACGTCCCAGCAAGACATTCAATGTATACTACATGTGGGAACTACTTATGGAAAGATCCCAAATTTAAGATCACTGAGTACCGTTGATTATTCGACAGCGATGAATTAGCATCGAAACTTCTGGAAAAAAAATACATACATTTTGGGTACTCTACGAAGCAATAGATAGAACAACTAAAAAACTGTTGTTCAGAAAAAACTAAGACGCGGCGAACATATTGCCGAGGAAAGCAACACAGGAATATTTATAGAGAAATGAAAAGATAACTAAATATGTTCCTGAAATGGTCACTCAGGCGAGAAGGTCTGGCGAAAAAAACCAAGCCAAGAATCATCATCGAGTATACCAAACACAAAGCTTATGGATACCGACATATCCGACCAAATGAAAGCTTACAATTCTTCTTTGCGCCGTGGAGTAAAATGGTATAGAAAACTGGCTATCGAATTTATAGCTGGTTCTTATGTTGTAAACACTTATGTGCTGCATCAACTTATAACTAATGACAAAATGTCTATTATAAAATTCCGAGAAGAAGTGATCAAAGGTCTTCTAAAATCTGCAGATCTACCAAATTTCGAGGACAACCAGAAAAAAAGTCACAATCCTGAGGATAGTCAGAAGAAGGAGTCTTGTAGGGAAGCTACGCCAAATTTCAGAGGAATCAAGGCGTCAAGTTGCCAAAAATAGGGCCTCCACGGCCAGAAGGCATTAAAATGTTTAAGCAGAATGGGGGATCACGTTGATCCCCCATGGCAATGTACGTGTTAATTTATTTTTATAATAAAATTATCAATGAGTCGTACCAAGTTGAATCTCTAAAATTTTTCTAAGTCTATATCAATTTTTACTTAAAAAAAAACACCCAAACTCTCTGGTCCGCATAAGTTACGACATCGAACAACTGGATAGCATACTCCAAACCCATATAAACTGTGTACTCGGGTGAGAACATGTCTGTACATTAGAAAATTGATAACATAATGCCAATCGGTGCCCATCGCGTTATACGTTTTGAATTGAGATAAATAGCCAACTTAGAATAAACTTCAGAATGCTATTGTGAGCAATATGCATGTAAAAATCTCGATAATCACTTGTACTAATTTCAAGAGAGTTGTTTTTATAAGTTAAATTAGATTTTAATACCCGTACCAAGTATTAGAACTTAATAACGTACTTATTCAAAAATGTCGGCGATTGTTACCCTTGATGTTCTGTAAATATCCAAAATGCAAATTCAATTATGATTTCATCATAACTAAATATCGTCAGAGATAAAGAGAACAAGGTCTTAACATAATATGATCTTGACGAAAGAAAAATAGAATCGTAACATAACTGTTTGTGACGCAAGACTTTAAATAGCTGAAAGTTCAGCTCTAATATATCATATTTATTTAACGAGATGTGACTATATTTTAATTTATTAAATTTAAAACATAACTGTTTCATTCCAAGCTAATATTAAAATATACTTTATCTATACAATACTGAAAATGTAGGAAGTACTTAAAACATGTAATAAATATATGAGGTATTAGATATAGATATAGATGAGATGTTTACAAAATAAGAACATACATATATTGGATTAGAATTAAACAGTTCGATTTTAAAAGGCTAGGGTTTAGGTTAAAACCTCGGCAGTTGATTTTAGTCCTTGTTTGAATGGATCGTTTCACTTAATCATTTACACATCAATCTCTTCTTATGAAAGTTCTTCCACTGAAAATAATTACAATTAATATTTAAGTACAGATTTTAATAATAATAAAACGTAACACAAAAATATTGGACATAAGAAATGTTAACTTTACTTCGCTACCATTGATTTATTGCTACCTGTTTGCAATCACCTGTTGATGACACTGTGATAAATAAAATCGATTGATGTAAATAATTTACTAAGAAATGTCAATAATGGATGCAATGCTATAAGAACCTGTGGTATAACTCTAGCAGTTATATAGGAGAGGACTTGAAAGATCAAACTTCATATGGGATTGATCATATAACAACACAAGAACTAATAGAGGCGATCACAACTACAAAGTCAAGAAAAGCAACAGGAGTGGTCCAATTAAACAACAACATTATATTCAAAATACAGATGCACTAGGAATAAACATAATCACGCTAAGACACAAGAAGCCATAGGTGTACGGCTTTGCTTTTCTATTACCTTAGTAAAACTTGTAGAGTTGCTTGTTAATCGTTGAATTTATTTTTTTATTTTTTACTTTTATTTCCTAAATTGGTTCTTAGTTTTTAAATAACTATTAGTATTATTTTTTTAAATTTTACTTCAACCACTTAGGGTTATTAGCATAAGAAAAAAAGAGACATACGTAGGCATACAAAATATTAATTATATAATAAGGTACAATATATATTTTAATTATTGATGTAGTGTGATAAAAAAGTTATAGATTTTAAGAATTCTATCAAATCAGAATCTATCAATATTTAGATTCTCCTAGAAGTTTTTTTAATGGTTTTGGAATGTGTTGATATAGTCTTTCAACTGAGTATATTGGACAGTTAATCAAAGTGCGCTTCACTGTCACTTTACATTCACAAACAAAACACACTGGATCCTCTTCTCTCTTCAACAAGTATTCATGTGTTGTAGAAGTGTGTCCTAATCGGAGATGTGTTATTAGGACTTGTGTTGTCGCTTTCAAGCAAGAAGTTACATGGAAGGACGGAAGATTAATTTTTATCAATTTAGTGATGCTTCCATTCCATTGGTTTTGCCAAACATCGTGCAATTTTAATTTTAAGTAAGGTTTTAAATCTAAATGCACCGTGAGATTTCGACTGATGCGGCTGAATCGGTTACTGTGGACCTAGCTAAACTATCTGCCTTTTCGTTACCATCTATTCCAACATGTGACGGTACCCAGAGGAACTCTACTGTTAAATTTTTTGGTATATACGGGATAAGATTAACTTATCTGCTGTAATGTAGGTTGAGGGGGATAAATCTGAGAAATGCATGTCAGGCAACTAAGTCGATAAGATATAAGAGATTTGGGAAGTTTTTTTCTAGGAATAAAGGTTAGGGCCTTAATTATGGCAAATAGTTCTGCTGTAAAAATACTTGTCTCAGGAGACAATTTATAGATGGAATGTTCATGTGATATCACAAAGCATGCTCCTACTCCATTTATGGTCTTAGATGTGTCGGTGTATATAAAATGGTAATTTTTGTACTGCGTGAAAACATGGAAAAAGTGCATTTTAAAAAAATTGATATCACGTTATTTTTGTTATATGCTGTAAGCTTAAGGTTACAAAGCGGAGAGGGACACCCCAAGCAAAACATAAATTTATTTCACAGGTAGGATAAATGGGAGATAGCATGAATTTTTTGGGTTAGATTTTATATTCGAGACATACGATAGAGTTAAGTAGACTGTCCCACAGGACTGATGCAATATGCTCCAAGAGCAAGTCTAACGACTGAACTCTGAAGAGTATCCAAAGTTTTGAGCAATGTTTTGTTTGCGGAGTTATACACAACATATCCGTACTCCAGTTTTGATCTAATTAAGTATATAAATTTATTAGATTTGGAAAATCTGCTCTCCAATTTATATTTCTTTTGTATATTCTATAGGAGAATTGTATAAAAATAAATTTGGGAGTTTTTGTGGATTTGATTATCGTGGAAAATGGTATAGCTTTTATTTTATGTGGTGGAAAACTTAACACTTAAAAGCTGCAACGTAAGTTTTTATGTCTTGCTAGTATTACCTGTATTTTATTCTTGTTTTGTTATGTGAAATAAGTAGGTATGGTGTTTTTATAGAGTAATATTCATATAATTATTTTTAAATATCGGCAATTTCAATTTCAATTGATAATAAGTATACAAAAATAAAATAAAGTTCAGCACAGACACTGCTGGCAAGGTTGCCGATATAACTCTCAGTCCTCCAAGAAACGAACAAAAAAAAATGCCACTTCGATGTCAAAACGAAAGAAATTATTAATATAATAATTTTTGAGAATTAATTCTTTCTGACCTTTGAATAGGTTTTTGCTTTGAAATTCCGTTTTCCTTATGACTACTAAATGATTCGGTATGCAGTTAATTACTACACCTGCGCGACAAATTTATTACAACTCAAGCATGTTACACAGAAAAAACAATAAACAATTGAAAAATTTGAAAATCTGCAAAGAAACAAAATTTTTTTTTTAAATATTAACATTTTTCATGGAATAATATTTAGTAGTGTGTATTACCTCCACGAGCCCTAATTGCAGCTTTCATTCTATCAGGCATACTTCGGATTAAGCTCTATTGGATTTAAGTCTGCACTCCTTGGTGGCCATGGTAATAAACGAATCCTAAATTTTATCCAAGTAATCCCGTGTTATTTTTGCGATGTGCGGACGAGAATTATCTTGCATCAGATGAAAGTTTTCTCCAACAAATAGGACAAATGGAACTACATGATTTTCCAAACATTGCTGAGCATACAGTTGAGCGTTCAAATTGACCCCTTGATTTGTAATAAGTTCTGTATGAGCCTCCAGGAAAATGCCTGCCTACACCATTATACCACTTCCACCAAATTGAACTCTCGGAGTAAAACAACATTACTGATAACCTTCACCACCTCTTCTCCATATCCTAGGCCGTTTATCTGATGAGTATCTGTTAAATCTTGATTCATCCGTGAAAAAGCACAGCACTCCAATAGTCAAACCCCAATTAAGTGTTCGCGAGCGAAATGTAAACGTTGTTCTACGATGATCTGCTGTTAATAGAGGTCCCCGTGACAGGTATTTCTAGACCTCAATCCATATTCATTTAAGCGTCTTCAAACGGTATAAACAGAAACTGTGTTTCTATGGACATTATTTAATCGTTGAACAAGTACTGGTGCTGATAATGTACGATCGCATAACGCTTGTGGTAATTTTCAACTTAACTTGTGGTTCTTAGTCTACCTTGATCTGGCCTCCTGGTGTATTGTCCTGTTTCCCGAAGCTTTGTATTGCATCAAACACTGTACTTCGAATGTTATGTCCATCATCCTGTAAACTAACAGCTTGTGCAACTTCTTCTGGTGTCATAATTTTTTTAATGCAAGTTTTAAACAGGAGACAATACAAAAACCGACAGCGGAACTTATAATCAGGCACAGCAGCACCAAAATAAACTTAAATTAATGCTAAGAAAAAAACGTATTCGCTAATAAGGCATAAAATACAATTCAAATAAATTAAACAAGTTTTCATCTAAACACCAAAAAAAAAATCTGAATGTCCGGTTAATTTTGCACCCAAGTGTATTATTTATATATTTACATAAAAACGATTATATTGATCACAGTTATATAAAACTATTAGTAATAAATCAATGGTAGCAAATTATTAGCCTATAAATCAATGGTAGAAACAACTAACCCGCTTCTAACTAATAACTATGAAGTCATAGGGATAGCACTCACCTAATAGTCTTTTTATCTGTACTCTTATTCTCAGGTCTAGCCCTATTTAATACTTTAAGGAAATCTGAAGTCTTTGCACGCATCCTACTGTGAATGTATGCCTTGGAACACTTGATTGTGGTAGTGCAAATAATGTCTGAACATGTGAATTAAGTTAATAGTGTTATCACGAGTACTTCTTGCCGTATGTCTTGGAAACAGGACAAAGGTTACATAACCTAAAATAGAAATAAAAGTTACTGATGGATTCGAGCGTTACTTGATAAAAATTCATTTTATGTAACAATAAAACACTGTGACACTATTGTTTTATAAAACTTCCACAAAATTTATTATCGCTACAGCTGTTTCGGCAGAGATGCCTTCCTCGAGTGATCTATTTTTGGTATGCATTTACACTTTATAACTGAATATGTTTAGGAGGGGAGAACTGTTTGTCTCAAGTTGGTCATTCAGAATTATGTCTGGTTTTTAATTTGCTAATTTCCATATATTCTAATAAAGATAGCTAATCTTTGTTTCAAGTTAAGAAATTAACATTACGCTTATGGAGATCAGTGGTGCCAAAACTCTCAGACACTCTCTTTTTACACCATGTCCAAGTATTCCCTTTGCTTAATTTTTGAATTTTCATTTTCAATTAACATTTAACTGTAAAGTCAGAATAACTACTAAATAAAAGCCTTATTATTATTATGTAGTCACAGAACGACATAAAATCGCTGAACATACGCACATCGTATTATTTTAAGTTGCAATTAGTAATTAGATATACGCATTCTAAGCGATCCGTTTATTTGCTTTTAAAACTTTTAATAAGCGGCAAAATGCATGATTATTTTCTACTGATTTCTATGATTCATGGCATATGATATTTTCACACGAAAAAACAAATAAACTGTCGTTACTATAATTAAAATAAGATAAAATAAAATTATCTTTTGTAAATACTATTAAATAATTAAATCATTTTCCCTACATTTCATCTCTTGTTTCGAATGGGCATTCTTTTGGTCAATTACGTAAAAAAACATTAATTTAATTATGTCTGTGGGAAACGAAAATACAAATTATACAACCATAAATTGTGCTTGTGTGGTGTCGTGGCAACACCGCGTTTCTATCGTCCATAAGAAATACATGGCCCTATCTTCGCAATGTTATTTTCTTAACGTGGAACGTAGTATAGAGGCCTTTATTTTGAATGTGAAGAATTTGGAATTGGTCAATAAAAGGATGATTATGATCTAGAAGGTGAAGTGGCGTACGTAGAATCTGTTTTTCTAATATTAAAAGCCCTTTTGTGTTCTGCTATACGTTTGTTTAAAGTTATACCAGTTTGTCCGATGTAAGTTTTTGGGCAGTTTCCACATTTAAGTTTGTATACACCACTGTGCAAGTGCTTTTTCTTTTGGTTCTTAATATATTTGCCTAACTTGTTGTTTGTTCTAAAAGCTGGTGTTATTCTTTTCTTTTTTATGTGTTTGGCTATTTTT
>OU898280.1:124003592-124022590 GCA_918026665.1 Diabrotica balteata
TTATTTAACGAGATGTGACTATATTTTAATTTATTAAATTTAAAACATAACTGTTTCATTCCAAGCTAATATTAAAATATACTTTATCTATACAATACTGAAAATGTAGGAAGTACTTAAAACATGTAATAAATATATGAGGTATTAGATATAGATATAGATGAGATGTTTACAAAATAAGAACATACATATATTGGATTAGAATTAAACAGTTCGATTTTAAAAGGCTAGGGTTTAGGTTAAAACCTCGGCAGTTGATTTTAGTCCTTGTTTGAATGGATCGTTTCACTTAATCATTTACACATCAATCTCTTCTTATGAAAGTTCTTCCACTGAAAATAAATACAATTAATATTTAAGTACAGATTTTAAAAAAATAAAACGTAACACAAAAATATTGGACATAAGAAATGTTAACTTTACTTCGCTACCATTGATTTATTGCTACCTGTTTGCAATCACCTGTTGATGACACTGTGATAAATAAAATCGATTTATGTAAATAATTTACTAAGAAACGTTAATAATGGGTGCAACGCTATAAGAACCTGTGGTATAATTCTAGCAGTTATATAGGAGAGGACTTGAAAGATCAAACTTCATATGGATTGATCATATAACAATATAAGAACTAATGTAGGCGATCACAACTACAAAGTTAAGAAAAGCAACAGGAGTGGTCCAATTAAACAACAACATTATATTCAAAATACAGATGCACTAGGAATAAACATAATCACGCTAAGACACAAGAAGCCATAGGTGTACGGCTTTGCTTTTCTATTACCTTATTAACACTTAGTAGAGGTGCTACTTGTTTTAGCTTTTAGCAAGATTGACATTCAGTTTGTTGCAAGTTTAATAGTGAACGTTGCTTGTTAATCGTTGAATTTATTTTTTATTTTTTACTTTTATTTCCTAAATTGGTTCTTAGTTTTTAAATAACTATTAGTACTATTTTTTTTATTTTACTTCAACCACTTAGGGTTATTAGCATAAGAAAAATAAAAACAGTGATAAAGACATACGTAGGCATACAAAATATCAATTATATAATAAGGTACAATATATATTTTAATTACTGATGTAATGTGTTAAAAAAGTTTATAGATTTTAAGAATTCTATCAAATCAGCTAAGTATTTAGATTCTCCTAGAAGTTCTTTTAATGTTTTTGGAATGTGTTGATATAGTCTTTCAACTGAGTATATTGGACAGTTAATCAAAATGTGCTTCACTGTCACTTTACATTCACAAACAAAACACACTGGTTCCTCTTCTCTCTTCAACAAGTATTCATGTGTTGTAGAAGTGTGTCCTAATCGGAGATGTTGTTATTAGGACTTGATGTTGTCGCTTTCAAGCAAGAAGTTACATGGAAGGACGGAAGATTTAATTTTTATCAATTTAGTGATGCTTCCATTCCATTGGTTTTGCCAAACATCGTGCAATTTTAATTTTAAGTAAGGTTTTAAATCTAAATGCACCGTGAGATTTTCGACTGATGCGGCTGAATCGGTTACTGTGGACCTAGCTAAACTATCTGCCTTTTCGTTACCATCTATTCCAACATGTGACGGTACCCAGAGGAACTCTACTGTTAAATTTTTTTGGTATATACGGGATAAAATTAACTTAATCTGCTGTAATGTTGGATAAGGGGGATAAATCTGAGAAATGCATGTCAGGCAACTAAGTCGATAAGATATAAGAGATTTGGGAAGTTTTTTTCTAGAATAAAGGTTAGGGCCTTAATTATGGCAAATAGTTCTGCTGTAAAAATACTTGTCTCAGGAGACAAATAGATGGAATGTTCATGTGATATCACAAAGCATGCTCCTACTCCATTTATGGTCTTAGATGTGTCGGTGTAAATAAAATGGTAATTTTTGTACTGCGTGAAAACATGGAAAAAGTGCATTTTAAAAAAATTGGATATCACGTTATTTTTGTTATATGCTGTAAGCTTAAGGTTACAAAGCGGAGAGGGACACCCCAAGCAAAACATAAATTTATTTCACAGGTAGGATAAATGGGAGATAAACAGCATTGATGAAGAGCTGAATTTTTGGGTTAGATTTTATATTCGAGACATACGATAGAGTTAAGTACACTGTCCACAGGACTGGTGCAATATGCTCCAAGAGCAAGTCTAACGACTGAACTCTGAAGAGTATCCAAAGTTTTGAGCAATGTTTTGTTTGCGGAGTTATACACAACATATCCGTACTCCAGTTTTGATCTAATTAAGTATATAAATTTATTAGATTTGGAAAATCTGCTCTCCAATTATATTTCTTTTGTATATTCTATAGGAGAATTGTATAAAAATAAATTTGGGAGTTTTTGTGGATTTGATTATCGTGGAAAATCTTTTATTTTATGTGGTGGAAAACTTAACTTAACTTAAAAGCTGCAACGTAAGTTTTTATTTCTTGCTAGTATTACCTGTATTTTATTCTTGTTTTGTTAAGTGAAATAAGTAGGTATGGTGTTTTTATAGATTAATATTCATATAATTATTTTTAAATATCGGCAATTTCAATTTCAATTGATAATAAGTATACAAAAATAAAAAAAAAGTTCAGCACAGACACTGCTGGCAAGGTTGCCGATATAACTCTCAGTCCTCCAAGAAAACGAACAAAAAAAAAATGCCACTTCGATGTCAAAACGAAAGAAATTATTAATATAATAATTTTTGAAGAATTATTCTTTCTGACCTTTGAATAGGTTTTGCTTTGAAATTCCGTTTTCCTTATGACTACTAAATGATTCGGTATGCAGTTAATTACTACACCTGCGCGACAAATTTATTACAACTCAAGCATGTTACACAGAAAAAACAATAAACAATTGAAAAAATTTGAAAATCTGCAAAGAAACAAAATTTTTTTTTAAATATTAACATTTTTCATGGAAAATATTTAGTAGTGTGTATTACCTCCACGAGCCCTAATTACAGCTTTCATTCTATCAGGCATACTTCGGATTAAGCTCTATTGGATTTAAGTCTGCACTCCTTGGTGGCCATGGTAATAAACGAATCCTAAATTTATCCAAGTAATCCCGTGTTATTCTTGCGATGTGCGGACGAGAATTATCTTGCATCAGACGAAAGTTTTCTCCAACAAATAGGGCAAATGGAACTACATGATTTTCCAAACATTGCTGAGCATACCGTTGAGCGTTCAAATTGACCCCTTGAATTGTAATAAGTTCTGTATGAGCCTCCAGGAAAATGCCTGCCTACACCATTATACCACTTCCACCAAATTGAACTCTCGGAGTAAAACAACATTACTGATAACGTTCACCACCTCTTCTCCATATCCTAGGCCGCTTATCTGATGAGTATCTGTTAAATCTTGATTCATCCGTGAAAACACAGCACTCCAATAGTTAACACCCCAATTAAGATGTTCGCCAGCGAAATATAAACGTTGTCTACGATGATCTGCTGTGAATAGAGGTCCCGTGACAGGTATTCTAGACCTCAATCCATAGTCATTTAAGCGTCTTCAAACGGTATAAACGGAAACTGTTCTATGGACATTATTTAATCGTTGAACAAGTACTGGTGCTGATAATGTACGATCGCATAATGCTTGTAACCTAAGAAAGCGATTTTCAACTTAACTTGTGGTTCTTAGTCTACCTTGATCTTTCCTCCTGGTGTATTGTCCTATTTCCCGAAGCTTTGTATTGCATCAAACACTATACTTCGGGAAATTCCTAAAGCATTTGCGATGTAACGAATGTTATGTCCATCATCCTGTAAACTAACAGCTTGTGCTACTTCTTCTGGTGTCATAATTTTTTAAATGCAAGTTTTAAACAGGAGACAATACAAAAACCGACAGCCGAACTTATAATCAGGTACAGTACCAAAATAAACTTAAATTAATGCTAAGAAAAAAACGTTATCGCTAATAAGGCATAAAATACAATTCAAATAAATTAAACAAGTTTTCATCTAAACACCAAAAAAAAAAACAAAAAAATCTGAGTGTCCGGTTAAATTTGCACCCCAGTGTATTATTTATATATTTACATAAAACGATTATATTGATCACAGTTATTAAAACTATTAGTAATACATCAATGGTAGCGAATTATTAGCCATAAATCAATGGTAGAACAACTAACCCGCTTCTACTAATAACTATGAAGTCATATGGATATCACTCACCTAATAGTCTTTTTATCTGTACTCTTATTCTCAGGTCTAGCCCTATTTAATACTTTAAGGAAATCTGAAGTCTTTGCACGCATCCTACTGTGAATGTATGCCTTGGAACACTTGATGTGGTAGTGCAAATAATGTCTGAACATGTGAATTAAGTTAATAGTGTTATCACGAGTACTTCTTGCCGTATGTCTTGGAAACAGGACAAAGGTTACATAACCTAAAATAGAAATAAAAGTTAGTGATGGATTCGAGCGTTACTTGATAAAAATTCATTTTATGTAACAATAAAACACTGAACACTATTGTTTTTAAAACTTCCACAAAATTTATTATCGCTACAGCTGTTTCGGCAGAGTGCCTTTCTCGAGTGATCTATTTTTGGTATGCATTTACACTTTATAACTGAATAAGTTGAGGAGGGGAGAACTGTTTGTCTCAAGTTGGTCATTCAGAATTATGTCTGTTTTTAATTTGCTAATTTCCATATATTCTAATAAAGATAGCTAGAGGCCTTTATTTTGAATGTGAAGAATTTGGAATTGGTCAATAAAAGGATGATTATGATCTAGAAGGTGAAGTGCGTACGTAGAATCTGTTTTTCTAATATTAAAAGCCCTTTTGTGTTCTGCTATACGTTGTTTAAAGTTATACCAGTTTGTCCGATGTAAGTTTTTGGGCAGTTTCCACATTTAAGTTTGTATACATCACTGTGCAAGTGCTTTTTCTTTTGGTTCTTAATATATTTGCCTAACTTGTTTGTTCTAAAAGTTGGTGTTATTCTTTTCTTTTTTATGTGTTTGGCTATTTTTGTTGATATCTTGCCCGTATATGTAATGGAGCAGAAGGTACTTGGTTTTTTCTTTGGTGGTGGAAATACTAGTTTCAGGCTTTCTTATTTAGTTTTTGATTGAAAATTTTATTTGTTTGTTCGTTGTACCCATTGTTTACTGCTAGTTGTGTTTAATGATATTCAGTTCTATCTCGAAGCTGTGTTTTGACATGGGAATTTCTATTAATCTATAATATATATGTGTATATATATGTATATAATAATATATACATATATACAAAAATGCAAGAAGTGTCGTTAAAGAAGGAAACTTTATATCTGAATCATTTCCAATAACCAAGGGGCTTAAACAAGGATGCTGTCTGTCTCCGACCCTGTTTAAAATATATATTCAATCATCGCTAGAGCAGTGGAGAAAACAAGTATCCGGAATGGGAATAGACATAGGCAGTGGTGAATGTCTAACAGCTTTATTTTTCGCAGATGATCAGGTATAGTCGTAGCGAATGACGAGGAAGACATGGACTACAATGTTTAGAAAACTAAAAGAAAGAATATGAAAAAATGGGGCCTCAATATGAATATGGCAAAGACAGAGTATCTTAAAATAGGAGATGGTGAAGAAGATCCAGAGTTAGAAATTAGAAACACAAAAACATGCAATGAATATAAATATCTCGGATCTATAATATCTAAAGAAGGCACTACCAAAAGAGACATCGAAAACAGAACACAGCAGGGAAAAAAAGTGGTAAACATTCTAAACTCTCTACTTTGGTCTAAAGATATTAGACAAGAAACGAAATTGACAATCTATCGAACCTTGGTTAGAGCCTATTATGACTTATGGGGCAGAGGTTTGGCAGATAACGCAGAAGGATAGAAAAAGAATAGAAGTAGTAGAAATGGATTTTCTAAGGAGAGCGTGTGGTATATCCAAAAAAGATCACATCAGGAATGAAGATATTAGAAGGAGGACAATACTGTATATTCCAGTGTAGATAGAATTGAAACGAGACAACTAGTGTGGTATGGTCACGTGAAACGAATGAATGAAGATAGATGGCCAAAGAAAGCTTTAAATTACATACCACAACAAAGAAGAAGAAGGGAAGGCCTTCAGTTGCCTGGGAAGATAATGTACGGCACATAATGAGAGATAGAGCCATCAGAGAAGACGAATGGATGGACAGAAAACGATGGCGGTCGAAATGCGAGAGAACGGCAGAGGCTGTAGGAACCTCGCTTATATATATATATATATATATATATATATATATATATATATATATTATATATATATTTCTATTAATCTATGGTAGCCTACCACAGCATGTTACATAAGTCAATTGGTCATTCCCCGGCATAGCCTGCTAGTCAAGCTGCATTAAGTCACCATTTTGTGTTGTGAGGCCACTTCTAATTATTGTTACCTTTTCTATATTTCTGCTACAATGGCGCATACAGCAGTCAATATCTACAAATTTTGTTACAAACTATGCCACGAAGTACCTTATGTCTATTGTTCAAGCAATCTTTTGAATTTTGTTTCTGGTCTAGTTTTTGAAGTGTATATCATTGCCTCAATGAAAATTATTTTATTACGCCATATTGTAATATGTCGGCAGCCAGCTATTTTTGTTGCTCTCGTTGTTTGTTCTCTTACTTCCGCTTCAACGTAGCCATAGCCTCAGTTATATATCTAAGTATATAAAGTTCACCTCTTGCTGGATAATTGATCCATTAATCTCTAGTGTACATTTTTCAGGTTTTGATTATACTCAAAATTATCTCAGCTACATTTTTTATTTGAAACATTTTTTTCTACGATGTACAGATTCTTGGTAAATCTATTTTTTGCGTTTTTTACCTCCTGCGAGGGGGGATTTAGGGGGAAAGCCCGGGGTAAAAGTGGTAAACTTTTTTGTATCTTTTTTGGGGTCCTAAAATTCAGCTTGTTCGTATGACTTTTAGGGATCAACTCTCTGACGACTGGACTATATTGGTTTTTTGCTTCTATCTCCATTCTGAAGTTCTGGCTGCTCGGTATTAAGATAAGCTGGTCTATTTTTTTTACATTTCTTGTTTAATTTCTGGACAGAACCATGGGGTTTTCTTTACTGTTTTATTGCTGTTGCTACGAACTGTTCTCGTGCCAAGAGCTTCATACGCTGCATCTTTATTGTTTCTCCAGAGCTTTTCTCAACTGAGATCAATTGCATCCTCCTTCGTCATTGGCATTGCTTTAATTTCTTCTTTCAATCTCTTCTCATAAAGCTCATTTATTGGAGCACCAAATAGTTTCTCTACATTATTTTTTTTCTTTTCAGCTGTTGGATATAATTTTTGTTGTAATCTGAATTTTATTCCGATGTTTCCTAATGGCAGAGAATTCAACGTTTACGTGCAGCTAATTTAAAATTGATCTCTAGTGTTAGATGTTTCGACGAGAAGGTAGACACCTAGGTTATATTGTAGCCAGTAATGGTGTAACAACTGACATGCATACATTATTAACTATTTTCTAACGGAGTTGCTAAAATTTTTTTTAAGAAACGTTTGATAAGAACAATTTTTATTTCAGTTTTTAGTAAACACCAAAATTGAATACAAAAATGTACAACTGAATGATGATAACAAAAAAGATACGTGCATTGAACCACAAATATGATAAACAAACTCTAAGGTTTTAATAAAACCGCACGTTATCTTAAAATTGTCCACAAATTTCCATGTTTTTTTTTTAATTAAATCACTATTTAATGAAAACCTAAAAGAATGCAGTCGAACGAAGTATTTTTAGAAATAAAATACTTTTACAAAAATAAATAGATTCATATAAAAGATATACCCAGATATGCCCATTACATACAAAGTGGATTTATACAGTATAGGTAAAAGTTTATGGTCGGTATGGTAGAATTGATATCTAACACAGACATAAAATTATATTTTCAGCGAAATAGACAAAGAAAACAAATATATTTCTCCATGGTCGCCCTCCACATTTCTTAGAAATGCTCATTACTTAGAAACAGCGGCAGGGTTGCCTTATTCATCATCATCTTTGGCTCGACAATCCTCTGTGGATCTTGGCCTGCTCTAAGATTCGTCGCCAATTCTGTTCGGTTTTTGGCAACATGTTGCCATCTTCTGATTTTTAATATTCGTAAGTCGGTTTCTACTCCATCTAACCACCTAATTCGCGGTCGGCCTTTACTTCTTTTTCCTACAGGTGTTCCTGTGGTTAGCTTTTTAGCAATGGTATTTTCTGGCATTCGTATTATGTGTCCAGCCCATCTAAGTCGCAGGGGTTGCCTTATTACATATTTGAATTAAAACAATGAATTGATTTAAAAAATTGGCGATCAGTGGTGCGGTTATATTGCCATTCAAAACTTAACGATGATATTAAAAATGAAACATTAATTGACACAAATACTGGTCCAAAATTTCTAAAATCCATGAAGAATTTACAGATTCGCATTTTTATTTGACGAAATTGTAACCCAATTTTGAATAATATAAAATAATTTTGGCAACATCGCCATTCGTCGAGACAGGCTGACAGCTATGCTGTCGGCCTGTCGACAGCTATGTATTTCTTTTTGGAGGTAACTTTGCAACTGTGAAGATAAGAAATAAATATGCCGACTGTTTATACACCAGAAGAACGGATACAAATAATAAAATGGTACTTTGGGGGCAATTCAGTACAAGAAACTATCAATTTATTTATTATGTCTTTTGAAAATATGCCAATACCTATAGAAAAAACAAGAAAATTTCTCAAGAAGGAGAAATTAGATAAATTCAAGTTTGTGCATTGGCTGAAGCGACGCCGTGTTCAAATAAACAAATTGCGATGAAGTTGATTTGAATGCAAAAGCAGTGAGGAATATTTTGAAAAGAAACAACTACCATTGTTATAAAGTGCAGACAACTCAAGAAATATTTCCTGATGATAAATTTAAACGGATACAATTTTCTGAAATTATGATGGAGAGATGCCATGCAAATAACTTTTTAAAAAATATTTTGTTTGCAGATGGGTCCTCCTTCACAATTTTCAAGAAACATAATTCATCCGCTGTACGTTATTGGTCTCAGGAGAATAAGCATTTGAGTGTGTCTGTGCGTACGCAGTATCCACAAAAATTGAATGTCTGGACTGGAATTTTGAGAGACCATATTATTGGTCATTTTTTCATTGAAGGCAATTTAAACGCAGTCAAATATCTCCAATTACTGCAAAATCAAATTATTCTTGTACTTCAACGGCTTCAAATTAACTTCAACGAAACTTGGTTTCAACAAGACGGCTGCCCTGCACATAATGCAAAAGTCGTTAGAGACTATTTATCGTTAATTTTTGCCGAACGTGTCATTAGTACAGACAGTACAATGGCCCTCTCGGTCACCTGAGTTAGCTCCTCTAGATTTTTTATTGTTTGTTACAATTTGGTGGTTTGTTTGAACATTTACCTTAGAATTTCTAATTGTTTGGAGTTATTTTTAATTTAAACAGTAGTAATGGAATTATTTTTTATTTGATTTCATTTTTATAGAACAAATTTTATACTAATTTTATCTTTTTTGTTTCATTTTTATAGAACTAATTCTTATTTTCACACTTACTACCTCCAAAAAATCTAAACGAAAATATAGTTTCAAAGATATTATTTGGAAAATAACAAATGTCTTATTTTTAATTAAAAGACGTAATTTTTCGTCCAGTTTAAATTTAATGCTATACACCTGCTCCCTCCTAATGGTTTACTAATACTGACGTACTGACTGTGTGTTTATTTATTATGCTTTATGAAAGAGCAACTTACGACCGTGATATACGCATGACATATTACAGAAATAGTGCTGATCTGTAGAGATGAGCGTTGAATCACCGAACTGTTTTATTCAACCGTTTATTTGTCGTTAATGAATCTACGGTTTCTCACTGAGAAGCCAAATAGTTGATGTTGTTCTGAAGCTGAAATCTTTATTGATATTTCGTTAAAGGATTTATTTATTGTAAACATTCAATTAAGAAGTCTTTTTCTTAGTTAAAATCATTTACCTAGTACAAGCGTAACAATAGTAGTTTCAAAAAATGCACATTTGTAGAAGATGCAGCTTTTATGCTCGACTTTCTGAATTTTGCAATAATCGATTATTTTTAATTTGAAATATTAACACATAAATACATAACACGTTTTATATTATTCAGAAAAATTAAATTTTTATTTGGAGTTGCGTTTTTGTCTAACGTAAATATAAATTTATTCTATGGGTACTAAATATTTACTTTATTAACTATTTGTGTGTAACATGTCTGCGCGTAAAGATGTTAGTATTTTATGGCATCACTTTGAGAAAGACATTAACAGTGAGAAGGCTGTGTGCAATATTTGCAAAGAAAAACTTAGTTATAAATCAACTACAGCAAATTTGAAAAGCGGTTGAAAGTATTTCAGTATATTTTTTCTTTGATTCAAGAAAGCATGTTTGTTTATGTACTCGCTTAAATATTTTAATAAGTTTTTCAACTTGTTACTTGTTTACGAAAAGCGGTTCAGTTTCGTTAACGATAAAAACGTCAACGACTCACCTCTACAGTTTTTCTCGTTACTGCAGTCAAAGAACTACGAACACAGTTCGTGCTGTAAAGTGTCCGTACCATAAGAACTCGCCGTTGCCAAATAATTTTGTAAGAAGCTTTTTTATTGTGGTGTCGTATTGCAGTTTATTATTTTTATTAGGAATAAGGCACAATGTGACTTTAAAATAAGCTTATTTTGATGTTTAGATTTCCAATTCAAAAATCGTACTTAAAATACGAAACATTAACAAATTTTACTTACATAAAACGATTTCCGAAGTGGAAAATCAAATGTTAAATTAAACTCATTGCAAAGGGAAATTGTGGCATATTTAAAATAAAAAACAGTAAGCTGCCATTTAAATCAATTCGTCCAAATTTGATTATCTTAGAACGTTGTTAAAATGCTAAAAAGACAACAGGTCAAATAAAATCAATAAGTTTGGCAAAGTTGAACTTATTCTCTTCTCTTAGTTCACTAACTGTCACATAAGGCCTACGTCTCTTTTTACATAGGTGTTTCTCACTCCATCTCACGTAAGGGTACATACCGACCATAAACTTTAAATACACTGTATACTGAAAACTTGATGGACAAATACCAAGTGGGCTTCAAACTGAAGAGATTAGTAATATATCACACATTTACTCTAAAGAAAATACGAACTAGTGGTCCCTAATAACTAAATATACTGTATGTAACCTTTGTTTACTCCAAACAGAAATTATTAGAATAGATCGAACTCAAATTTGAAACGAGAGCTAGGAATATCTAACAAGATGACTAATTAATTTAAAATAAACCCGGGATGAAGTATTATGGAAATGAAAAATCTCTAAAATGTATTTGCAGTAGAGATCCGTTATCAACATCAATGGAGCTCTTTAATATAGTGTTAAAAGTAATAATTATAAAATGTATAGTTGAATCTAAAGTAACAATAATTAAAATTAACCATCGGCGTATAGCGTTCGCGGACGATTTAACAGTAATAGTAAAAAAAACAAAAAGCATCTGAAACTGGCTAATGAAGAATACATGAACATGATGGAAAGAAATATAATGGACTAAAAAGACTACATATAACACATCTTAAGTAGGTAAAAACATAAGGTATATATAGGGTATAAGATGGTAAAGGAGGTTAAGAAATGAATGCCAGAATTGCCAAGGAGAGCGGAAATATGGAATGACGAGAAATTTCGATTATAAAAAAAATCAGAGGAGGCAAAGTATAGCGATGGGAGAGGAAAATGTCAAGAACAAATATGAAGTTGGATACAGAAATAAAGAGCTAGAGGCAATTTATAATTAATTCAAACTATAAAAACACGATAAATGTGGGACTGGAAAAATCTGGAAAAATATTCTGATTCGGTTTTTTACACAATTTTGCTTTAAGGTACTATACCGTCTATTAAGATGAAACATTTTTAACAATTTTTTTTGTATCTAATCTATGCAATCTATGCAAATCAACTTTTTTTATATTATTCCACAACTTTTAAAGATTATAAAGAATTTTTTGTTTTTTTTTGTTTTTCATTATTCGTGTATTTTAAACAAGGCGCCAAAAATTTTTCGTCAAAAAAGTACTTCTCCATGACGGACAGCTAATCTCTTGAACGGCAAATTTGAAATATAGTTTATTCTCGAAACATTGAGAACGGTTTTAAAAAAAGTAGTGTCCTTACGTGATAGTTTACCAGAAAAATTGTAAATTCTTAAAAAAAAAACAAAATGTGGGACATTTGAAAAGCTGTTCAAAAATTATGTTCGTTTTTTTATCACATTTTTTTTTTGTTAAATTGTGGTAAACTATCATAGAGAAAACCAAAACAAACAAAATACATCAAGATATCGACCGACTAGATCCGATAGAAAACTATCCGCCAGTTTTAAAAACGTAGTTTTTCTCAAAATCTTTAACCTCCGGATCTAGTCGGTTCTATGTCTTTTTCTTTTTGTTTAAAGTTTTGAAGGCCTCTTGCAATATTAAATTGTTTTGTATTTATTTTCTACCTCAGTTAGCATCATTGTCATTTTGAAACAGGAGAATAGATTTCAGGTATGTAAATAAATATTAAAGAAATCTTATAAAAATTTAAAAACGGTTCTTACCAACATTATTATCCACTTTGGCATCCGTATTTTGCAGTTCTAGTGGTGGTTCTCTATGACTAAAAAGGACGGGGGGAGCAGTGTGGGACGCCCTCAAGCCTTCTTTTAATTCCTGCATGAATACTTTTCCGATGACTACATCGTCTTCGTCTCGAAACCGCGTTGAAAAGACTACCGTTACTCTATCTGCTTTCGCTTCTACGTATCTGTAAAATATAATACATGTTTGAGAAAACCTACACTGGTAGAGCACTCCCAACAAATGACCAAGTATTGTATTTTTCTCTTTTGATTATGCTGAGTAATTCTTTTTATTTACTCATGCGCTGAAGTACTTCACCATTGGTAACTTATATAATAGGTTGTACTAATATAACTTGTAAATTGGCTATAGAAATAATTCATTTAGAATGGAACATAGGGTAAATTAATAGTTTATTATAGAAGGATATCTTTTTATCAAAGGTAAAAAACCACTTTCATTAGTAGCGCTTGGTAGTGCAAAGATACAGTTTATATAGATTTAGATATATGTTTTAAGGGATTGGTGCCAAGCCATAAAAACGTTGGCGCCAACATTGACTACAACACAGTTTTGACGGTACACACATTGGACGAACGCTGGCCTCCATGTGTGGGGCCGATGTAAAAGAGGCAGATATTTGTTCCAAAACTTAAGAAAAGCAAACAGTTGCGTCAATTATAAACAAATGCAAACGATATATTTTATTTAATATGATTCAACCAACGAAAAATTTGATAACCAAGGCAAATAATAAAATTATTTATGTGATTGCAAAATATTCTGAACTGATTAATAGCACATAATTAATATGATTTGGTATTTTAAACTTTCAATATTTTATGTAAACAAACTAACAAATGACCACAGCAAATGTTTAACTATGCACACCGACATAAATGTAATTTGAAAGAGTCTTGGGATAAATACCCTTCCACTAAACCTTCAACTGTTGACGTGATATAATCTTGCCATACCTAAATGGTGACGTGGGGTCTAACCGTATCCCAACCTTATACAGTCATAAAAAACCAATGAAAGCATTAATTTTGTCACACAAAAAATAAAAACAGTTTTAATAAGAATTTATTAAAAAAATTAAAACATAATTTGGAAATAATTTTAACTTTAAACAAAAATAAGAGTATTTTTTGTTATAGGTGAAAAATGATCAATAAATTTGCACTCAACAGATTATTCATAAAAAATTATACAAACAAACATTTTACCAACATTCATCATCATCATCAGTAGCTTGACAGCTTATATGTTTTGGTGTTTCAGTCTACAACATCCGTTCAACATGACCCATCCAGCGCAGAAGTCCGATCTTTATAGATGTTATGATCTCGGGTTCATTGTATGCTGTGTATAGTAAGTTATATCTTCTGCGCCATATGTCATTTTTCTTTACCCCCTTATCTTATTTTAACAACATTCGTTTAGAAATTAACTTAGATACGTACGCCTTAGACATATTATAATTAAAATATAAAATATATTGTTTAACAAGAAAGTTAAGTTACTCAATTGTACAATCCTTACACACTTTTCATGTACATTCTAAACAAATAGGTACCATACAAAACTTGCAAGTCATAGAAGTTTTTTATCCTTAATCTTAGGACATTTTCCACATAGTCTTCTTTTATTACCTGCAACAGGAATCGTCACTACTGGGATTGATTCTTGTAAAATTGAACTAATTATTGATCTCAACTCTCTAGGCAAATGATAGTAGGTCAATCGTCGTATCATATGCGGCGTTAGCGTTATTAAATTAGTACCTAATTATTTAATGAATTGAAATCTTAAACAGTTATCCTGTTTTGTACAAGTGTATAAAACATACGAGTTTACTAGAGATATACTTAGCAACTGATAAAAAATAGCCATAGGCCACCTTCTTGTTTTTCGATGCATAGATGAAAACATTAACATATTGTTTGCGATCATTATTTCAGCATGACTTCCGTCGAATCCACGTGAACTATGGAACAAGTATAAGCATGACAGTCAGATGACATGTCATGCTGCGCATGGCCTGCGCAATATCATACCTGTTATTCTTTGTACCATAGTCAGTACCAATACCCAGCAATTGCTTGGAGAAGTCTTCGGCATAAAGATCGTTCAGCAATGCAACTTTCTTGCTTGTCGTCAGTTAGTTTCATTGGCTTATTGCGCACTTCCTTCTATTGTGGATTCAACATTGGTACATTCGTTTGAACTAAACGCTTCAATGCATCTCGATCATAGTCACTATTACGTTTTCGATTGAATCCGTCGCCCAATTCACCACTTGGCGATGACATTCCTGATTTGACTTACAAACTGCTGAATATGCCGTAATAAATGTCTTCTGTCACAAGCAAAGCCTGGTTATGTATCTCCTAATACACCTCTAGATTGGGATTCTTTTGAACTGACACGAATTCGGTGTAAAATGTCATCTGACATCATCATCATCATCATTATTTTGGCTTTACAACCCTGTGTGGGTCCTAGCCTCCCAAGAATTCTCTTCCAGTCGACGCTATCCATCGCCTTCCTCCGCCAAGCACGTATTTCCATATTTCTCATATCTTGGTCTAGACCAGGGGATTTTACTATCAGTATATTATGCAAACTTTTATTCTGTTATGCGATATGGAGTAATCTTGTGGGTTACTGCAGTAGATAGCTCAACTGTCTTTATAGTCCAAAAAAAGAGCAGTCCGGGTGATCTTAGGACTAAAGGCGGGAGAATCCTGTAGAGGCCGATTCAAATCACTCAATATACTCACTTTCTCAGCCATCTATATATTTGAATGTATTATGTTCCTTTTTAAAAATTTTTCTTTGTTTCATCACCTGCTTCCCAATCATGAATATATTACAAGAAGCCTTAATTTGAATTTGCCACTTCACAGATTGTCTATAACAGAGAGAAGTCCTTTGTATGCGTGTGTTAAATTTTATAATAGTCTACCATCTGACATTCAACAAGAACACACTATAGAGCTTTTAAAAGAAAAGTTTTTCAACACCTAGTTGACATTGAGCGGAGCTATACTGTGGCGGAGTGCCTGACCTATCCTTCTCCTTGATCAGCATATTTAATTTGTAATGTTAATATATTTTAAATGTGTGATGTCAATATATATATATATAATATATATATATATATATATATATATATATATATATATATATATGTTTTTAATCTGTAATTAATAATGTGACGTTATTTGTTCAATTATGTTTAAAAATTTATGCAAATAAAAATTTACTCTACTCTACTCTTCTCTAATTATACTCTATGAAAGATAAAAGAGGAAGTATTGTTTTAAGTAGTGGTAAAGAAAAAAAATTCACAAAAATACAGAATATGTATAACTTTTTCCAGATTACTAGATAAATTCGATTTAAGACATGTTTTTAAGATTGGTTGTTATCACTGTTTATCAAATCTAACCCATAACTTTCCAAAACATTTGTGCGGATTTTAATTTTGTTATCAACATTTATAAAAAATTGATAAGGAGTGTATTACTCAATAGATCTAATATTTATTAATTATATCATCGTAACAATATAAGTCAACAAATACTCACATGCATTAATGGACTTTTTAATGCCGACCAAATAATAAATAATCAACAAAACCAAATTTAAAACGGTTTATAGACACATACACACACACGCACATGTGTATGTGCGTGTGTGTGTATACATGTATGTGTACATAGAATTAAATAACGTGTCTAAAAAATTAACAGAAAATAAGCCAAAAACATATGATGAAAATAGTTAAATCAATTTAATTTTTTCTGATGAAAAATTTTTTTTTCGTTAAATAAATATAGAACGAAGACGGTTTTCCAGAAGAGGTCAGAGAGTTGATCAAGCGATCAAGCGTACTAATGCCAAAAAAAAACTCCAGGCCCGGATCATATTACGAATAGAGTTCTGTAGAATCTGCCAGCAAAAGCAATAGTATACATAACAAATTTAATCAACAACATTCTAAAGTTAAGGCATCTTCCTTGCAGATGGAAGGAAGCTCACGTAATAATGATCAAAAACCAGGGAAAACGGCACATTTCCACATAATTATCGGTCAAAAAGCTTATTACCAGCAATAAGCAAAATTGCAGTACGGGTTATACTAGCTAATCTCAAAGAGGAATCAGAAGAAATCGGAACAAAACCTTAAGCACAGTTCAGATTCAGATCCGAAAACTCATGTGAACTTCAGGTACTGCGTCTAGCAGAATATATCACAAAAGGGTTCAACGAAAAGAAAATACAGCAGCGCCTTCTAGATGTCAATAAGATTCGACAAGTGGCAAGAAGTCTGCTGTATAAAATGAACCAATACGGCTCTAATGAGGCAATGACAAGTCTTCTTTCAGTCATACCTAGCCGACAGGAGGTTCAGACTTCGGATAGGGCCAACCCTGTCCGAACCTGGATCCATGGAGGCTGGTGTGCCACAGGGAGCGGTGTTATTGTCATATCTATACACCATATACACAGCAGACACCCAATCGAACCCAGATCGTTAGTATATACGCAGACGATACAGCGATAGCTGCTAGCAGTATCAACCCAGATCTAGCAATAAGAGTTCTACAAAGGACACTTAACGAACTACAAGATTGGTGTGTACAGTGGAAGATAGCTGTCAAACCATGACAAAACACAGGCCGTCATGTACCAAAAAAGAAGAGGCGGGCCAAATGAGGTCCTATCCCTATTTGATACACAAATCGAATGGTCAAATCAAGCCGAATATCTAGGCGTAACGTTGGACACAAGCTGACCTTCACAGAACACATGAAACAAGCAGTCCAGAAAGCTAAAATAAAGTCAACTCTCATCATTAATAGATCGGAAGAGTAAACTCAGATTGAAAACAAAGATTAGGATGGCAAAACTGTATAATTTTGCCAACACTAAGATACGCCTCGGCCGCATGGGGACACACTTGCAAATTAAACAGAAACAAAATACAAATTTCTAAGTTCTGAGAACAAAAATTATTTTGCCAATTCGGCGGCTGAGTGACTGAGAGCAACAATCCGGGCGGAGAGTTACGGTTACCATACGGTGCCATACGACACCGAACAGAATTAAAACCAACGACTGGAATAAGTTGAAAATAAAAATGTTTCTCTGATTATGAATGCCAAGGAGAGAGTTTGCGAGAAGTAGAAGATTGTACTAACTTTATCCCTAATCTAAATATGGTAAAATCAATGGAAGATTCAAAAATGTATAGAAATATTAACCAAAAATTATAAAGAAAAAAAAAAGCCTAAAGAGAAAGTTATGTCTAATATTTAAGAAATCTCTATATGTAGTTAATGTAAATAAATAGAAAATGATTAGAACAAATCCTTTATTATTTTGAAAAAGGTTCCAAAGCAAATTGTCAAGACTCCTGGTTTCATAGTAAAAATAGGATAAAAAAACGGAAAATAAGTAATCACGACATCTACCAATTTAACATTTAAACCGCGTATTTGTAATAGAGGGCACTACTGTTCTCTCACGCTGTTCTTACGCCAAATATATAAAAGCCAAAGCATAAACCTTTTTTTGCAATGGCGCATGTGTAGTTTTTAGTAGATTTATGACCTGGTTGTTGGTAGATACTCTAAAAAATATACGATTACACTGTTTGCAGATATTTCATGTATTAAAAACTAACAAAATATAGATATAGTATTTTGTAAAGTCAGTTGAAATACCTAAAAAAACTGGTTGCGCTCAAACATTAAAAAATATATCATATTGCGAGACAGCGGGCGCATCATTTATTTATATATTCAAACATAGATTAATGAGAAACAGAATAAGGACAATCTTAATGTACATAAAAACAGTCTTAAAATACATAAGTCTATAAAAAAGTTCAGTTATGTCATATTTAGCAACAAAAATAATTTAATATCATACATTATGTGTCAATGAATAATAATATTAACAATTGGTACTCTAAGGCAGTTAAAAAATTTACTGATAAATGTATGTCTGTAAAAACTACTAAAACTAATATTTTTTCCTACTAAAGATTTATGTAAAAAATCTACTAAACATTGAAACATTTTTCTAGTACATGTGGTCACTCTGTCTGCAAGTTTATTCTTAAAGTTAATATGTTTTAATTATGAATCTGTTAATCAGTTTTTACTCATCTGGAAATTTTATGGCAATAATACTAAAATTGTAATCAGTCATTTTAATGCTTGCATAATTACTGTTTTAATTTAAAACAGGATTTATG